>BSBK01000373.1:1202500-1802500 GCA_027943335.1 Chamaecyparis obtusa | reverse complement strand
TCTACTATCCTTTAATATGTAGCACTTACTTCAAAAAACTCTAAAGTAATTTACATTTGGTGCATACCCATGCCATAATTCATAATGTGTCAGATTTGTACATTTTTTGATCTGTACTTGCTTAAGAGTATAAATAGTTGTACCTATAGCTTCTTTCCAATACTTCTATGCAACATTCTTTTCAATCATTAATGTCCTTGCACAGTCCAAGATAGATCTTATCCTTCTCTCTACTATACTATTCTATTGAGGAGTTCTAGGTGTAGACATCTATCTTTTGATCCCTCTATCATTGCAAAACTAATTAAATTCATTTGATGTAAATTCTCCACCTTGGTCAGATCTCAGACACTTTAGGTTCTTACCTATCTCTTTTTCAACCTTAGCCACATACCACTTAAAAATTTGAAAAGCATCAGATTTTTCCTTTAAGAACATTACATGCATCATTCTGGTATAATCATCAACAAATAGGATAAAATATCTAGCACCACAATAGCTTTGTACACCCATTGGTCCAAAAAGGTCAGTATGAACCAAATCTAAGATATTCTCAAAAGTAAAAGTTTTGCTCTTGAAACTAGACTTTTTCATCTTACCCAACTGACATTATTTCCACATTACATTCTCAGGTTTCTTCAATCTAGGTAGACCTCTCACTTTCTTTTTCTTACTAATTTCTACCAAATTATCAAAGTTAACATGACATAGCCTCTTATGCCATAACCAAATATCATCAAGTTGTGTAGTCATACATGATTCTTCAGATAGGTCTAGATAGAACAAATTACCTCTTGTCTATTCTCCACTTCCAATCAGTTCACCAGTGGCATCAAATATTTTGGCCCTTCTGTGATGAAAATCCACTTAGTAGCCAATGCTATTAAGATATGCAATGCTCAATAGATTATAGTTAAGACCCTCGACCCAATAAGAATTTTCACACGTGATCTTATCAGTTAGCTTAATCAATCTGTTTCCTCTAATAGGACATGGTGCATCATTTCCAAATGTTACACTCCTACCTTTATAATGATCTAAGGTATCAAACTTAATCTTATATCTAGTCATATGATGTGAACAACCACTATCAATGATCCATTTATCATTTCTGTTCACATAAGATATCAATGCAATTTTCTCATCCTCATTAGTTTAATCTTTCATTGCAACATAGACAACCTCAATTTCAAAATCATCACTATCAGTGTCAGTCACTTCTTTGGAAATGTAGCAGGATTTCTTACCTTTTCCTTTGTAATCCTTGTATCTTCAGTAACCTCTATCTTCTCTTTTGTCTTTATGCTTGATGTCTCTTTCTTTATCCTTATTATCCCTATCAGGACATCTAACAGCTATGTGACCAACTTTATTGCATGAAAAACATATAATAGGGAGTTTACCTTTGTACCTTTCTTTTCCCCTTTTTAGTCTTCTAGCCATAAGAGCTTCTAGATCTTCAAGTTCTTCATCAGATGTGTCACTGTTGCTTTCACTTTCACTTTCATTGATGCATCTTTCTTTTTCCTTTTTTGACTTACTCAGAACTATTTGTGACTTAAAAGAAGATTCAATATAACCAACAGTGAAGTTATCATAGTTAGAAATTTCAAAAGTAGTAAGGTTACCAACCAAACTTTGCAAAGTAAGAGCATTATTAGGGTTACATCTAGATTACTAAATTTTAGAAATTTTGATTGCATAGATAGGACATAGAGTTCTCAATACTTTTCCTATTATAGTTTCATCCTCAATAGTTCCATTTAATCTTCTACTAGCATTTACAACTTCTTTTATTCTACCACAATATTGTGTAATATTATCACCTTCTTGCATTCTCATCTCATCAAATTTACCTCTTAGGCTCTCAAATTTTGCTCTCAACACATTTATATTACCACCATAAATGTTTGCAAGGGTGTTCCATATTTGCTTTGCATTACTGTAGCCTTTGATCTCTTCAAATTCTTGATAACTTAGGGCATATGCAATCTCCAACATTGCTTGGTTGTGCTCTTGTTTAGCTTTCATTTCCTTGGTAGTATAGGTGCAACAGGTGTGGTATAGTCATGCGCAATGTAATACTTTGCAGAATTACCAATACCAGCCAGATGTAGCTTCATCAAGCTTTTCCATGCAGGGAAGTTCTCTTTATTTAGCTTTGGTACCTCCTTTGTATACATCTTGATCATTTTCTTTAAGTACCTTCAAACTTGTTCTCTGTAAGCACCAATAGCTTTGATACCAATTGTTAATATGATTTAGAACAACAAAGAGGGGGGGTGAATCAATTGTTCTCAGGTCGAGATGTATAAAAAAAACTTTAAACTCTTCAACAAATTAGATCTAATAACCAACAACATTCCAACTATCCAATAGGATCTATCTTGTAAAACATAGAAATGTTCAAACCAAAATAGTCACACAAGTATCAACACAAGGATTTATAGTGGAAAACCAATTTGGGAAAAACAACTTTATAACATGTTACTATTATGTTCACTCTTCTGAAGTGAGCTCAGTGAAAAGCCAACCCTGTCAAAGGTTACAAAGACATTATCAGGTGTGACCCAGTTAAAGGATTTAAACCACTCTGTTAAAAGTGCACCTTGTTATAGGACTTACATACACTCGATTATAATGCAACCTTGTTCAAAGGATTTATACCTATGACTACTAGGTCAACCTCTGTTAATAGGATTTTGACTATTACAATAGTTAGAAAGTAGCAGTAGTATTGATCTAAAAAACATACACCTCACTTTGAAAATATCAGATCCAATTCCATACACATATGCTAGCTTACTAACTGTGAACTTTTACCATCTCCATCATTGATCTGCTTAGAACTCTCTTCAAGCAATCACAACACTTATCCTTCAGCCTTCTTTGTTTAGACAGTCAATAACATCAACAACACTTCCAGCATCCACTCCTTTTTCAACCTCTAGCTTAGGTTTCCTTAATACTTCCTCTATTAGGTCAATACATCTTTTGTCACTTAATCTCCTTCGTAGATCTTACGGTTAGGTCAGATTCATTGAATCCATGATACATTATGTTGTTCGGCTATCCTTCTAGAAATATCTTGAATCTCGTAATAGATTTACAATAAAACATTTTTTAGTGCATTAAATGCTTTCATACAATTATTAAATAAAGTCAACACATTTTACATAATCTAAGAATTCAACGATGTCGGCTGGAAATCTGAAATCTTCCTCAAATGTAAAATACTAACACTCGGTCAATACTATGTTCAACTTTTGAGTCTTCACTAGAAAGCTTGGTCACCACATAAACTATTTCCTCAGATAACATTGTCTTCCTTGGCAGTTAACTAGCATTCGGTCAACACTAAATTTACTCGGCATATACTAGCTCAATCGACATTAACAACACTTGGCTTAAACTAGATTTCTTCACTTTTCCTCAGTTAAGGCTACCAATTTATTCTTCATTCTTACTTAGATAAACAATACATTATCTTATCATTGTGCCACATAATCAAGTACTCATTCAAGTATCAAGATAACTCAACCTTTCCTTAGGTGCTATTGTTAGCAACCTTGCCTTACCCCTTAGCAACAATCAAATAGATATAGTACTTTCTTAGATAGAAACATTCTTACCAATTAAGGTTTAACATCAATGCCAATACAAAAATTGCTTCAATTGTAGTTTCCAACAATTGTAACACTTCATGGAAGTGAAATAAGATCCTCTTCCTTGGCCACTTGATCTTCCTCTATAGCTTTTTCTTGAACTTATACACCTATTGTAACCACCTCAATTGTTCATTACTTCTCCTTGTTGTTCTATGAGCTTAGTCTCACCTTGGTTTCTTTGGTTTGAATTTCTTCCTCCAAATCCTCCTCTATGACCTCTGTTATCTCTCCCTTTGCCTCTATGTTGACTACTTGAATCATGTGTTTTCTTGAGATTCTCTTCTACTTTGAGAACAAGTTGATAGCATTGGTGGACTGTTCTTGGGATCAAAAGGCTTATCTCCTCTTGTATATTCTACCTTAACCCATTTAAATACCTAGCCCATTTTAGGATTTCTTCTTCCATCACATGTGACCTAAGACATAGTTTATGGAATTCCTCTATATAGGCACTCACTTCAAGATACTTTTGCCTTAGATTTTATCTTTTCTTATGTAGTTTCACCACATAATCATCTGGCAAGTAGGTCTCCCTAATATTTTCCACCATACCTTTCCAATTTGTGATGGGATTATTTCCTTATTTTACCCTCTTATCTTGCAAAAACTTCCACCATGTGAGGGAAACTCCTCTCATCCTTGACTTGGCCACTCTAACTCTTTGGGATTCACTAATACCTTCACATTCAAAGTGGTTGTCCATGCCTTCTGTCTAGTCCATGGATAATTCTTCTTCCATCTTTCAACTAAACAGTGGTGTTAATTCTAAAGACTTTCCACTCAGGCCTTCAATGCTCTCAAGAAAGGTTCTTCCTCTAACACAGGGTGTGGTTCAGGGACTTTGTTTTATTCTACTAGCTCTTAACCCTTATCTTCCTCCTCTCTAACTTTCTCTCTAACTAATTATGTTTCACTCTCCACTACACCAAGTTTTCTTTCTATCTTTGCTAGCCTTTCCCTAAGGAGTCTATTCTCCTCGCCGTGGTCTTCCACCTTCTTTTCCAACTTTTTTATTTGCAACCATCTTTGCTGAATCTACTGATTCATCTGAATACAACATCAATTGTCCTCTAGCCTAATCTTTTAGGCTCTGATACCAATCTTATAGGATCACACTAGATTTCAAAACTCTCCTGTTAGGACCAATCTCAGTTCCTAACTCACTAACTTTCCAATCCCTTGATCAGGGTCTCACAAGGTACTCTCTTGTCTCCTAAGGACTTCTCTCAATGTTGACAATCAAATTAAAACTACTCTCACTCTCTAGGTGATCTATCAATGTTTAAATATACCTTCCCTTCTCAAGCTCACTTCCTTCTTACTAGGTGTACTCAACCTCTTAAGAAAGTGTGTAATCTTGCATGGGTGTGGAGGTATTCCAATTCATCTCCTTAACCAATTATTGACACATTTTTTCCATACATATCCATCTCTTCTTTACCGATCTCACCAAATTGTCTAACTTGGCCTTGTATCCCTTAAGCCCCTAATTAGGTCTCTTATTCTAAGTTTATAGGATTTCTTACAAAATATAACTTAAGGATTGGCCAAAAAAATTATGGATTCTTCAATCAGTTAGGAAACGCTAAGATATTTTGTGGGTCTTGGGTCTCTATGCCTTCATACAGTACCATATGTAAACTATGAGGATTTAATGAGGGTTTTAAGGACTTCTAGGAGCTCTCTATTCACTGAAATGAAATTCTTTCAAAATGGATTGGCCATACCCCTATCTATTCACTAGGGCTCTATCTCATCTCAATAATCATCTCCAATGTCTTGGATTCAACTTTCATAGCCATGCCTATAAGTAAACTTACAAATAACCTCCTTGTTCCTAGCCGGGCATTGATAGAGCTCGCCTAGGGAAAGGTCACAAGTATAGAAAAAAACATCTTCAAACCTCCTTCTTTCTTATGTAAATGTACATTGACTCCACTCGCATGTACCAAAAGGCCATGATGAACACATGTTAGGATTTTATGGGGGAGTCTTTTTTGAGACTCTTCCTATGTATAGGCTAGTGAACTGGCAAGAACAAAAAAAATAACAAAGAACCTAAAAAACTAATTAACTATCATCAATGTGTCTCTTCAACAAGGTGTAGTTAGTTCCATCAAATCTTGGACTATCCTTCAAGGTACTAGGCTCTAATACCGATTGTAGGAAATGAGGCAACAAGAAATTGAGAGGGGGGATGAATTAATTTCTCCTAAAACACTATATCCTCAAAACCCTTATGTCTAATTTACAAAAAATTAAGTAAGCATACAAAACTCTAAAATAATCCACAACACATAACACAAGAATTTTTATCATGGAAACATAAATGGAAAAAACCATGGTGGGGCTTGAACCCACAATAGGTCAATACCTTGGTAGAAGTACAACTTATTACAAAAGAGGAATGCACATGCATTCAATCAAACTGCCTTGAGATCACTTCTCAAAAATTCATTTGGATACTACCCTAAGGAAGACTAAAAGGCTTACAAGATCACTACAATGGTCAATATGACTCCAATCAAATACTTTTTGAACTATATAGTAGCATCTATCTCATGCCAAAGTCAGTTCTAATGAAGTATAACACAAATATCATATCAACCCTTCTCTGAATCCTTCACACAAATACTCTAACCACCAACAGATCTGTCACTCTTTCTCCACACTCTATCAAGCATCCACAATATGAAATTTTTCTCAAATTCCTTAAATAATTCATCAACCTTGAACATCAAAAAAGGTTCACAAAACCATTGAATTCAAACTGACTGTCCTTTAGTAATTATTCTATATAATGAACTTATATATGACCTAAATCTATGGGTCCCATGGTCATGTGGTAATAAGATCATTATGTGTGACCTATCCTTTGGGTCTAGTGCGAGTGCCATGATCCTTAATTAATATCTCAAGATTTTCTTTTAGTGTTCAAGATGACATATGTGCTTGGATGACGTATTCTAGATTTATATTGTTCTAATTGTATATATAACATATTTTTGGATCTAGGTATGCATGTATGAGTGTTTGTGTGATTAGAAAAAGAAGTGTGAAGGATTATGAAGTAATATGACAAGGAATAGAGAAGAAAGTGGAAAGAAAGTGAGAGGTGTGTGATCAAAAGTGTGACACACTTCTATGAACTATTACTCTTGAGAGAAATCCATGGAAGAGGATATCCCAAGAAGTGGATAACAACTTTCTAGTTGAAGCAAGTTTAATCCTTCTCATGATTCTCATCAAATTGGCATGAAGGATTAGTGACTTGACTACTCCAAAATGGAAGATTCAAAGTTAAGAATGAAGCTAAGGATGTAAGAATGCAAGCTAAGATGAGAGATTAAGCTAAGAATGTATGCAAACAACTAGTAATCTTAGAATGCTATGCAAGAACAATGTAAGAAAGAAACTAGATAAAAAATGCAATTTTAAGCCATAAATGTAGCTAAGCTAATAATTAAAATTAAGAAGATTGCAATAAATCTAGAATGAAAGATCACAAGAGTACAAGATTTTCTATATTAGGACTTCAACAATGATCAAGATTATGGACCCTTGAGCAAGGGAAGAGCTTCCTTTTTAAAAAATGGCCTCAATAATGAAGGGTGGAGATTAAGAGGAAAAATAATGAGTGGATGAGATGAAGAGGAAAAAGGAGATACAAGGAGATGTAAGGTTAGGTAGAAATGAGTAGTGAGGATTAAGGGCAAAAAATAGCCATTATGTAAGATAAGAATTTTTTTTTGGAGATTTGCCAACAAGCCAGAGTGTTGACTGTATGTTTGTCATTGATGAAAACATATGGTAAGAAGCATGTGTGGAAGCCTGATGGAGAGAGCTATGAGTATATGTTTCCTAGATATGTCATTAGCATGATATCATAGACATAGAGGTTGATTCTGAGTAAAGATAGTAATACATTAGTTTGTATCAGTGAGTGTACTTGATAGGTCCTAGGAAGAGTTTTGTATGTGATTTACAATATGGTTGTTATGGAGCTTTGTGCATTTATATTTATGTTGTAGATATATGTATGATACTATGTTCATGGAAACAAAGTCAGATATGCAGTACAGGTTGAGTTATGAAGTCTCCAGTTGACAATCATAGTTTCTTGAGTTTATCTGGTAGAGCCGACATTGCTTTTATTGCTGTAGTAGTTACGCCTATCAGTTTGATATGTGTGCTTGTATTAGTGTTTGGAGAAGAGTTAATAATGATTTATTAAGATTGCATGATGTAATTAAACATGAGAAGAAAGTATTAGTTAATTTGGTGGAGCCGACAGTGTGAAGTGATGCATCTACTCATATTGAGCTAGATGGTCCTAATATGTGTTGCATGCTTAGTAGAGCCGACTGAGATGTTAATGGAGAGTTGTATTGTTTCTCTAATATGATTTCAAGATGGTTATAATAGGTCGAATTGATTATATTATTTAGAGGAAAGATATTTATAGGTAGTCATTTGTGATTACTAAGCATGGTAGAGAGTTGAAAGATAAGAGCAGAGCAGAAGGTGTGAAGTGTTGAGCCATCAACACGAGGTCTATGTGACAAATTAGAGATTATATGATATTCATTGGAACTGATCAAGATGGAAGGTCTACATGTAGTTCACAAAGATCTAGATATAGTGTGTATCTATTAAATAGAAGGTTGTATCCTCCACCCCTTTGAGTAGTGTGCTCCCAGATAGTGTGTCCTCACCCCTAACAAGGTTAATTGTAAAAGACTCCGAACAGGGTCCAACCCTTGTCCAGGTCATTATACTTAATGCATTGTAAAGATCAAATCCTAATAGGGTTGTAAGATCTTCTAAGAGGGATCATAATACTCTAGTGCAGTTTATAGTGGGTGCTAATTCCCACTAGGGTTTTTACCTATTTGGGTTTCCCCATAACCCAAAATTGAGGTGTTGTGTTAAGTGTTCTCATATTATGTTTATTCTTAATGTTCTTTTGTACTTAATTGGATAAATAATTGAATCTTATAGATAACTAATTCACCCCCCCTCCCTCTCAGTTATCTCTTGGGACTATTCCTAACAATTGGTATTAGAGCCAAGTGCCTCAGAGAGAAATTTAAACAACTTGAGGTTGATTAGATGGCATTATTTAGAAAAGAAAGTCCTAAGTTTGATGGAGAGAACTATCTAGATTGGAAGAAAAAATTGATGACACATTTGCAGTGAATTGCCTTTGAGATTTTTGAAGTAGCTACCAAAGAAGTTCAGATTCCCTCTCTAGTAGATCTTGCAAAAGATTATGCAACCTTGAAGCACAAGGAGATGTTCACTTCAAATTCTATTGCTAAAGAAGCCCTTATCAACACCCTATTTGACAGTGAGTTTTTAGAGATCAAGAAAATGGACAAAGCCTATAAGATATGGAAATATCTAGAAGACATGTTTGAAGGAGATATTCAAGACAAGAATGCATGCAGAAAGACATTGAAGAAAAGATACAATACATTAGAGATGCTACCTGATGAGAATGTCAGAGCCTACAATCAAAGGATTAATGAAGCAGTTGCAAGAATCAGAAACAATGGTGGATAAATTTCAGAAGAAGACATGATGAACAAATTGATCACTACTTTGACACTAGAATATGACAATAATAAGTGCATCCTAGATGAAACTATGTAGTGCACAAAATACTTTACAAGAAAGACCTTAATTAGAAAGCTTTTAGCCTTTGAGATATCAAGATTGAAGACAAAGCCTAAAAGTGAAACAACATTCACAGTTTCAGTCCATGGTAAGAAATCTTTGAACACCTCTAGTAATTTTGATGATGATGGTGAAGAGAAAGAAATAGATGATTTCATTTCTTTGATTGCTAAGAAAGAAAGGAAAGGAAAAGGGAAATATGAAGGTCAGTTACCATTCAAATGCTTTTCATGTAACAAGATTGGTCACTTTGCATCTAAGTTGTTAATATGATTTAGAACAACAAAGAGGGGGGGGGGGGGGGTGAATTAGTTGTTTTTAGGTCCAGATGTATAAAAAAAAACTTTGAACTTTTTAAAAAATTAGATCTAATAACCAACACCTACTCGGCCATTACTGATTACATAACAAAAACATATAACAGTGCAATCCACTTATCTAATAGCATCTAACTTATAAAACACAGAAATGTTGAAACCAAAACATTCACACAAGTATCAACACCAAGATTTATAGTGGAAACCCAATTAGGGAAAAACAACTTTGTAACATGTTACTATTATGTTCACTCTTCTGAAGTGAGCTTGGTGAAAATCCAACCCTATCAAAGGTTACAAACACACTGTCAGGTGTGACCCGGTCAAAGGATTTAAACCACTCTATTAAAAGTATGCCTTGTTATAGGACTTACATACACTCCATTAGAATGCAACCTTGTTCAAAGGATTTATACCTATGACTGTTAGGTCAACCTCTATTAAAAGGATTTTGACTATTACAATGGTTAGAAAGTAGCTGTAATATTGATCTAAGAAATGTACAACTCACTCTACAAATATCAGATCCAATTCTATACACATATGCTAGCTTACTAACTGTGAACCTTTTCCATCTCCATCATTGATCTGCTCAGAACCCTCTTCAAGAAATCAAAACACTTCTCCTTCAGTCTTCTTTGCTTAGATAGTCAATAAAATCAACAACACTTCCAGCATCTACTTCTCTTCTTTTTCAACCTCTCGCTTAGGTTTCCTTAATACTTCCTCTATTAGGTTAAGACATCTTTTGCTGCTTAATCTCCTTGGTAGATCTTAGGGTTAGGTCACATTCATTGAATCCATCCCACATTATGTTCTTCAGCAATCCTTTTGAAATATCTCAAATCTCTTAAAGATTTACAATAAAATGGTTTACAGTGCATTAAATACTTTCATACAATTAATAAATAAAGTCAACATGTTTTACATAATCCAAGAATTCAATGATGTCAACTGGAAATCTGAATTCTTCATCAAATGCAAAATACTAACACTTGGTCAATATTGTGTTCAACTTCTCGGTCTTCTCTAGAAAGCTTGGTCACCACATAAACTATTTCCTGAGCTAGCATTGTCTTCCTTGACAATTAACTGGTGTTCGGTCAACATTGATTTTACTCAGCATATACTAGCTCAATCGACATAGACAACACTCAGCCTAAACTAGATTTCTTCACTTTTGCTCAGTTAAGCCTACCAGTTTAGTCTTCATTCTTACTTAGATAAACAATACATTATCTTATCATTGTGCCACATAATCAAGTACTCATTCAAGTATCAAGATAACTCAACCTTTCCTTAGGTGTTGTTGTTACCAACCTTGCCTATCCCCTTAGCAACACTCAAATAGATATAGTACTTTCTTAAATAGCAATAGTCTTACCAGTTAAGGTTTGACATCAATGACAATACAATAATTGCTTCAATTTCAGTTTCCAACAATCTCCCTCTTTGGCATCGATGGCAACACCATATGAATATCACATGAATCACCAACCAATCCAAAAACTTATATGTCCATCAAATTTTTTTATAATATCCTTAGCTTCATTCTGATACAAAATCAATTAGCCATGCTTGATCATCCACTGAATTTCTTCCATTGTCTTGATCTTCACATTTTGTATATTCATCTATCATCATCTCCATCTTTGACAAAAATGCCAAAGCAACAACAAAAACATTCATCCTGTAGATGTAGATATCATCCTTTCAGTTCAGTACAATATTTCTCCCTATGTCATCTTGCTTATGACTGATTTTGACTTTGTTCAGCTCTTCACAACTCTAGGTTGATCCTAAAGTTTGACCTTTCTCTGCATCAATTTGTTAGATGTTCTTTGTAGCACATTTGATGCAGTGCTCCTAGCTTGACTAGGCAACCTCAGTTAGGGGAGAAACCCCTAATTGACTTCTCAGGTATTCATGAGCTTCTTTAGGTAATGCTTTAGTGAATATATTTGCTAATTGTTCCTTTGTATTCACATATTCCATGCGGACCTCTTTATCTTGTATCAATTCTCTCCAGTAATGATACTTGATGGCAATGTGTTTGATCTTTGTGTGCATCACTAGATTTTTAGAGATGTTGATAGCACTTGTATTTTCACAGAAGATGACAACTAGTTCATTGATATCTTCTTTCATGCCTACCAACAATTGCTTTATCCATATCAAATTTGAACAATTCACAACTATAGCCACATACTTAGCTTCAACAGTAGATTGGGAAATGCAATTTTGTTTCTTGCTTATCCAGGAAACTAATCTATGTCCAAGAAAGAAAGCTCCACCACTAGTACTCTTTTTGTCATCTACATTTCCTACCCAATCAGCATCTATATATACTCTCAGTTCAAATTTTTCATGCTTCTTGTAGTACAGTCCATAGTCAGCAGTTCCCTTCAAATATCTCATGATTATTTTAATTGCCATCATGTGAGTTTCCTTAGGATTGGCACAGAGTCTTGCCACAATCCCAACAGCCAATGCAATATCTAATCTTCTATGTACAACATGTCGTAGTTTTCCAATCATAGATCTATACAAAGTATAGTTAACTTCTACAACATCATCATTCTTAGACAACTTCTGTCCAATAGCCATGGGAGTACTTATTGGCCTTGAATCTTCCATACCAAACGTTTTCAGTATCTCATGAACATATTTGGACTGGGTGATGAAAATTCCTTTCTCCATCTAATATACTTGCAAGACAACAAAAAATTTGATCTCTCTAAACATACTCATTTCAAATTTAGTTTGCATTTCATTTGAAAATTTCTTACACAAGGCATCTTGTCCACCAAATATAATATCATCTACAAAGATCTTAGATAACAAGATTCCTTTACCTTCTTCAGCTTTCATGTACAGATTGCTTGTGTCATTTGTTCTTGAGAATCTAATTTGTATTAGGTAGTTGTGCAATCTCTCATACCATGCTCTGGGAGCTTGCTTTAGTCCATACAGTGCTGTATTCAGTTTGTAAACCATGTGTCTTCTGTTTGGATCAACAAATCCTTCTAGCTATTCAATATATACTTCTTCCAATATACCAGTTAAAAATGCAGACTTGACATCCATTTGGTATACCTTGAAACCTTTATAGGAAGCATATGCAAGTAGAGTTCTAACTCCTTCCAATCTTGCTACAGGGGAAAATGTCCCCCCATAATCTATTCCTTCTTCTTATGTGTAGCCTTTGCATACCAGCCTAGCCTTGTTTCTTGTGATTTGACCATGTTCATTCAGCTTATTATAAATACCCACTTTGTCCCAATGACATTCTTATCTTCTAGTCTCGGCACCAGAGTCCAGGTATCATTCTTTTGTATCTGGTCTATCACTTCATTCATTGCTTCTATCTAGTCTCATTTTCTAATGCCTCATTTGTCGTCTTGGGCTCATATTCACATAGTAAACATGTTGGATCTCTTGCCTTGCTTCTGGTCTGAATTCCAGTATCTTAATCTCCAATAATCTATTTAGGCTTGTGATGTCTCCTTACATATTATGCTAGAATAGGTGTTGCTTTATTTCATTTTTCTCATCAGGTTTGTTGGTAGTCTTTCCAATTTTGGTGTTGTTTTTCAAAATTTTGGATTTTTGGTCTCTGTCCCTCCTTTTTGTGGTTTAATCTTCAAGTTTTTTTGGCCCTAGAGGCTCCAAGTTTTATTTTGGGTGAAAACCCTAGGTTTCAGGTCTCATTGCCTTATGAAAATCCAAAGAAGCCCTAAAATTGTTCATCCAGGTCTATTTGGTCATTACCTTTTTCAATCATTTAAAAGATCTTTTTAAGCATGTGCGCTTTTGTCTTCCCATTTAGTCATTCAATCTCCAAATTGATTTGGGATATTCCTTTTTTATTAGTGATTACCCAAAACCTCTTGTCACATGATCTCCTTGGATTGAAAGAATATTCCTTGTTCTTAAACAACTTAACGATTCCCTTTAGTCGCTAAGTCTCTGAATTATCATTGTGCGATCTAGCGACTATTAAGATAAATATTTGTAGAGGTTACTATAGTCTCTAGATCTCCAGATGAAAATGCTTTCAATCAGGTGATCTCTAAAAGAAGTATGAAATTGATATAATATTCAGCAATGTTGTGGTCTGCAATTGGTCACTGAATCTCCAAATGCGAGGTGGTAGTTTGTTATACTGGTTGCCAGATCTCATGGTTTGTTGGTAGTTAGTTCTTTTATCCTACGACTTGGCAATTTCATTAGTCACACATTCTCTTCATCCTGGCGGTTATGTCTTTGGAGGTTATTGATTCAGTGACATGGTTATCTCTAGATCTCCCAATGAAGTGGTTAAGTTACAAAAGGTACGATGATTTAGCGACGACCATTGGATCAATTTCTAATCAGCGGTTGATATTCATTCTCCTTACTTGACCAAGGTTAAGTAATTTCTTTGGTGACTTAGAGTGTAATGGTGTTCATGAAATCTCCAGTTCTAACCATAGTTAGAAAAGGTATTCAGTGACAAGGAGATGTATGCATTCATGCATTCACTAGATGTATATGAGTTAAAAGGAAGGTTTTCCAATAGTTGTTCTCAACCATTAATTTTTTTTTGATCGAGTGGTGGTCGCATGATCTCTTAATTAAACCATGGGTTAAAGAATGATCTACCGACCTTGAGGACTGTGTTATCACTTGATCTCTAGGATAAACTCTAGTTAAGGAAGTTGTTTGGCGATTAAGAGATTTTCTTCAGTCACGTAATTGCCAAAAAATCTAGAGTTAGGTTTTGACCAAAGTCAAAAGATTGAAGAACATGTGAGTTTTCCTTTGCCAGATTTTGTGATGTGTCCCTTTGGGATTGGTTGACAAAACATGGAAAATATAAGTAAAAGGTAGGTATGACTATAGTCACTAGATCTCTGGATAAGATAAATTGAAGTTCTCATATCTATAGTAGCTGAATCTCTGAATAGTTCAGTCAAAGGGTCTCAAAAGAAGTTTGAAAAGTCAACTAACTTCAGCGACTAGGAGATTTGCTTTTGTCGCTAGATCTCATGATGACACTTTGTCGCTAGGTCTCAAGATAAATTCAAGGAAGAATTATTTTGCAGTGACTAAAGTGATGACTATAGTCACCAAGTCTCTAGATCGTGAAAAAATTAAAAAATCAAAGGGTCGCTTGATCTCCAGATGATTTCAAAAGGTCTTAATTCTTTCAGCGACTATGATTTTCTTCTTTGGTCGCCAGGTTTCCAAATATAGTGAAAGCTGTAATATAACTAAATTTGTTATAGTCACCAGATCTCTATAACTATTCAAAAGGTGCCATATTTTTTAGCGATTGTGAGAAAGTCTCATAGTCGCTAGATTGCCAGAAAATTAAATTTGATTACCTGTTATTTTCTCAAGCATGGCTAGTGAATTAAAGTCTTGAGCATGCCAAGTAATGGTGGAGGTGACATGGTTACAACTTTTTGATTTCTTATGGATTTTTGCATTCAATTTTGTCAAATATATACAGTTGGTCATCATTATTTCAAATTACCAAGCATTTGCAAAGCCCAAGCGAGATAATTTTTAAGGTCTTTTAGAACAATTCTAAATTTCAGTGCATTCATAATTTGCAGAAAGGTTTAAATTTGTAGCCAAGATGAGTCGATAGATAGGAGGTGAACCTTCAACTAGTAAAGGTACTAAGGAGAAGGCTAAGGAGAGCTTCTCAGATGAATTCCTCACCTTGTTGTCAAGCTCATCACAAAATAAAAAGGTTAGTGATGAATGTTTTGTTGATGAACTTTCTCAATGTCGAGATGCTAGGACACTAGATGTTACTGGAATGTGCCTATTCAAATATTTTTATAAAAATGTTGAGAGTCCAATTCCTATTTTGAACCCTTGGACATCAGGGTTAGCTAAATTGATAGTTCCCAAAGTTTACTTAGACATAGATGTCCTAATTGTTTTATCCCACAACTATGATCCCTTATCTAGAACAATTAGGAAAGTTGATGGGTCTCCTTTGGTCACCCTTGATAGAAGTTCATTCATGAGGGCTTTTGCTATCCAGGTCCCTAGGCTACCAAAATCAATTTATAGGCCTTAGAAAATAGATATATTAGAGAGACTGATGTGGTTACAAAAGAGGTTCAAACTCATATTCCTCGGGAGAGTAGGAAATACATTGCACCCATAGTTGGATCAAACCCATATTATTTCAAAGATTTAAAATTCTACATAAAGTACATTGCACATGGATTGTGTAAGGTATTGGGAATTGATGGCAGAGAAAGAATCACTCCAAAATTTTTGATGATTCTGTTGGATTCCTAGAGTCTTCATGTGACAAAGGGGTATGATTACATAGGGTTTGTAATCAACAAGATACATGAGGGTTTACAGGCCCTAAAATCTTTTCCATCTGGTCTTGCACCCTGATTTATGCATTATTCTCTAGTAATGCATTTGATTTTATATTTCAATTATAACATTATGAACATGGATTATCTAGAGTCATAGATGATGTATACAGGGTAGAAAAACCTAGTATAGTTTTGGATAAGGGCTTGGAGTCCTACTTCAAGGGGTGAGTTATGTACTTTTGAAAATTGGATAGTTTAGCCTATCCTCCAAAGTATGGGAATTGAAATATCAAGGTTGTCTACTAAGGTTTTGCAGCTAGTGAGGCCCCAACAATTTGTCAATAAATGGAATAAGGGCCATAATTGGGGAGATATATACTATGAAAAAGAATACACTTTGATTAGAGTGTATGGATGCCCCCAACCCCCTCACATGCTACCATTCTTTGTCCCACCAAGGGTGGCATTTTTGGAGTTCATTTGGAAATTGATGTTGACTGAAAGGGAGCATTTGGCTTCACATACAAAGGGAACTCTTACTCCAAGGCACTTTAGAGTGCATAGTATCACAATAGGAAAGAATGCCTTGAGAAAATTTGATGAATGGTTGGGACAATTCAAAATGCATATTGCTTCCCATAGGTATGTAGATATAGAAGGGTTTATGGTTGTGGTCAGGAAATACTACATGCCCACCATTCCTTTTAATAGAAGACATGAGGATTTTCCCGAAGAGGATGTAATAAGAAATATAATAGAGGATGATGAAGTGGCAAGGAGAGCCTCCTAGATAAATGAATTGTATTCAATGGAGAAGAGATTGAGACAGAAGGAACTAGCATTTAGTGGTTTCTTCCTTGAATTGACTTATCTTCAAAGGCTTTAGAAAATCTTGTCTCAGTTCAACACCTTGATAAGGACATTTTAAGATCAAATTAATGAAACAGACAAGAAGAAGAAGTTTTATTCTGACTTTGAATGTGATGAGGATAGTGAAGGTAGTTATTCTATGCATAGCATTCCCCCTCTAGAAACAATAATGGCAGAGAGGCATTAGGTTGAAGAAAATATTGTTGATCTTGCAGAACTTCATAGTTCTTAGGATATAAGTGAGCCACCTCCAAAGAAGAAAAATATTATTGGTAGGTGAGTCTTCTCAGGTGAAGAAAATAGATAGAGTAGGGGCCCTTTCCCCTAGAACTATTATTCATCATCACTAGTTAAGGAAGAAAATAAGAGAAGAAAAGACAAAATAGAAGCTTGAAACTAAAGTTGTTGAGTTTCCCTTGGCTCTATGCCAAGATGAGAGAATGATTGAGAAAGATTCTTTTTTAAAGGATGACAATTTCTTAGAGTCAAAAGAATTCAAAAGTTTCTTGATTTGGCATAAACAACAAGAAGTTGCATCTAGTGTGCAGATCACTAAGGAGGACCAAGTGCCAAAGGAGGTAGTACAATAATTGAGAGAGTATGACCCTAAGACTGAGAGTTTCACCCTAGATGAGGCCAGACAAATAGTGAAGAAGAGAAACATGCTACTTGTGCCTGGGTGGAACTTATATTTTGATTTCATTATTGATCAAATTAAGAGGCAGGAAGACATAACTCTGTCTTTGGAAACCCAAGTGGGGGAAATTGTTAGAGGCTTTGGTTATAGCCCAAGAAATCAGGCATTAGCCTTGTGGAGTCTTTATCCCAAAGACAAAAAACCTTCAATTTTGAATGTAAAAGAGTAGATGGAAGGAGACAAGATTGTGTGGTCCATCCACAAATAGGGGATCTTGAGATTTCTCAAGTATTGACTCATTTTTCCAAGCTGAATGAAGATAAAACAAAACAACTTTCAAAAAGGTATGGCTCCCTCTTAGAGGACTACAGTGCATTATTAAGGGATAGGGATCTCCGAATAATAAAGGAGAAAGCACTACAAAAATCTCTAGATGATTTAGAAATTCAAGTTATGAATACTTCTATAGTGGCTCCTATACCTCCTGAGAAACCTACAATAAATGAGGCACAAGGAATGACATAAGAAGAGATTGCTGTAGAATTATAAAAAATAAATATGGAGAAGAATGAGGCTAGCTTGCAGGCCTTATTAAAAATTTTGCAGCATAGAATTGATGTGATCAAAGATAAATCTGATTTGGTTTTTAATGATTACAACAAGTTGCGTAAATTGCAGTTGGAAGTTGATAATTATGTTCAAATTTTGAATGGATACTACACAACCTGGTCTGTTAGAGCACCACTTTTTGAGAGATTTCCATTTTCTCAATCTTTGAGAAATGATATTTGAGAAACAGTTCTGTGAGTTAGTGAGGAGATAGATATAATTAAAGCCATATTACCACTTTTTAAGGGTAAGGTAAATCTGATTGAGGCTAAGATAGCCATGCTTAGCTCTAATTCTAACAAGTTTATTCCTTCTATCAAGAATGTAGATGGAGCCATAAAGAGCCTTGATCAATGGAGATCAGATTTTGATCTTATTCTGCCTAGAAAGGAGGCCTTGTTAAATGAAATCAATGAGGTTGATATGGAAAGATTCAATAAAACTCTGAATAAGGCTGTTAAGGCAGAAACAAAGCTCACCAAATTTTTAACAGATGTCAAAACAATCATAGATGCTAGGTGGGGAAGACAAAAGGCACAATTACAACTTGTTCAGGATTTGAAATGGCCAACAAAGGAAGAAGTAGTTGTGTGGGATGAGTTAACAAAGCCCAAGAAAATCAAATCCATTGTAGTTGACTTAGATATCTTGGATGAAGAATGAGGATGACATCTGGAACATCTGACACCTAATCTTAGAGCATAGGGATGATAAGCTATCATTTAAGAATGGTGTATTAGCTTGAAATGGTGGCCACCACATCTCATTAAAACTTAAGAATCTATCATGATTACTTGCAAACAAAGGTGTCAGTTATCAGCAATCTAGGATGCAGAACAAGCTAAGATAGTTTTGTCTTTCCACTACCTGAGGGCTGATTGTATTTTGTCTTTTATTGTTTTGTCTTTTTATGCTCTTTAGGGTTAGGGTTTTGAACCATCCAAAACTTGTTGCATTCCCAAAAAATAAGGGAATTCCAAGATGGTTGAGAATATATATATGATTTGTAATCTCATTTTAAAAGAGGATGGAAGATAATAGAAAAACAATTACAATTGCTACAGAATAAGCTTTTGAACTTTGTGTCTGAATTTTTGAGCACAAGTTTTCTTATGTAAATTGAAAATCTTCTCTAATATAAATATACTACAATTCTTGTCTCTTGTTATTACTTTCTCTCTATTTTTGTACTTACTTTTGTATGTTTTATATGTAAGACATTTAAAATATATTGGTTGTTAAGAAATTTTTGTAATTGGTTATGAGTTTCTCTCAAGGAGAGAATTAAAATCTTGTTGTCAATTTCAGAGAGTAAGTACATCTATTGGGATATTCATAGTAATAATATTAGATAGATAGAATAGTTTGAAAGGCATCCTATTTGGACTATAGATTGTATGTAAGGTATACTATCATATTTCATTAAAAGGATTTGTGGATTTGCATTAAGGACTCTTTTGCCCTCAGGATTTAGGCACTGGTTTGGAGTGTGTTTTTCTTAATTGTTATCTTTTGCAATCTTTAGAAGAATCCAAATTCATTTCATTACCAGTACTTTTATTTTCAAGAACTTTGCTGATTTTTTTGATAGAATTATATCCAAGTGGTATAAATTCATATTTAGTGATTCCTTAAAAGAAAGAATCAAAAGGTTACCCTTCCTTGAGTTGAACTCAAAAAAAGAAGAAGGATGAATGTCCTTATATCACTACTCTATGCTTTTACACTTATGGTTTCCATTATGATACTCTATATTAGGATATTATGGGCTGTCTATAGAGTGATAATGTTTTATTGAATTAACTTGAAGAATTAAAAGCATAGCAGTGAAGAATTAATCCACCTATTAAAAGCTTACTTGAAATATAGTAACCTATCATAGGCAATACTCACCTGAGTCCTGTGTAGCTCAAAGAAGAAGGAGGATCTTATCCAATCCTCATCAATTAGGCTTTTCTTGCAAACTTGGAGTCCTTTTTAACTAAGAATAAAGCCCATACATTTTTCAAGTTTGATCCTACAAGGAAAATACCTAACAAGGTTCTCCAACAAGATTGTTAGATTCAACTTTTGAATGCTCAAAAACCTCTTCCTGATACTTGGTAGCATCTTCCTGTCCCTCGGCACATTCTTCTTCTCTCTCAACATTAATATCCTAGTGCTTGACATTGCTTACCTGAAACTCAGCATCAGGTGTAGGTCTGTCACTTGCCTCTTCTTCCTCTATATACATAAAAGATCTGTATTCTTTCAGTTCTCTTTTACTGTCAGCTTCATTTTTCTCTACATACTCATCAACTTTGACATTCACACTTTCCACAATTTTGTTAGTGTTAGAATTCAAACACTTATAAGCTTTACTTTTTGTGGAATAACCTAGGAATATATCCTCATCGCTTTTAGCATCAAAGTTTCCATTCCTACTATCCTTCAATATGTAGCACTTACTTCCAGAAATTCTAAAGTACTTTACATTCGGTGCATACCCATGCCATAATTCATAAGGTGTCAGATTTCTATCTTTTTTAATCTATACTCGGTTAAGAGTATAAACAGCTGTACTTATAGCTTCTTTCCAATACTTATGTGCAACATTCTTTTCAATCATTAATGTCCTTGCATAGTCCAAGATAGATTTGTTCCTTCTCACTGCTATACCATTCTATGGAGGAGTTCCAGGTGTGGACATCTATCTTTTAATCCCTCTATCATTGCAAAATAGATTAAACTCATTTGATGTAAACTCTCCACCTCGGTCAGATCTTAGACACTTCAGGTTCTTACTTGTCTCTTTTTCAACCTTAGCCACATACCACTTAAAATTTTGAAAAGCATCAGATTTTTCTTTTAAGAACATTACATGTATCATTATGGTATAATCATCAACAAATAGGATAAAATATCTAGCACCACAATAGCTTTGTACACCCATCGGTCCACAAAGTTCAGTATCAACCAAATCTAAGATATTCTTAGAAGTAAAGGTTTTCATCTTGAAACTAGACTTAGTCATCTTACCAAACTAACATTCTTTGCACATTACATTCTCAAGTTTCTTCAATCTAGGTAGACCTCTCACTTTCTTTTTCTTGCTAATTTCTACTAGATTATCAAGGTTAACATGACATAGCCTCTTATGCCATAACAAAATATCATCAAGTTGTGAAATCTTTCATGTTTCTTCAGATAGTTATAGATAGAACAAATTACCTCTTGTCTGTTCTCCACTTCCAATCAGTTCACCTGTGGCTTCAAATATCTTGGCCTTCCTACGATGAAATTCCACTCAGTAGCTAGTGCTATTCAGTTGTGCAACACTCAGTAGATTATAGTTAAGACCCTCAACCCAATAAGAATTTTCACAAGTGATCTTATCAGTCAGCTTAATCAATCCTTTTCCTCTAATAGGACATGGTGCATTATTACCAAATTTCACACTCCTACCTTTATAAAGATTTAAGGTATCAAACTTATTCTTATCTCCAATCATATGATGTGAACAACCACTATCAATAATCCATTTATCATTTTTGTTCACATAAGATATCAATGCAGTTTTCTCATCCTCATCAGATTCATCTTTTATTGCAACATAGAAAACTTCAATTTTAAAATCATCACTATCAATGTCAATCTCTTCTACGGAAATGTAGTAGGATTTCTTACCTTTCCCTTTGTAGTCCTTGTATCCTCGGTAACCTCTATCTTCTCTTTTGTCTTTATGCTTACTATTTCTTTCTTCATCCTTATTATCCATGTCAGGACATCTAGTAGCTATATGACCAACTTTCTTACATGAAAAACATATAATAGGGAGTTTACCTTTGTACCTTCCTTTTCCCCTTTTCAATCTTCTAGCCATAAGAGCTTCTAGATCCTCAAGTTCTTAATCAGATGTGCCACTGTCACTGTCGCTTTCACTTTCACTTTCACTTTCATGGATGCATCTTTCTTTTTCTTTCTTTGACTTATTTAGAACCATTTGTGACTTAAAAGTAGATTCAATACTACCAACAATGAAGTTATCATAGTTAGAAAGTTCAAAAGTAGTAAGCTTACCAACGAAAATTTCTAAAGAGAATTAGTAGAGTTACATCTAGATTCCTGAATTGCAAAAATTTTGATTGCATAGATAGGACACATAGTTCTCAATACTTTTCCTGTTACAGTTTCATCCTCAATAGTTCCATTTTCTCCTCTAATAGAATTTACAACTTCTTTTATTCTACCACAATATTGTGCAATATTCTCACCTTCTTGCATTCTCATTTCATCAAATTTACCTCTTAGGTTCTCAACTTTTACTCTCAACACATTTACATCACCGGCATAAATTTTTGCAAAGGTGTCCCACATTTTCTTTGTAGTACTATGGTCTTGTTTAGCTTTCATTTCCTTGGCAGTCAGAGGTGCAATAGGTGTGGCATAGTCATGCTCAATGTAATACTTTGCAGAATCACCAATACCGACTAGATGTAGCTTCATCAAGCTTTGCCATGCAGGAAAGTTTTCCTTATTTATCTTTGGTACCTTGTTCTTATACATCTTGATCATTTTCTTCAAGTACCTTCAAACTTGTTCTTTGTAAGCACCAACAACTTTGATACCAATTGTTACTATGATTTAGAAGAATAGAGATGGTGGGGGGGGGGGGGGTGAATTAGTTCTTCTTAGGTCTAGATGTATAAAAAAAAACTTTAAACTCTTCAACAAATGAGATCTAATAACCAACACCTACTCGGTCATTACTAATTACATAACAGAAACATATAATAGTGCAGTCCAATTATTCAATAGCATCTAACTTGTAAAATACAAAAATGTTCAAACCAAAACATTCACACAAGTATCAACACCAGGATTCATAGTGGAAACCCAATTAGGAAAAAACCACTTTGTAACATGTTACTATTATGTTCACTCTTCTGAAGTGAGCTCAGTGAAAAGCCAACCCTTTCAAAGGTTACAAACACACTGTCAGGTGTGACCTGGTTAAAGGATTTAAACCACTCTGTTAAAAGTGCACCTTGTTATAGGACTTACATACACTCCATTAGAATGCAACCTTGTTCAAAGGATTTATACCTATGACTATTAGGTTGACCTCTGTTAAAAGGATTTTGACTGTTACAATGGTTAGAAAGTAGCAGTAATATTGATTTGAGAAACATACAACTCACTTTGCAAATATCAGATCCAATTCCATACACATATGCTAGCTTACTGACTGTGAACCTTTTCCATCTCCATCACTGATCTTCTTGGAACCCTCTTCAAGCAATCACAAGACTTGTCCTTCAGCCTTCTCTACTTAGACAGTCAATAACATCAACAACACTTCCAACATCTACTTCTCTTCTTTTTCAACCTCTCGCTTAGGTTTCCTTAATACTACCTCTATTAGGTTAATACATCTTTTGCCACTTAATCTCCTTGGTAGATCTTAGGGTTAGGTCACATTCATTGAATCTATCCTAAATTATGTTCTTCGACTATCCTTTTGAAATATCTCGAATCTCTTAAAGATTTACAATAAAATGTTTTACAATGTATTAAATGCTTTCATACAATCAATAAATAAAGTCAACACATTTTACATAATCCAAGAATTCAATGATGTCAGCTGGAAATCTAAATTTTTCATCAAATGCAAATATTGATGCTCAGTCAATACTATGTTCAACTTCTCAGTCTTCTCTAGAATGTTCAGTCACCACATAAACTATTTCCTTGGCTAACACTATCTTCCTCAGCAATTAACTGGTGTTTGGTCAACACTAATTTTACTTGGCATATACTAGCTCAGTCAATATAGACAACACTTAGCTTAAGCTAGATTTCTTCACTTTTTCTTAGTTAAGCCTACCAATTTAGTCTTCATTCTTACTTAGATAAACAATACATTGTCTTATCATTGTGCCACATAATCAAGTACTCATTGAAATATCAAGATAACTCAACCTTTCCTTAGGTGTTGTTGTTACCAACCTTTCCTATCTCCTTAGTAACACTCAAATAGATATAGTACTTACTTAAATAGAAATAGTCTTACCAGTTAAGGTTTGACATCAATGACAATACAAAAATTCCTTCAATTTTAGTTTCCAACATAAGTGTCCTACAAGAGTCAAGAAGATCAAAACTAACTACAAGCCTAAGTATAGAAAAGAATGTTACTATGTTGGTGATGGAGTATTAGATGAAGATTCAATAGAGGATGAAATTGGATTCATTTATCTTGAAGACATGGAGAAAATGTTTGATGAAATGGACCTTGAAGATGAAGAGAAAGTACAAGAGTTAGCACTAATTTCACAAGCTGACATCAGGACAGATTGGATCATTGACAATGGTTTCTCACATCACATGATAGGAGACAAGGATAGATTTGTGCATCTAGATAAATACAAAGGCATCATGGTTATATTTGGAGACAACACTCCTAAACCTATCATAGGTAGAGGAGATATGACCTTGGAGGGAGAGAACAACACTAATGATGTTCTTTATGTTGATGGATTGCAACATAATCTACTAAGTGTTGGACAGTTGCTTGAAAAAGTATATCAGTTGGAATTCAAAGACAATAAGTGCATCATTAATAAAAAAAGGAAAGATGATTGCATCAAGTTCAAAGACTAAAGGTAATATTTTTCATCTTAATCCTGAAGCAAGTTGTTTTGTTGCTAAAGTAGATGACTGTTGGTTATGGCACAAGAGACTATGTCACATCAATTTTGACAACATAGTTAAGATAAGAAATGTAAAGGCAGTACAAAAACTTTCTAGAATTGAAAAATTAGTTGATACAATATGCAGGGAATGTGTGATGGGTAAGCATGTGAGGAATTCATTCTGAAGAAAGCATAATTCAGTAGAGAACAAATTGGATCTAGTGCATACAGACCTATGTGGACCAACTAAAACAATATCATACTATGGTGGAGGTACTTTATTTTTTTTGTTGATGATTATTTTAGAATGATGTGGGTTTTGTTCTTAGAGGATAAATCAGAAACATTTGATATTTCAAAATATTCAAAACTAGGGTTGAAAATGAGTCTGGATTGAAGATTAAATATCTAAGATTGTATAGAGGAGGAGAATTCACCTCTGGAAGATTCTATGAGTACTACGAAGAACATGGGATAAAAAGACAATTAAGTGCACCTAGAACCTCTTAGTAGAATGGAATAGCATAAAGGAGGAATAGGATCATACTTGTCACAATGTGCACCATCATGATTGAAGGAAAGGTCACACACACCTATTGGAGAGATGCGGTCAATACTATAGTCTACACAATCAATAGAATTCAATTTAGTCTAGGTGCAGACAAGACACCTTATGAGCTATGGTTTGGGAATGTACCTACAGTCAAATACTTCAGCATATTTGGAAGCAAGTGCTACATTAAGAGAGATGAAGCAATTGGTAAGTTTGATGCAAGAAGTGATGAAGGTATTTTTCTTGGTTACTCTACTAAAAGTAAAGCTTATAGATGTTTCAATTTAAGATTGAAGAAGATAATTGAAAGTGCTCATGTTAAGATTGATGAGAAGTTTATGGTTCAAGAAAGATATCATGATTATGCACCTATGATTGAAGAAGAACCTATACCTACCACTAGAGAAACAATTGTTGATGAAATGTTTGACAACATTGATGTATTATTCAATGATCTCAAAACTAGTGAAGAAGAATCATAGAAGTCAGATAAGAGAGTCACACCTAATGTTCCTAAATTCACATCTAGATATCATTCAAAGGAAGACATCATTGGAGATTAGAATAGTAAAATCATAATAAGATCAAAAGAAAAGAGTTCCATAGAAAATGAAGAGGTATGTTTACTATCACAGATTGAACCCTTAAGTGTTGAAGATGCATGTAATGATTCAGATTGGCATGAAGCAATGAAAGAAGAGATAGATTAGATAATTAAGAATGATACATGGGAATTGGTCCCTAGACCTAGTGATAAGAATGTAATTGGAACCAAGTGGATATTCATAAATAAGATGAATGAAGATGGAACAGTGGTAAGAAACAAAGTAGGACTAATGTGTAAATGATATGTGCAAAGAGAAGGAATTGATTATTCAGATACATTTGCCCTTGTAAGAAGATTGGAATCCATAAAGTTGTTTCTAGCCTATGCTAGAGTTATCAAAATTTTACTACCCTAGCAATTTTTCTACAAAAGATAAATTTTTGGATCAATTGACTTTATTTATTTGATATACAACTAGCAAAGCTAAAACACATTGTGAAATTATGAGAAGGATCATTTCATTTGTTTTGAACAATGATAAAATAAATTTTTTGAGTTCATTCATTTGAAAATATAAATCCATGTATTTAAGATCAATTCAAGTAAAAGACTCACACAAGCCATGAGCATAGCCTACTACTTCTCCTACAAACTTTAAACAACATTAAAGATAGAATAGGAGAGAAAGATAGGTCAAGGATAACTAGTCATTGCTTATTTCTTTGACTGGTCATGAGTGGTCAACTAGTCCTGTGTCCATTCTGTCTCTATAAATGATAAATAGCAACCTCCCAAGTCTTGAAAAATTGGAAAAAAAATAAATTATGTTAGATCCCAATATGGATCTAAGCAATGACTGGATACCTTAAATTTTCTCTATGCCTATGTTGTAGTTTTAATGTTGTCCTAAAATAAAGAAGAAAATATCAGAGTACTAAAAGTGCTTGTGAGAAAAGAAATGTATTCTAATGTGTTTGTTCCATGTGTAGGAAGTAATTATTCCAATGTGTATGTGCCCCTAACCGAGGCTCCCCTTGGGTATGTGCTCGACATACGTATCAAAATAATTAATTTAAATAGATGTCAAGATCAAGAAAGAAATACATAATGTTAAAGGGACATATTATTTCTAATATGAAACCTTTCATTATAATCAAAATTGATAGACTGAGTTTATTTAAGGGACAACAGTCTTGATTTGAAACCTTATAGGCTAGAATAGCAATAGGAAATGTACAAATGTTTTTGTTGAACAAGAATTTCATAAAAGAGTGCTGATATATAGTAATAGAAAATGAACAACAAAGATAGCTACTAAAGTGGAAATCTATGGCATGCAACTCTAATCAAAAATCAAATGCAAATAGAAAAGATGCAAATTCAAATGCAGATTTATAGAAAATCAGAGCATGTTTAAAAATGATGAGTTTTTCTGGGTGGTTTTTTCAAACTTCTACTCATACCCAAATGAACACTTTCAGAGTTTTAACTTTTATGCAAAACAGAATATGCTGTAGGAGTGCAAAGAGAGGAAAGAAATAGTAATTATTCTCTATTTTATCACGTTTGCTCCATATAGAAAAAATATTAACTATAGTAAATGCAAGAGAAGAAGGGTATGATGAAGTCAAGATCCTTTCATGGTGGCTTGCAGGATAAGAAAACATTTTGGAGGAAAAAGTAAAAACAACAAAGAAGAACAATATTTTCTTTCAAAGAAAGGGTTATGTTTTCTTTAAAAAATATCAACCCAAATCTTTTGTTTTAAAAGAACAACATTAATCTTTTAAAAGTCTCAGCATACAACAGTTGAAGCCACAAATTTCCAAAAATTTTCTTTAGCATACAACAACATGAAATGCTCTTCTTTAAAGCTTTCAAAGAAACAAGTGTTTTTTAAGTTTGGTTCATACCCAGATTTGGATTTCAGAGGAGTAGCAATGGATACTACATTTTTTAATAAAGGAGCCAGCATACATTAAAAGGAAAATAGATTTCTTCTAGTCTTTTTTGTAAAAAATATTCAACATGATGAAATGTTAGTGATTTTTAGAGATTTCTTGCAAGAGAACAACCATAAGTTAAAAATCTTTTTCATAACAATAGAGGAAGAGATGTTTTCATTGAAATGTAATTCAAAAAACATAAAGAAAAGATATAGAAAATAATCCTTCAATGATATCCAGGTTTTCAAGTAAGAGAACTTCAACTTTTGTCAAAATAGATCAAACAATTTCAAGACCCTATCATATAGTTTCGGTTGAAAATACACCCCAAGAATTCGTCATGGTCAAAATCTTGCAGCTGGAAACAAATACAAAGATCCTGTCAACAAAAAAGCTTAGTGCTAAGGGTGAGAAAGATCTCTCAAAAGCCACATTTGGAGATTTCAAAGAAAGGGCATGGAAAGTCTTATTATTCAAAGCAAAAATGGAAAGATTAATGCAAGGAAACACCATTTAGAGCTATGAATTTCAATATTAAGCTCTCATATTTTTTTTGGAAGCATTCAAAGCTGAAGTCAAGTATCAACTACAGATAATCTAGAGAATCAAGCTTAATGTATTTGAACAACAAATAAATGAAAACCCTCACTCATGTTTTAAGTTGTCTTTCACATTTATGTTGAGTCGTGATGTCTCCTAGCAAGGAAAATATAGTGGTAAGGAAATAAGGGAAACAATGTATACCTGTAGAGGATGATAAATACTATAGAAAAGGTCTCAATCCAAGCTCTTGTTCATGGTGACTTCACATTAATAAAAAAGAAATAGATAAAATTAAATACAACACGGTTTCCAGCAAGTAAAATTCCCAACAATGGCGGCAGCTTCCTGCTCAAACCCTTCATCTTCGATGCAAGGTGAAAATGCCAAAATCAAATGATGCATTTTACCTAAGGGTTGGTTGTTTTGTTGACCCCTAAAGTATTTTGTATTGTTTTTTAAAAATCCAGAAAATATCTTTCACATTGCCACGGCAACATAAGGTTATGCCTTGTTGTGTGCAAAGTTTTTTTGCTAAGTCAAATAAAAGAATGATATCCTTTGTTTCTAATTTAAATCATACCCTATATACTTATTAATATTTTTTCTAAATAAGTTAAATTTATATAACAAATATAAGTTTTTTAAATAAGTTTTACTATTTTAAATATGAATAAGTATATAGGGTAAGTTTTAAATTTTATTATGGTATTATTTCTATGTGACATCTTTTGTGTTTTGAATTTAATAATTTGGTTCTTTATGAACCAATTATTAGATATCATAACAAGATGTAAATGGCATGTGTGGAGATGGCCAAGTCTTCATGACTTATTCATAAGTATTAATGAATTTAAGATTGTTTAGGGAGATGGATTAAGTCTTTAGACATCTTGAGGGAATATAGTGCTTGCTAGAGCATATATAGGGGTGTTGGAGATCTTTTAGGGAAGTTGGAGGAATCTTGGGGTCAAGTTTGACCTTTCCCTAGGATTTGGAAGGAAGTTATGGCTAGTTGGAGTATTTTTGGGGTGGTTTGGATGAGTCACATGGATAGTTAATGCTTTTTGGAGGGAGTTTGAAGTCTTATTTTTTAGGCTTTATTGTTGCATCAAAAAATGGGTTGCGTATTGTACTTAGTGAGTTTTAGACTCACTTTTTCTTTAGTTCTGATTATGCAGAGGAGGGATTTTGTGACATATTTTTGTCCTTGGCAGTTTTATGCAAAAATTTGTAACTCTTTTGGAGACTGATATATATTCATAGCATTTTGGAGTATGTTTTCTATCTACTTCAAGCCTTCTTTCTTTCTGTGAATATGTGTCAAGTGTATGATTGATAGGAAAAGTAAGTGAGTTGATAACTCATTATTTTTTGTCTCAGCTATTTCCTTATTGGAGGAATGTATGTTGTGTGCAGGTCATAATTTGTGTCCAAAATTCATAGGATTTTCATGTGAAGAATTCCTCCTACTTGTTAATCTATTTAAGGGCCTTATTATGAATATTTATGCACACCTATATAGAAAATAAGTGATTTATTTTTAGTGATAGAACTTACAGTTTCCAAAAAGAAAGGTCATTATCTTCTCAGTTTCCTATCTTTCTGGTGTTTCACCTAGTTTTCCTAAGTTTAGTTTTTAGTTTTCATGTTCATTTCTACAATTTCTATGTCTTTTCCCACAAAGTTTAACTTATTTTTAAAGAGTTATCAGTGAATATCCAATAGGAACTGGCCTAGAACCTGAAGGTTTCATTTCAATTTATGCATTTCCCACATGCAAAAATGAATCCCATGTTAGGCAAAATTGTTAAACTTGTTTAGTTTAAGAGGGTGAAATTTTTTAGCCTTAATAGTTTTGGGACAGAAGTCCATGTTTTCAATTTCATGCTTATTTGATATATTGTTTATGTTAATATTGACCTATTTGAAGGTTATTATTAAGTATATTCAGTGACTCCATGTTGAAAGAACAGTGATTGCAACATTACAGTACATTTTTATGAGAAAAATTGAGACAAGAAGCTCAAGTACATTTGAATATCTATAGTTGGATACACCCAAAAGGAAGGGCAGAGATCTCAAACTAACTCCATATACAAAGAGGGTTCAATCTTCTCCTCCAAGAGTATACATAAGAAGGGGAAGGCCAGAGAAAAAAGAAAAATCTTTAAGGCATTCAACATCACTAGCTATAAGAATAGAATATTCTAATTATTTTGAGATATTTGCATCATAGACCAATTTTGGTACTATTTTTGCTTCAGCAGCATGTAATTTTCAAGAAAGTTCCAATGGTGTTTCAGTAAGTGCCTTAGCATAGGTTAGTGCAATGGCTATTCCTAAAGCCTTTTCTTTTGTACCATTTGATCAAGGTAGTCCCTTGAACCTTGCTGCACACTATGACATACCTTTAGTAGCTTTGAAAGGGCTACCAAACTTCATAGGGGAGAGTCAAACAACCTATTTTGAGAAAATTAGAGATGTGGCTTCCCTCTATAATGTTCACCATGTGACACAAGATAATGTTGCAGTCAGATTATTGAAAACTTCATTCAATGGAAAAGCATTGGAATGGTTTAGAAATTTACTTGTGGCCTCCATTTCCACCTAGGATGAATTGGGTGATAACTTCACCAAGTTCTTTGAAGACAAGGCAAACCATTTGTCACTTTTAGAATAGTTAACAACCATTAAAAGAGCCCCACAAGAGCAGATGACTAATTTTAATTCTTGTTTTTAGAAAACATGGAATAGAATACCAGTGGTAGTGAGGCCAAGTGTGGATTATGCTTTTCTATACTACTTGAAGATCTTGAATAGTGACATTTCGGTGATGATCCAGTTTATGGGAGGTAACTCATTGCCACAAGCTTTAAATCTTGTTAGAGCTAAAAATATCCTTATACAGATAGGTAAAGTATCCCTTAGGCCTCCTCTGCCTTATTTTCCTAATATCCAATCAAATATGCCTCTTAATATACCACCAATGGCTCCTTTACCTACTATTCCAATTGGTTCTACTACAGGAGGTTATGAAAATACACTAGCTATTCCATCAAATGAGTTGCAGGAGATAAAGAGCAGCTAGCAAAAGATAGAGGTTACATTATAGAAGCCTGAATGCAGCTAAAAATGACACATTAAAGGCATATAAGCACATAGTTTGGAACTCTATAGAGGATTTTGAGGCTTTCAATATTATAGTGATACCAAGGAGTAAGAATCAGTATGTTGATCTCTTAGCAGCTATTGGAGCTCAATTTGACATTCCAAACAACATTTTGAAAAGTCTTTCTCAGCAGCATATTAAGGTAGTTATCAGACCTTCTATACCTGATAACAATGTTAATGTTACCTAAAATTTTCTATCATACAATTTTGGCCACAATCCTATTTTTTCTTGCAAAGTTGATCAATAAGGTTTTATGGTTTGTGACCTTGGCCCCATGTTCTGCAATGTGTCACCATGCTCCAGTTCATATCACATGTTCTGAATCGAAAGAACCAGGGAGATATTCAAGTTTTAAGGTCTGTAAAAATATAGTTTATGTCAAGTGGTGTCAAATTTGTCTAAGTATAAAAACCCTCAATGTTTTCTATTTCTCTGATGCTTTTTTGGTTTTAAGTGAAAACCCTAGTTGTTTTTGACCTTGTGGTTTTCACATCTGTGCACTTATCTCTGATGTCAACATTTTTCATCTGCTACGACTGCATGGGACTGGGCTCTTCTTAGCGGTTCAGTCAGTTGATCTCCAATTTTTTCTAGAGGATAGGTTCTTATGGGAAATTAGGTGACTGTGCAGTCACTTGATCTCCTATCTCTAGCAGTTAAGTACTTTCCATTCAGTGACCTAGCATTTTCACAATCGCATGTTCGTGCAACCCTATTGGGCGGTTAATGTTATGTCTAGCGGTCTCCACTCTGAGGTGGTTAAAGTGAAAAAGGATCTATGGTTGTCTCACAATTGTAAGGAATATTCTTCCCCTTTGTGATCTTGCAACAGTCGTTTGATGGAAAGGCAATCTGATAGGTGGGTCCAAGGTGCTAGTCATGCAGCGGTGCTCATTTTCAGTTGGCCGAAGGGTGATGATGAGGATAGTTTGGTGGTCCCAAATTTTTTCAAGGGTGATGATGATGCAATTAGATCTTCAGTTGTTGCATGATTGCAAGGAATATTCTTCCCCTTTGCGATCATGCGACCACCACCTGATGAAAAGATAAGTGGTGTCATGGGTTCGAGGTGTCAGGGGTTGTTAAGGTGTTTGTTTCTAATTAGTTTTTGACTGATGATGTGGCTGGTGACTTTTCAAAGGCCTTGCGACTATTATGGATAGTGATCTAGGTCATTTGATTTGTTGAGAAACATGTGATCGATGACCATGTTTTAAACTAAAACCTACTAGCCATTGTTTTCAAATTTAAATATCTTTCTATGGGGTTTCTTGTTGATTTCTTGCTGCTAGCCATGTGTGATGTTGTGGGTAGCTCAGAATTGATTTTTTTGGATAGCTGTAGTTAGAAAAGATGATGAGGAAGATCTGGGTGGCTATCACATGTTGATTTCTTCTTTCCTAAGGTACCATGTCAGTGTTCTTGTGCCGAAGGAGCATTGAAGGGTTGGCACCACCTGTGACTATTTATACTTTTAAATTCAAATATCTATGAAGATCAATTTTGAGCATTCATGATGAACCCAATTTAGCAGAATTAAAGTCATGGCGGTGGCGTGAAGCTTTCAATTTATAGTGAAGTGGTTAGATCAAGGCGGCTCATCCACAGGCAATGGTGTTGGTGGAATTATGTACAAAGACATATATCTGATCGGCCAAGATATTTTTAGGAAGCATTTATGATCAAAGATGACAGAGTTAGGGTTTGATTATTTTATGAAAATTTGTAAACCCTAATTAGGTTTTTCTCTTGCCTGCGTGCAAATAAGGAGATGTATATATTGTTTTTTGGAGCTTTTGAAGCTCATAGTTTACATTTTGTAAAAAGAGTTTTTCTCTTTCTTAGGAGCTATCCATGGCATTTGTTCTACCCTTTGGCTCTTACAGACTGTAACCTTTCATTGAAATCTCAGATTCAATAGAGGCTATTCATGGCATTTTTTCTGCCCTCTGGTCTTTCCCTTGCCTGTATTTCTCTTATTGTGTATAATATAGTGGCTTTGTTTGTGGGTATACTTCAACCCCCTATCATTTTGTCTCATTCCTGTGCCCTTTTGCTGAAGATAATGTTTTCTTGCAGGTCATAGTCTATGTCTTTTGCTCAGACCCCTCTATGAAACACTTATGCAAGCCTGTTTAGAAAGATTGTGTTCTATTAGATCTGAGAGCTTTCATGCTAGTTTGGTTAGTGTATTGTGTTCATTTCATTTCAGTGTATCACCTAGTAGGTATTTTTCTTTTAGTTATTTCTCTTTCATGCATTCTTTCTATCCCTTTTCCCTCAAAGTTTACTTTTCTATCTAGAAGCAAATTAAGGTGATTATCCAAGAGGAACCAGCCTAGAACCTGGAGATCTCATCTCAGTTAGCATAGGTCCCACACCTGGAGATGATTCCCATGTTATTCTAAGTTATCAAGACCAAGAGAGCTTGAAACAAGGGTGCAAACTTAGTGTATAACAATTCTGGCACGCCCGGTGGGACAAGAGGTCATAATTTTCATAGGTTCCTGTTGGTTCTGATATGCTTCCAACAGGTTGCAGACCTTTGAGAGGTCATTGTTTTTCATATCTAGCAACTCTGAGTTCATATCTACTGGTTTTGAGTAGATTCAGTACCTAAAATGGATTACTATCCTTCATTTCATGAAAATATTCCTCCATTATATGAATTTTAGTCATCTTGAAATAACTATACTGCTGGTTTCAGGCCAGAATTTGAGGGACAACATTCATCTCATGCTTACCCACCCACCCTTGCTAAAACATCTTGGCAACATCAATACGCATACCAGAAACATCAAGAGGAGATGCTTTGCATAGAGGAACATGCTTATCATGCTTAGATCCAACAACAACAAGCATTGGCTCAGCAAGATCAAGGTTATAGGAGGTATTTGACAGAGCAATACAAGAGAAATGAGGCCAAGCTCACTGAAGGGTTGGAGGCACAAAAGAAGGTTTATCAAAAGGAGCTGGAAGAACAAAAGAGACACTATGAAGAGGTGTTGGAAACATAGAAAAGGCATATGCAGACATAAGCAAAGGAGCAGTTTGATGCTAGATGGAAGTAGTATGAAGAGGTCATTATAGGACAACAACAAAATCAAGCAACCCTTGCAAGTGATCTGGCAACACTAAAGAGAGTTTGTGAAGAAAAGTTAATAAGGGTTACTGCTGTTGCAACTACAAAAGAAGAAGATTTTTAGAGAACATTAGTAGCTCATAATGAGTTTCATGATAAAAAATTACAAGAGTACAAAGCAATAATAGGGCTCCTGATTCTAAAGGGTATAAATGATAAGGAGGCTCATCAGATAAAACTTGAAAAAGCTCTTTGTAAAGAAAAGAAAGAAGCTATATCAGAGTTATCTGATGAATCTCATAATGTTGCCAAGTAGACCATCAAATTAGAGGCTAATTTAATTAAGGAGCTACCTTGTTTTGTTGAAGATGAAAACACTCCTAATATGCCACTCATCTTAGTTGTTGAAGGACAAAGAGGGGAATGTTCTCCTGAAAAGAAGCCTACTACCAAGAATGTTGACAAGAGAAATAATGTAGAAGAAGAGGCTCATCTACATGAATTGGTAGTTAGAGATTCTGACAGCGGCAAAAGGAGCCCCAAGTTCATTCTTTCCAGGGGTTTCCCTTTAAGGTACTTAGTAGGAATGGAGGCTAGCCATGAAAAACTAGTCATGTTTGTGTCCAAACATGAGTGTTCAAATAAAGCTAAAGTTGAAGGTGAGCTTGCAGTTCGACAAGGACAAGCTCAACTCACTTATCTATCCTTGGATAATGGAGATAAGAATCTATTGGTGGAGGTGAGTTGATTTGTTTATGTCTTTTAGGGGGTAGTGCATCGGTTCTTCACACAACTATGTGTACTTCATTCCTTATTTGCTATCCTCATGCATGTAAAATATTGTATCCTAAGGAGGAAAGGTAGTTACTTCAGCATACCAGTGAATGGTTTTGTTTGACCAGTTTCTGCACTGGTTAGTTTAGAGTAGGTTAATTTTCTTTCTTTTTTCCTATTTTCTAAGTTAGTTTTTCCTATTTTCCAAGAAGTGGTCGAGCATAGTTTTTGTTCCTCTCTTTGTCACGAGGGTCCTTGTGTTTTGAGATGGCTCCTATGCCTAATGGATTGCATTGAGGCCACTAGTCTAATGTCTAGCAGGCTGACATCCCATAGAAATCACCAAAATGTTACCCAAAATTTGCTATCATAAAATTTTGGCCATAATCCTATTTTCCCTTGTGAAGTTGATCCATAAGGTTTTATGGTTTGCGACCTTGGCCCCATGTTCCTCAATGTGCCACCATGCTCCAGTTCAGATCGCATGTGTTGAATCAAAAGAACCAGGGACATATTCAAGTTTTAAGGTCTGCAGGGACATAGTTTATGTCAAGTGGTGTCAAATTTGTCTAAGTATAAAAACCCTCGATGTTTTCTATTTCTTTGATGCTTTTTTGGTTTTAAGTGAAAACCCTGGTTGTTTTGGACCTTGTGCTTTTCACATCTACGTGCTTATCTCTGATGTCAACATTTTTCATCTGCTATGACTGCATGGGACCCAACTCTTCTTGGTAGTTTGATCGCTTGATCTCCATTTTTTTCTGGCAGATAGGTTCTTATTGGGAAATTAGGTGACTATGTAGTCGCTTGATCTCCTATCTTTGGTAGTTAAGTGCTTTCCATTTAGTGACCTAGCATTTTCATAGTCGCATGTTCACACAACCCTAGTGGGTGGTTAATGTTATGTCTGGCGGTCTCCACTCTGAGGTGGTTAAAGTGCAAAAGGATCTACGGTTGTCACATGATTGTAAGGAATATTCTTCCTCTTTGTGATCTTGTGACACCCATTTGATGGAAAGGCGATCTGACAGGTGGGTCCAAGGTGCCGTCATGTAGCGGTGCTCATTTTCGGTTGGCCAAAGGGTGATGATGAGGATAGTTTGGTGGGCCCAAATTTTTTCAAGGGTGATAAAGATGCAATTAGATCTACGGTTTTTGCATGATCACAAGGAATATTCTTCCCCTTTGCGATCATGTGACCACCACCCGATGAAAAGATAAGTGGTGTCGTGGGTCTGAGGTGTCAGGGGTTGTTAAGGTGTTTGTTTCTCATTGGTTTTTGATTGATGATGTGGCCGGTGACTTTTCAAAGGCCTTACAACTATTATGGATAGTGATCTAGGTTGTTTGATTTGCTAGGAAACATGTGATCGACGGCCATGTTTTAAACTGAAACCTACTAGCCATTGTTTTCAAATTTACATATCTTTCTACAGGGTTTCTTGCCGGTTTGTTGTTGCTGGCCATGTGCGATGTTGTGGGTAGCTTAGAATTGATTTTTTAGGATGTTTGCAGTTAGAAAAGATGATGAGGAAGATCTAGGTGGCCATCACATTTTGATTTCTTCTTTCCTGAGGTACCATGTCAATGTTCTTGCACTGAAGGAGCATTGAATTGTTGGCACCACCTGTGACCATTTATACTTTTATATTCAAATATCTACAAAGATCAATTTTGAGCATTCATCATGAACCCAATTTAGCAGAATCAAAGTCATGGTAGTGGCATGAAGCTTTCAATTTGCAGCGAAGTGGTTAGATCAACGCGGCTCATCTATAGGCAGTGGTGTTGGTGGAATTATGTACATAAACATATATTTGATCAGCCAAGATATTTTCAAGAAGCATTTATGATCAAAGATGACAGAGTTAGGGTTTGATTATTTTTTGAAAATCTTTAAACCCTAATTAGCTTTTTCTCCTACCTACATGTAATCAAGGAGATGTATATATTTTTTTTTGGAGCTTTTGAAGCTCAAAGTTTACATTTTGTAAAAAGAGTTTTTCTCTTTCTTAGGAGCTATTTGTGGCATTTGTTCTTCCCTCTGGCTCTTATAGACTGTAACCTTTCATTGAAATATCAGATTTAATAGAGGCTATGCATGGCATTTGTTCTACCCTCTGGTCTTTCCCTTGTCTGTATTTCTCTTATTGAGTATAATATACTGGCTTTGTTAGAGAAGTCTTGGAGTTCTAGAGCTCTTCTTTCTTTTAGCTTATTTGTGTACTACTGTGTCTAACTTGATTTAAGTGAGTTTGTGGGTATACTTTAACCCCCTATCATTCTATCTCATTCTTGTGCCCTTTTGCTAAAGAGAACCTTTGCTTGCAGGTCATAGTCTATGTCTTTTGCTCAGACCCCTTTGTGAAACACTTATGCAAGCCTATTTAGAAAGATTGCGTTCTATTAGATTTGAGAGCTTTCATGCTAGTTTGGTCAGTGTATTGTGTTCATTTCATTTCGGTGTATCAGCTAGTAGGTAGTTTGCTTTTAGTTATTTCCCTTTCATGCATTCCTTCTATTCCTTTTCCCTCAAAGTTTACTTTTCTGTCTAGAAGAAAATTAAGGTGATTATCCAAGAGGAACTAGCCTAGAACCTAGAGGTCTCATCTCAGTTAGCATAGGTCACACACCTGGAGATGATTCCCATGTTATACTAAGTTATCAAGACCAAGAGAGCTTGAAACAAGGGTGCAAAATTAGTGTATAACAGTTAACTGGCAGGTTTTTGAGCATGATGTACATATTTTAAAATTTTTCCTTGAAGAAGATGAGTTTGCTACCTCAAACCAGCAAAAAATCTGACAACAATATGGGGATCAAGTTATATAACTAAAGTGCAACAAGTTTCCTAAAGGCTTGGCTACCTTAGAATCTATATTCAACTCAGATGATTAGGCTAAAAAGGACAAAACCTGTTTGCTAGTTTCTCATGAACATTATGAAAGTTTGGAGGTTGCACCAAGGAAAAGCTTAAAGTTTGGTAAGGTAAGTATTCCCTTGGAAAAATAGTCCTATGTTCATCTTTTTTAGGAATTTGTAGATGTATTTTCATGGGAATACAGTGATTTAAAAGGTTTTAATCCTAAGTTAGCACAACACACTATAGAACTTGAGCCAAATGCCAAGCCTGTAAGGCAAAGACAAAGACTTTTTAATCCTAAATTAGAGCCATTAGTGCAGAAATAATTTTTTAGGTTGATAGAGAGTGGCATCATTTTCCCAATCAAACACACTAGCTGGGTGTCCAATCTCATTCTTCTCAGAAAGAAGAATGGGGAGCTGAGATTGTGTGTAGATTTTAGAGATTTGAATAGAGCATCTTTGACGGATAAGCATATTATTCCTTCTATAGAAAAAATACTTCAGTATGTTGCTAGTTCAAAATGCTTTTCTTTATTAGATGGTTATTTGGGGTATAACCAGATTCTGGTTAGAAGTGAAGATCAATAAAAAACTACTTTTACCACAAAATGGGGTACCATGGCATACAAGAGAATGCCTTTCGGTCTATCAAATGGAGGGGTAACATTCCAAAAATCCATGGATATGGCATTTAGTAATCTGATGTACTAGTTTGTATTGGTATATCTTGATGATATCAGAGTATACTCCAAAAAGGTAGCAAATCATCTTGGTCAGTTGAGGTAGATTTTTTAGCATTGTAGAGAGTTTGGTATCTCATTAAACCCCAAAAAATCCATTTTTTCTATGCATGAAGGTAAGCTATTGGGTTATGTTGTTTCCAAGAAAGGGGTCACAGTAGATCTAGAAAAGATAGTAACAATTTTAGAGTTACCATTACCACATCATAAGAAGGGATTGTAGTCCTTCATTGGAAGGATTAATTTTGTAAGGTGTTTCTTGCCTAATATTGTAGATTTATTGAAGCCATTGATAACCTTGCTTAAAAAAAATGTTGTTTTCAGCTGGCCAAAAGAAGCAAAGGCTAGTTTTCAAGTTATTAAAGAGTCCTTAGCAGCAGCTCCTACTTTAGTAAATCCTGATTTCAGCAAGGATTTTATTTTGTATGCATATGGTGGTTATGAGACTATTTCTACAATTTTGGTACAACAAAATGTAGAAGGTTTGGAGCAGCCAATAGTGTATCTCAACAAAGGTTTAGAAGATTATGAACAGAGATATAGTTTTGTGGAAAAACATGTCCTTGATGTTGTAAAAATTCTCAAGAAATTTTGACACTTATTGTCTCATAACAGGATTCATCTGAGGGTTGCACACCCTAGTGTTAAGGAATTCTTACTTAGTAAGGATTTGAATGAAAATAGATCTAGCTAGATAACATGGGTCATGGAGTATGATGTGGATATTCAGGTGACCAAGCTGGTTAGAGGTAAAGGCCTATGCGAGAAGATTGCTAATAATGAGGTTTCAGAGCTTCAATGACAACCAGATACTATTTTGGTGCTTGGTATGGTAGCTGATGATGATAAGGCAACGAGCTAGTTACAAGATATGGTTCATTTTTTAAAGACCAGTGAGTGTCCAACAAATTTGGACAAGGAAAAAATAAGGTATTATTAGTTACAATTAGTTCCTTTTGTCTTAATTAATGATGTATTGTACAAAAAGGATCACAATGGTGTCCTTCTCTGATGCATTGATTCAGACCAAATTGCAAACATTTTGCATGAATTCCATGATGGTCATTCAGGAGGCCATTTTTCCCCCAGGACTACTGCATATAAAATCCTAAGAGGTGGTTATTATTGGCCAAATATTTTTAAAGATAACCATGCATATGTGAGGAAGTGCATGAAATGCACCATGTTTGCAGGGAAAGAAAGGCTACCAGCTTTGCCTTTGTAGCCAATTAAGATAGAAAAACCCTTTCAAAAGTGGGGTGTTGACTTTATAGGGCTTATCAATCCTCCATCTAGTGTTGGGAACAAGTGGATAATTACTACCACTGATTATTTCACACGGTGGACAGAGGCAACAACACTAAAGGATGCAAATGAGATAGTTGTTCTAAATTTTTATGATGATATTGTGAATAGATTTGGAGTTCCTAACTCTATAATCTTTGATAATGTTCTTGCTTTCATTGGTCTAAGGGTAACTAAGTGGGCACTTACGCATGGAATTTATCTTAGCATTAGTTCCAACTATTATCCACAAGGTAATGGATTGGCAGAGTCCACAAACAAGAACCTAATCAGAATTATCAAGAGAAATCTTCAGGAGAATCAACATGATTGGCACTCCAAGTTGAAGGTTTCCCTATGGGTGGACAAAATCACTCCAAAGAAAATTATTGGGAACTCACCTTATTAGTTAGTATATGGAAAGGAATCTTAGTTGTCTATTGAAACAAAGTTGCTAGCACTTGATCTTGCCTCTCAGCTGGTGCTTTTTGAGGAAGGAGATCCTATGCAGGTGCATTATGCACAACTAATGGAATTGGAGGAGAGTAGAATTAAAGAAATGCAAACTATGGAATTTCAGTAGATTCAAGTTAAGAAAAGATTTGATAGAAAAATGAGATCTAGGGATTTCAATGTGGGAGACATTATTCTCAAGTGGGATGAATTCAAGAGCAAACTGGGTAAGCATACTAAATTTGATTCATTTTGGGGAGGCCCATTTGTGATTATGAAATGTAAGGAACATAAAGGTTTTCAGATGTCGACACTTGAAGGGGAAAATGTGATGCCTAGACCAGTTAATGGTATTCACCTTAAATGCTATTTTGAGGTATGATCTTCAAGGTTCTTTTTAAATATCAGTTTAGGTTGCAAATAAAGTGCGGCTACACTACTGTTTTGAATTTCTGTTGTTTTCCTAAGTGTTATTATGCATAGTCTTCCTAGGTTTTCCTAGTGTTTCTTTCTTTCAATAAAAGTTTCCAAGTCTTCAGAAGAACTGTAGAAAATAGAATAGTCCTACTTGCATGAAAATACAATTTCCAACTAGGCACATTTATACATGTGCTCAAAAATAGAAAGTTGAACAAATTCATGTGTCCTAATGCAACACATATATAAATGTGACTACCTGGTTATGATATCTACATACACCTAGCATTGCTCTGCTTTGTACAATCCTTCTGTTTAGGTGTTTTTGCAGCCATGAGATGATTTATCCTTGTTTTTAGCCAAGAGTCATGTACACCATTCATAATGATGAAGGAGAGCCTACTTCATCATTATGAACCATTCAAATCACACAGGACTCAAAACAACAATCACCCATTCAAGGAGAATTTAAATAAAATATGAAAGTGACTCCAAGCCCAATGGATTTCTTAAGACTACTCATTTCATGTATAGTAGGCATACATAAAGCAGAGGTCACCAAAAATGTTATCAAAATTTTACTACCCTAGCAATTTTGCTACAAAAGATATATTTTTGGATCAATTGACTTCATTTATTTGATATACAACTAGCAAAGATAAAATACATTGTGAAATTATGAGAAGGATCATTTCATTTGTATTGAAAAATGATAAAATACATTTGTTGAGTTCATTCATTTGAAAATATAAATACATGTATTTAAGATCAATTCAAGTAAAAGACTCACACAAGCCATCAACATAGCCTACTACTTCCCCTACAAACTTAAAATAACATTAAAGATAGAATAGGAGAGAAAGATAGGTCAAGGATAACCAATCATTGTCTATTGCTTTGACTGGTCATGAGTGGTCAACTGGTCCTGAGTCCATTTTGTGTCTGCAAATGAGCAATAGCAAGCTCCTGATTCCTGCAAAATTGAAAAAAAAAGAAATGATGTTAGATCTGAATATGGATCTAAAAAATGACTAGATACCTTAAATTTTCTATGTTCCTATGTTGTAGTTTTAATGTTGTCCTAAAAGAGAGAAGAAAACATCAAAGTACTAAAAGTGCTTGTGAGAAAATGAATTTATGCTAATGTGTTTGTTCCATATGTAGGAAGTAATTATTCCAATGTGTATGCGCCCCTAACTGAGACTCCCCTTGGGTATAAGCTTGACATACGTATCAGAATAATTACTTTAAACAAACGTCAAGATCAGGAAAGAAATACATATGTTAAAGGGACATATTATTTATGATATGAAATCTTTCATTATAATCAAAATTGATAGGTTAAGTTTATTTAAGTGACAACAGTCTTGAGTTGAAACCTTATAGGCTAGAACAACAATAGGAAATGTACAAATGTTTTTTTTGAACAAGAAATTCATAAAAGAGTTTTGATATACAGTAATAGAAAATGAACAGAAAAGATAGCTACTAAAGTGGAAATCTATGGCATGCAACTCTAATCAGAACTCAAATGCAAATAGAAAAGATGCAAATTCAAATGTACATTTACAAAAAATTAGAGAATGTTTAAAAATGATGAGTTTTTCTGGGTGGTTTTTCCAAAACTTCTATTCATACCCAAATGAACACTTTCAAAGTTTCAACTTTTATGCAAAAGAGCATATGCTATAGGAGTGCAAATAGAGGAAAGAAATAGTAATTATTCTTTGTTTTAACACATTTTCTCCATATACCAAAAATATTAACTACAGTAAATGCAGGAGAAGAAGGGTATGGTGAAGTCACGATCCTTTCATGGTGGCCTGCAGAATAAGAAAACATTTTGGAGCAAACAGTAAAAACAATAGAGAAGAACAATATTTTCTTTCAAAGAAAGGGTTACATTTTCTTTAAAAAATATCAACCCAAATATTTTGTTTAACAACATTAATCTTTTAAAAGTCTCAGCATACAATAGTTGAAGCCAAAAATTTCTAGAAATTTTCTTCAACATACAACAACATGAAATGCTCTTCTTTAAAGCTTTCAAAGCAACAAGTGTTTTTTAAGTTTGGTTCATACCCAGATTCAGATTTTAGAGGAGCAGCAGTGGAGACTACATTTTTAGTAAAGGATCCAGCATACATTAAAGGGAAAATAGATTTCTTCTAGCCTTTTTTGTAAAAACTATTCAGCATGATGAAATGTTAGTGATTTTCAGAGATTTCTTACAAGAGAACAGCCATAAGTTAAAAATCTTTTTCATAACAATAGAGGCGGAGATGTTTTCATTGAAATGTAATTCATAAAACATAAAGAAAAGATACAACAAATAATCCTTCAATGACATCTAGGTTTTCAAGTAAGATAACTTCAACTTTTGTCAAAATGGATCAAACAATTTCAAGACCCTGTCATACAGTTTTGGTTGAAAACACACCCCAGGAATCTGTCATCGTCAGAATCTTGCAGCTGGAAAAAAATACAAAGATCATGTCAACTGAAATGCTTAGTGCTAAGTGTGAGAAAGATCTCTCAAAAGCCACATTTGGAGATTTCAAAGAAAGGGCATGGAAAGTCTTATTATTCAAAGCAGAAAATGGAAAGATTAATGCTAGGAAACGCTCTTCAATATTAAGCTCTCAAATTTTTTTTTGGAAGCATTCAAAGCTGAAGGCGAGTATCAATGAAAGAGAATCTAGATAATCGAGCTTAACTTATTTGAACAACAAATAAATCAAAACCCTCACTCATGTTTAAAGTTGTCTTTCAAATTTATGATGTGAGTTGTGATGTCTCCCAACAAGGAAAATATAGTGCTAAGGAAACGAGGGAAACAATGGATACCTATAGAGGATGATAAATACTACATAAAAAGTCTCGATCCAAGCTCTTTTTCATGGAGGCTTCATATTAACAACAAAGAAACAAAGAAAATGAAATACAACATGGTTTCCAGCAGGTAAAATTCCCAACAATGGCGATGGCTTCCTGCTCAAACCCTTCATCTTCAATGAAAGGTGAAAAAGCCAAAAACAAATGATGCATTTTGCTTTAGGGTTGGTCATTTTTTTTACCCATAAAGTATTTTTTATTGTTTTTTCAAATCCGGAAAATATCTTTCACATTGCCATGAAAACACAAGGTTATGCCTTGTTGTGTGCAAAGTTTTTTTGCTAAGTCAAATAAAAGAATGATATCCTTTGTTTCTAATTTAAAACATACCCTATATAATTATTAATATTTTTTCCAAATAAGTTAAATTTATATAACAAATATAAGTTTTTATTTATATTCTTTAAATAATTTTTACTATTTTAAATATGAATAAGTATATAGGGTAAGTTTTCAATTTTATTATGGTATTATTTCTATGTGACATCTTTTGTGTTTTGAATTTAATATTTGGTGCTTTATGAACCAATTATTGGATATCATAATGAGATGTAAATGGCATGTGTGGAGATGGTCAAGTCTTCATGACTTATTCATATTTATTAATGAATTTGAGATTGTTTAGGGAGATGGATTAAGTCTTTAGACATCTTGAGGGAATATAGAGCTTGTTAGAGCAGATATAGGGGTGTTGGAGATCTTTTAGGGAAGTTGGAGGAATCTTGGGGTTGAGTTTGAATTTTCCCTAGGATTTGGAAGGCATTTATGGCTAGTTGGAGTATTTTTGGGGTGGTTTGGATGAGTCACATGGATAGTTAATGCTTTGGTTAGACTTTTTCAGTTTATTGATGCTTTTTGGAGGGAGTTTCAAGTCCTATTTTTTAGGCTTTATTGTTGCATCTGAAAATGGGTTGTGTATTGTACTTAGTGAGTTTTAGACTCACTTTTTCATCAATTTTGATTATGTAAAGGAGGGCTTTTGTGACATATTTTTGTCCTTGGCAATTTTATGTAGAAATTTGTAACTCTTTTGGAGACTGATATATATTGAAAACATTTTGGAGTATGTTTTCTATCTACTTCAGGCCTTCTTTATTTCTATGACTATGTGTCAAGTGTATGATTGATAATAATAGTAAGTGATTTGATAGCTCCTTGTTCTTTTTTGTCTTAGCTATTACCTTGTTGTAGGAATGTATGTTGTGTGCAGGTCATAATTTGTGTCCAAAATTCATAGGATTTTCATGTGAAGAATTCCTCCTCCTTTTTAATCTATTTAAGGGCCTTATTATGAAATATTTATGAACACCTATATAGAATATAAGTGCTTTATTTTTAGTGATAGAACTTACAGTTTCCAAAAAGAAAGGTCATTATCTTCTTAGTTTTCTATCTTTTTTGGTGTTTCACCTAGTTTTCCTAAGTTTAGTTTTCGGTTTGCATGTTCATTTCTGTAATTTATATCTCTTTTCCCACAAAGTTCAAGTTAGTTTTAAGGATTTATCAGTGAATATCCAATAGGAACTGGCCTAGAACCCAAAGGTTTCATTTCAATTTATGCATTTCCCACATGCAAAAATGAATCCCATGTTAGGCAAAATTGTTAAACTTGTGTAGTTTAACAGGGTGCAAATTTTTAGCCTTAACAACTACCTTCAAAGACTTTAAGGTATACTAGATGGATGCTAAGTCAACATTCCTGAATGGAGAGATGAAGGAATAAGTATACATAGAGAACCCTGGAGGATTCACCTTATCAAACAAACCTGATATGGTGTGCAGATTGAAGAAATCCCTCTATAGACTTAAGCAAGCCCCTAGAGCATGGCATGAAAGACTTGATGGATACTTGAAAAAGATTGGATTCAAGAAAGGAGCAACAAATTGTAATTTATTCATAAGAAAAAAATTTGATGGACTATTGTTAGTTTCTATATTTGTTGATGACATTATCTTTGGTGGAAATGAAAAACTTAGTGCAGAATTTGCTAAGGAGATGTAGAATGAATTTGAAATGAGCATGATTGGACCTATCAATTATTTTTTGGGATTGAATGTGTAGCAGGCAGACAGACAAAGGTATATTCATAAATCAAACTAAGTATGTGAAATAGATCTTGAAGAAATTCAAGATGGATGATCGCAAGCTAGTAAGTACCCCTATGATAACGAGATGCAAACTTTCAAAAGAAGATGATTCACCAGTAGTAGACATAACCTTGTATAAGTCTATGATTGGTAAACTTATATATCTTACTCAAACTAGACCAAACATTTCCAATGTAGTTGGTATTGTTGGAATATTTGCAATAGAACCTAAGAAAAGTCATCTTATGGTAGTAAAGAGGATATTTAGATATTTGAGAGGATCTATAGACTATGGTTTATGGTATCCTAATTCAGAGAATGTAGAGCTTCATGTATATACAGATGAAGATTGTGCAGGATACGTGGATGATAGAAAGAGTACCTCAGGAGGAGTAGTATTTCTTGGTGATAGACTTGTAACTTGGACAAGCAAGAAGAAGAATTGTATCTCTCAGTCAACAGAAAAAGTAGAGTATGTAGTAGTAGAATTGAATTGTTCTACAATTATGTGGATCAAGTAGATGATAAAGGATTTTGGTATTCATATTGATTATCCCATTGTTATTCATTGTGATAACACTAGCACTATTAATATGTCAAATAAACCTATGATGCATGTAAAGACAAAACACATTGAGATAAAATATCACTTCCTAAGAGAGAAAGTAGCAGAGAAAGAAGTAAAGTTGGACTATGTGAGCATAAAAGATCAGCTAGAAAACATATTCACAAAGCCTTTACCTAAGGATACATTCAAGTATCTCAGGGAGAAGCTGGGAGTAATCCCCTTCCTTGAATCTGATTAGATATTGTAGGAGTGCATCAGTCCTTAGTGACTGATGAAAGGTTGACTACTCTACTTTAGGAGTAGTACCGGTGCTTAATTGTTTGGTGCCCTTTTCCATTGATGTCAAAGGGGAGTAAGTATATAGTCATGAAAAATAACATAGTAAATAATACATCAGTTGATATTTAGATCATTCAGTAGTAGATGAAGGATTCAATCTTAAGGAAGTTTTGATGAGGAAATGAAGAATGTTATAAAACAATTACAGCAAGGGGGAGTGAGTATTTAGCAAGAAGAAAAAAAATAGTTAGAGATGGAGGATTCATCCTTAGGGGAGTTTTGTTGAGGAAATGGAGAATATTATAAAAAGATTTTACATTTGGATTGGTGGTGTTTTTCATTCCTTATGTTTCCATTGATGCCAAAGGGGGAGATTGTTGGAGATTTTCCAGCAAGCCAGAGTGTTGAATGTATGTTTGTCATTGATGACAACATATGGTAAGCAACATTTGTGGAAGCCTAATGGAGAGAGTTGTGATTATATGTTTCCTAGATATGTTATCAACATGATATCATATATGGAGAGGTTGATTCTGAGTAAAGATGGTAATACAATAGTTTGTATCAATGAGTGTTCCTAACAAGTCCTAGGATGAGTTTTGTATGTGATTTACAGTATGGTTGTAATGGAGCCCTACATGTTTATATTTATGTTGTAGACATATGTATGATACTATGTTCATGGATGCAGATTCAGACATGTAGTACAAGTTGAGTTATGAAGTCTCCACTTGACAATCACAGTTTCTTGAGTTTATCTAGTAGAGCCAACATTGATTTTATTGTTGTAGTAGTTGCGCCTATCAGTTTGATATACGTGCTTGGATTAGTGTTTGGAGAAGAGTTAAGAATGATTGGTTAAGAGAACATGACATAATTAAACATGAGAAGAAAGTATTAGTTAATTTTGTGGAGCCGATGGTGTGAAGCAACACATCTACTCATATTGAGTTGGGCAATCCTAATATGTGTTATGTTCTTAGTAGAGCTGACTGAGATGTTATTGGATAGTTGTATCATATCTCTAATATGATTTCAAGATGGTTCTAACATGCCAACTTGATTATATAATTTAGAGGAAAGATATTTATAGGCATTCATTTTTTATTCCTAAGCATGGCAGAGAGTTGAAAGATTAGAGCAGAGCAGAAGGTGCAAAGTGTTGAGCCATCAACATAAGGTGTATGTTGAAAAGTAGAGAGTATATGTTTATTCATTGGAACTGATAAAGATAGTAGGTCTATGCGTAGTTCACCAAGATCCAGATATAGTGTGTATCTGTTAAATAGAAGGTTGTAGCCTTCACCCCTTTGAGAAGTGTGCTCCTAGACAGTGTGTCCTCACCCCTAATAGGGTTAATTGTAAAATAATCCTAATAGGATTTGACCCTTGACCAGGTCACTGTACTTAATGCATTGTAAAGATCAACTCCTAACAGGGTTGTAAGATCTTCTAACAGGGTTCATAATACTCTAGTGTAGTTTATAGTGGGTGCTAATTCCCATTGGGGTTTTTACCTATTTGGGTTTCCTTGTAACCAAAATTGAGGTGTTGTGTTAAGTGTTCTCATATTGTGTTTATGCTTAATGTTCTTTTGTACTGAATTGGATAAAGAATTGAATATTGTAGATAACTGATTCACCCCACCCTCCCCCCCCCCCCTCTCAGTTATCTATTGGGATTATTCCTAACAAAAATATCATTTTAGAGCATAAATCCCATTTAATTTCTAATTAATCAAGATTAAGTGGGTGCACACATGTGAATGTGTTCTTTTAATAAAAGTGTAGGAACTTTATATTAAAAGTAAGGTTATAGAAACTAAATAAATATGCAAGATCCAGAAATTAGACCATAGTATAAGCTTGATATAAGATTTTTTATTTAATTATGTAAAGGGGATTTTTGAAGGTTACTTTGCATAATGATGCTTAGCAAAGAGATGATTTGATCAAAAGGGGGGCTCAAGTTCTACTAGACCAATTTTAGGTGATTATATTTTCCCCTCTTTGACTAATGTGTGGTTAATTTGGGAACACATTAAGTCAAAGAATAATCATATCAAGCTAGCTGATAGAGATCAGACTCTGAACCTGATTGAACAAAGACTGATAGCAAGACAAGAGTATCTAGGCAGATATGAGTGATTACACTGAATATCTATCCAAAGAGATTGCGATGTCTAATCATCTAAGAGACAATATCAGATTTATATGGGTCCTAATGAACTTGATATGCCCCAAGAGATCAAAAAGAGATGTATGTCTGAGTGAATTGATATGAAGCAATGAGAATACTCTTTGAGAAAGGAGATGTGGAGAATCTCAACTTGATATAAAGTGATGAAGCTGAGATGCCTCAATCCATGATGTTTAGTCCTAATTGACTTGATCGATTAAGATTTGGTTTGATTACTAGATTTGTAGATTAGGAGATTTGATCGATCAAAAGATTTTCTATATTGTTATGTCCCCTCCGGATTGAAATTGAAATGAGGTGCAATGGGAAATGATAAGCTTCAAAGATCCAAAAAGAAAGTGGAAGCAAGAAAGGAGTGATAGAATTAGTAGTCAACTATGGTAGAAGATTTGGAATATCAATTTTGATCCTGAGATAGGATCGAAGATAAGGGTTTGTAGTTTAATACCTCAGTAGAGAGAAAGGAAGAAGAAAAAGAAAGCATAGCTCAAGAGAACCACAAATGAAAAGAGAAATGTAGCTCTAGAATGAAATGTAGCCTAAGAATGACAATAGTGCCTAAGGCTTCAAAGATCCAAAAAGAAAGTGGAAGCAAGAAAGGAGTGATAGAATTAGTAGTCAATTGTGGTAGAAGATTTGGAATATTGTTTTTGATCCCAAAGATATGATCGAAGATAACTGTTTCCAGTTTAATACCTCAGCAAAGAGAAATGAAGAATAAAAAGAAAGCATAGCTCAAGAGAACCAAAAATGCAAAGTGAAATGTAGCCCTAGAATGAAATGTAGCCTAAGAATGACAATACAACCTAAGGCTTTGGAGTAGTCAAGTCACCAATCCAATAGACCATAGTTTTTCATCATTTGAGAGTTTGGGATATCAGAGGTCAATACAACTATCACTGGTGCAACAGACACCATGATGATATGAATATGACCATATCGAATAAGATGTAGGAAAAAAACATAAGTATTGAGACATAAGAGGTGAGATGACCTTAACATGATTTCCAAGTTAATATTGTAAGATAGAAAAATAAATAAACAAGGAGATAATTCAAACCTCACCTAAGTGTCTGAATAAAGAGGGTCAAGGTATGTGTGGCATTCCAATTGTGATGGAGGCTCTTATCACATAAACCTAGTTTATTAGGCATCTTAGGATCATTGAAATCACACCACTAGCAGAAATCAAAGAAAAAGAATGTTATGCCCCCAGTCATGAATCTCTAGTCAAGTAGACATCGTCAAGCAACCTTAGAAGACATAGAAAGAAAAAATTAATGATAATAGATAGCACAAAAGAAAATAGTTCATCATAGCTCAATAATTTTTAGTTTTCCAGGGTGTAAGTGGTGTTGGGTGTTAAGAAAACACCTTTGTGCTAGTGTCAAAGTGCAAGCGTGTGGTGCATGGTGTAATATCTAATATGTGTTAAGAAACATAGTGAATCCCAGGTTGGTAGTGTTGAAAAACACTTAAGGATTGGGGTGTTGAGAAATGCCAAGTGATGCTAGTGAGAAAGTGTCCATCAGGAAGGACTGATAACTGACTCAAGTTAAGATCAAGAGGTTGACCAAGGGGAAAGCACCAACAACTCATATTAGCATATGATTGCCCCAAAATGACAGATAAGAACCTAGCACAAGATGAAGAGAAGTTCTAGCCCAATATGACACAAGGAAATAGAAAGGGAGATGGATGGAGGGAGACAAGAGCTCAGCTATGCGTTGATAGATGGAGCACTAATTGTAGGATTTTCACCACTTGGGAGATTTCAACTTTTTTTATTTTTTTGAATTTTGTGATATTTGATTTGTTTGTATTTATTTCAGGACAATTTACAATTTTTAGGATTTTTTCAAGAGTAGTATATGATTTTTAGAATTTTTTCAGGATCATAAATTGTTGCACATGAGAAGAGGTGCTTAGTTGTGGAACTGTTGTAGAGGAAGAGCATTGAGAGGATCTTTAAGAGCACTTCCATGTGTAGTAATGACTAGCTGAGAAGTTTCAGAAGCAAAACTAGATGCTATAGTATTGATAGGAGGATCCAACCAGTAGCATCCAATTGTCGAGAGTCTCATAGTTAGGGAAAGATCATCTAGGTGAGATCCACTAATATCCCTATGGAATTGTCTTAACTCTTTGTTAGATTTCTCATGTTCTAAATGCTTAGGGAGAGTAAGTTCTATATTTCTCTTAGTCATGTCATTAGCAATGGGGAGATACTGATATGCACTTTTGGTAAAGGAAAAATGAAGTGAAGAGTGTGCTGTATGAGAGGCCATAATGGTGGAATGGAGTGAGTTAGGAGAATTTGGAAGCTTGAATGGAAAATTTGATTTTCATTTTATATCCAAGTCTTTTTGATTGGGAATCCACGTAGATTTTTATTTTTGTTTTCTTTGGAGAACTTTTGATAATTATTTTATCATGGATTTTGAGACCCATTTTTGTTTTGATTTTATTTTCCTATTGAGGAACTTTGTGGTCTTTTAAATATTGTTTTTTGCTTGGTAGTTACATGTCTATTAGATGGGACATGGTGACTTTTAGATATGAGGGGATTTTTTTTTTGTTATGCACATCCAAGTTACTTCCAAAAAACTCAAGAATTATGGATGAATGAGGCTAATATGACTGGTTTACATGGAGATGTGGATGAGAAGTGGGTAAGCCACTTAGTTCAGAAGGGGAGGGAGAGAAGGGGTCAATAGGATCAAGTACAAAGATACCAGTATCATCCTCATCATTCATAAAGGAGTTAGATAGATCAAGAAAGTTATCTTCCATGGAACATTGTCGATTGTGAGTTTTTCTAGAAGAGTCATACAAGTTTAAGGGATTTTTATGTGAGTCTAATCAAGATGGTCTTTTTTGATAACTAGGTCCTTCTTCAAGTGGTAAGAGTGCATGAATAGGAACCATTCCAATTCTAGATATTCCTATATTCCATGAAGCTATGACAGGATAGGGTCTTATGCACCCATGATATTTTAGACAAATTGCAATGTTTCTTTGAGTAGGTGGCCTAGGATCCATAGCAATGATTTCCATAGAAGGGTGGAAAGGATCATTATAAACTTCTTGATTTTAAGAGTTAGAACTCTCCCCTCTTTCAAAGTTGGTAGGAGGAGCATATCTATGTATAAAATCAATTGGTATTTTTGTAGTAGCATCTGATAAAGAGTCCCACTCATATTCATTTGATTCTTTTTAATTGTTGTGATACTATATGATATAGTCAGCTAGAGACATAGTAGGAGGTAGATTATCTTCATCATTGTCATTTTTTGTAGGAATATTTTCAATACTAGGAGATTGTTCGGTAGCAGGAGTAGCGAAGTAGTTTAGAATAGGAATACCCCAAGGCATGTCCAAGATGTGGGAGATGCTAGCTAATTTCCCCTAGTTAGGATCAGTAGTATTTTCAATAGTAGCACTAGGTTGCTCAGTAGTTGGAATGTGATTTTCCTCTATAGGACTAGGGTCATGTTCCTGAGGTACCTAAGTAGGTAGATAAGACTCTCCTTGTTAATCTGGATTAGAATCCTGAATGTATAGGAGCCTTTCATAAATTGGTGGTTGGATTTATGCTTCATCCTCATCATCTGAGTCCTCATATGTGTTAGTACTATTGCTAGGTTTATTGAGCTTGTGTTTGTGATAACCAACACCAGTTTTTTCCTTAGGATTTCTGAATTTAGCATGTATAGGTTCAAGAAGACCTTTTCCTTTTCCAAGGAAACTCTTTCCATCATGTCCCATCTTTTTCATAAGACAATAGCCCATACCATATTTTTAAGGTGATATTTCAACATCTTTATCTTTCAGTTTAGGCTCTTTGTTCATGAAGAGTGAGGTAGAACTTTCATCTATTTCCAGTTCTAGGGGAATTGTAACCTTGATCATCCTAGTTCCCTTATGAATAAAATGTGTTGAAATTGATGGAGATGATTTTCCATGTGATTTTGGGAAAGTGTCCACTCGATAGGTTCCCATGCCAGTAGGTCTGACAAGTATTATTTTTCCATGATCTAATAGAGATTCTATTTTAGGAGGTGATCCTTATTTCTTGTGGGGGACCATATGGTATAATTTTTTAGGGCTATTAGGAGAAAATGTTGGGTCTGCAAGAATAGTTATCTCAATTCCATCATGAAGAAATTTGATGCAGTGATGGCATGTTGAAGGAACTACTTGCATAGCATGGATTCAAGGGAGACCCAAGAGTATGTTGTAAGCCAAAGAAATATCTAGGACTTGGAAAATAACGTCCCTCTAAACATGACCTAATTTGATTGGTAAGAATACCATCCCTTTAGAAGAGAATTCCTCTTGATCATATATTTTGATTTTTATTCTTCATCTAGGATTGACAATGTTTTCAAAAAATCAAAGAGCTTTGATCATCTTAAAAGCACAAATGTTTAGAACTACACCTCCATCTATCAAAATGTGCTTGACTCTAAATCATTGGATGGAGATGTGAATGTGGAGGAGTTGCTTATGAGGATGACCGTCAGTGGTATCATCTTTTTCTAAGAAAGTGAGAGAAGGAGGTGAAGTGATGTGTCTAACCATGGACTACAACTTGTTAACATCTAGGCCCCTAGGAAATTTTTCTGCAAGAAGGGGTTGATTCAAAATCTCCTTATGAGTGAGAGAGGTGTCAAGTAGCTCAAGCATTGAAATATGAGTTGTAGTCGATAAGATAGATGGTTGAGTTGAAATCTAGCTAGAATTAGAAGAGGAAGATGATTCTTCTCTTGATGAAGCTTGAGAGTTAGTTTCCATGTTCAGTGATTCAACTTTAGCTTTTCCTTTAGCATGATCAAAAGATTCAATCATGTTGATCACATTGTCATTGTTAGAATAAGTGTAGGCAACTTTGTTATCCTTTCTCCTGGAAGATTCTCCCTTTCAAATTTAGGAAAAGGATGCTTGAAAGCCTTATGATCATTGTTTTCTTGTGGGGAGTCAACCACAATAGTCTCATTGTTAATTAGATCATGAATAAGATTTTTAAGCTTCATACATGCATTGGTTCGATGGCCTTTGTTGTGATGATAATCACAATAGTGGTTGTCATTCCACCAGTTGGGCTTGATTTTAGGATCATAAGGTCTCAAATTATTAGGCAAGGTAATGATCTTGTTAGTGAGAAGAGTCTTCAAAGAGTTTTCAAGTGATTCTCTAAGAGGAGTGAAGTTTCTTTTAGGTTTGGGAGCCCAAGGCTTATCAGTTTTAGCCTTTATAGTAGTAGATAGATTAAATGTTGGCTCTTTAAAAGTGGTAGATTGTGAAGTTGAAGCCATGATTCTATCATTGAAAATGTCCTTAGTTTTGTTTTAGAATTTATTTTTGTCTTTTCTAGGCTGGTTGTTCAAAGAGGGTTTAGATTGTAGAGTGACATTTGTTAGAAAGTAAAGTCCACCAAGATAATTGAGAGGGAAGGGGGGTGAATTAATTATCAGATAAACACAACTTTTATTACCTTCAATAGATTTCAACCCTGTAAGAAATGTAATCAACAACCATAGAAAGATATACATACACAATAACACAATAACACAAGATATGTTGACTAGGGAACTTCTTAATCAAAGAGTAAACCCCAGTGGGAATGATGCCCAAAAAAGATGCACTAATATAAAAATTCCTTGTGAGAGGATGGACTCTATTAGGAGCCTTATGAAATACATTTGGTACATATGAATCTTTGTTAGGAGACTTTGAATCCCAGTTAAAAGATTCTAACCCTGTTAGGAGTTATGGAAGACATAAGGATCCACTGATGCAAGAGAGGGGCACAAGGGGCCAAAATAATGGCACACCCTACCTAAACCACCTTTCTCAACAACATGCAGAAGAAAAAAAAACATAGTGGGAGAGAGAAAATGTAGGATCATTCATATATTATCTTCAAATTGATTCATCCATGCCAGGCTATAAGGCCTTCTTGGTTACGGTCATATATTACAATGTCCTCAAACATGCAAGGATCTGCGAACAATCTCTAATCTTCTATCTTCTTACTTCTATCTAAACTGACTCCATAAACTCTAACCAAACAACTACATTTGTATAAGAGGCTATCGAACTAAGTCAACCTTCAGATCCATAATCAATAGAAGGAATGGTCAAATCTAGGACCACACGCTTCCCAATGATGGATGCCAACATTAAATTTGCAACCCATAATCAATGCACAAGTCAACCTCAAGAGAAACTCAAAAGAAACCCATCACTAAGAAAAGCCAACCAAGTGCTTGAAAAGCATCACTGAGCACCAGGGAAATTACCAAGTGCTAAAGAGATAACCGACCAACATTGGTGAGCAAAGGAAATTGAGCAACACCAAACCAACTCAGTCAAAATAGGAACCGAGCAACACAAACAAACTCAAATATGTTTTTGGTGACATAGGATTTCCAAGGACCTAAGATGCTCTTGCATCAGACACCTGGGGTTATTTCAAAAATGATTCTCTGAATCATTTAGTAGGTATGATTTGAGATGCATACAACTTAGACTATGAAATCCATGAACTATCTTCAATTGGTTTGTTCTTCCACTTTACCAGATATTCCATTTACTATTTTCCTCTTGTACTTTTTCCAATTCTCTATTCCAAAATGTGCTCAACCTCTTCATTCTACTTCTTAGGATAATTCGTTGGTACTAACATGTCTTCTTTAGACTCATGAAACTCATATAAATCACCAATGTTGAATATAGGTGAAATATCTATGTCATTACGTAACTCAACTTCATATGCATTTCCACTGTCAAAATTTGTCAAAATCTTGCAAGGTCCAAACTTCTTCATCTTCAACTTCACATATGTTCCAATAGGAAATCTATCTTTCTTCAAATGAACCATCACTTCATCACCAACATCAAAAGTCTTATGTCTTCTTGATCTATCAGCTCTATCTTTGTATTTCTGATTACTCTTTTCCATTTTAAGCTTCACATCTTCATGCAATGTCTTCATGTACTTAGCAAATTTTTCTCCTTCGACACTTCTCTTTCTTTCATCATAAATGTCTCTCAAACCAGATATACCTCTCTATTGTATGTCATTTACAATATCAAAAGGTTTTTTTTCGGTACTCCTATTCACTGAATTATTGTATGAAAATTTTGCTTGTGCCAACACAGAATCCCAATTACCTAGTGTGTCTCCAGCTAAACATCTCAAAAGATTTCCCAAGCTTTTGTTCAAAACTTTTGTCCATCCATCAGTTTGTGGGTGAAATGTAGAACTATATTTCAACTCAGTACCCACCTTTCTCTAAAGATTCTTCCAAAATTATCCAACAAATTTATTGTCTTGATCAGAGATAATACTCCTCAGTAATCCATGTAATCTAAAAATTTCCTTAAAGAAAAGATCTTCTATATGTACTACATCTGATGTCTTTCTACAAGGTATAAAATGTTCCATTTTAGAAAATCTATCCACAACAACAAATATAGAATCATTACCTCTTACTGTCTTCAGTAAGCTAAGAACAAAATCCATACTGATGTCAATCCAAGGTTTCTCAGGTACAAAAATCAGTGTATATAATCCAGTATTCTGACTAAATCCTTTTGCAACTTCACAAACTCTACAACTTTTCACAAATTTTTGAACATCTTTATACAACTGTGGGCAAAAGTATTTCTCCTTAATAAAATTCAATGTCTTATCAACACCAAAATGTCTAGCCAAACCACCACTATGTTTCTCTTTTATCTAATTAGTTCTCATAGGTCCTCTCGGTATACACAACTGAATACCTTTAGACAACATACCTCCTTGCATAAAATATTCATCCCATTTAGTACTTTGTTGATCTTGAATAGGTACTCTACACTTTCTCCATAGCTCAGAAAAATTAGGATCAAATTCATAAGAATCTCTCATGTCATCAAAGCCTAAAATTCCAATTTTCATCTTAGTCATCAAAGATCTCCTTCAACTCAATGCATCAGCAACTTAGTTAGTGACTACACTCTTATGCTTAATCACAAATGTATAACTCTGCAAATACTCAACCCATTTCATATGTCTCTGATTCAACTTATTCTAACTACCCAAATACTGTAAATCCTTATGATTGGTATACAACAAAAATTCACTCGGTATCAAATAATGTCTCTATTTCTTCAATGCTTGAACAATAGAATAGAATTCTTGATCATACACATAATATTTTCTTTTTGCATCATTCAACTTTTCACTAAAGAAAGAAATAGCTTTACCTTCTTGACTCAACACAGCTCCAATTGCACTTCCACTTGCATCGCATTCCACTTGAAATACCTTATTGAAATCAGGCAATTCCAAAATAGGCAATTTAGCAACCTTCTTATGTAGAGTCTTAAAAATTATATCAGCTCCATGTGTCCACTTGAATTCTCTTTTGTCTCCTCTCATAGTCTCAGTCATAGCATTACAAACTGAACTGAAATTTCTAATGAACTTATGGTAAAAACTTTCCAAACCATGAAATGATCTTACCTCACTAGCATTCATAGGTGTAGGCTATTGAAAATTTGGCTATACTAATGTATATGACTTAATATAGTGTTGTCATTGTGGCAACAAAGTCATATAGCAGTTTGGAGTCAACACACTTGATGAGAAGATTAGAAATCAGTTAAGTGTTGAAGACTAGATAGTGTACAAAGTTCTTGTAGCTCAGAACATCAGTGCACGTATGTATAAATGAGTTATGGTCTACACCCTAGAAGTGAAGTTAGTTAGACTATATTCATTCTTAGTCTATGAGTGCATGATCAAATATGCAAGTATGAGGAAGATACGGTCAGATGAAGTTACATAGCCAGTGAGTGCTAGTGAAGAATAGAGTAAGAAGCCAACTATTATCATTTTGAGTTGCGGTTATATTCTATTGATGTAAAGGATATGTGCCTATTGTATTTAGGTTGCTGACATATGTATATATTTTTTTGTAAACATGCTTGAGATAATTCATTTAGAAGCATTGTATGTAATAGGTCTAAGGGCCGACCTAGTTGTCTATTTTGTATGCACATATAAATATGAGATGCGCCCATTGTATTTAGCATGGAAGTTGATATAGAGTTGTAATTGTTGGTTCCCCCTCTCTTTCTACTTGCAGGTTTACACTATGATTGACAAACTAATGTCACTGACTCTATCACCACTCCAAAGTCTGCAAGGAAAAGGGCCAATTAACAAGGATCAACAAGGATCCCCTACACTTTGAGCCTAGATGCTCAAGCAGGTGTACCCTTGATTCACTTCTTGAAAGGAATCACTAAATATTATGCATTTAAACCATTTACAAATTGGTTTTAAAGATTTTATCATTTAAATGTGTGATTGATGATGATGATACAGATGATGAAATGCAGTTAAGAATTGAAGATCTCATCAGGCTAGATGAAACTAGAAGAGAATCAGCCTCAATAAATGCCAAGTTGTAGTTACAAGTTCAGAATATGTATGACAAAAGGACTATTGAAAGGAAGTTTGAACATAATGACTTGGTATTAATCTAGAATGCTAGATTGGAAGATAAAGGCAGACATGGAAAATTTGATCCAATCTGGCTAGGACCATATTAGATTCATGAAAGATGGGGACAAGATTCCTATATTGTCAAAGAATTAAATGGTGATATTCAAGAATTGGCAGTTCATGGACAGTTCTTGAAAAAATACTTCAATTGAAGGTATTTTTCTTTCCATGAATAGTAGTTAGGTCTGTATATGTTGTACATTTTGTAGTGGTGTGTTTCTTTCCTATTCATTTTGTCTCAGTTCATAGGGTTTTGTCCTGTTGCTCTTTGTTGTTCAAGTTTTGTCCAGTAGGTGGTTTGCTTCACCCAGTTATTCTAGATCCTTGCTATGCTTGCAAGAGGCATACATCCCTAGACAAAGCCACTATTAGCACCTGGAAGAAATTTTTCATGGATATACAATTTTTCTCTAGTCTTTGAATTATTCTCCTGGTCTCTGGCTTGAAACCCTAGGTCTAAATTCATATTTATAGCCGTTGGAAGGAAAAAACCCTAGATTGTCTTGGCCTTGTTCTATTTCATCGTTACCTTTTTTTGGGCCACTTAAGTGTTTATAAAAGCATGTGCACTTTAGCCTCCTAGTTAGTCACTTAATCTCTCGTTAATAATAGTATATTACTTTCAGTCTGGTGACTTCCCGAAATGCTTTGGTCACGTGGTCTCTCAATGTCCAAAGAATATTCCTTATCTTTTTGAGACTTAGAGGTTTCCCTTTAGTCAGTGAATCTCTAGCTATGAAGCAGTGGTATACTCTTTGTAGTTGCCAAATCTCTAAGTCCTCCAGTGGTCGGCACTTTTATTCAGTGATTGGGAGATTTCTTTGGTCGCGAAATCTCTTGATTTTAGTAGTTAAGTCCCAAACATTCAATGACTCCGTGAGTAGCTTGTATCTTCTCTTTAGTCGCTAAGTCATGTGATGGTAGGCCCATTTTATGAAGATAATACAAGTGGATATACAGTCAGAAGATGCTAAGGTGTTTGATGGTTATTGGTTGCAGAACAGTGAGTTGGACATGTTGTCAGCAGTGCTCAGCATTCATCTTAGTTCCCTTTTAATCCTACGGTGGGCGCATGAGTGCATGGAATCTTTTGAGCTTTTGAGATCATGTGTCAACCTTCTGATCTTCTAGGTATTTAGATAGACCATAAGTGGGCCTGAGGTCTTTAGTTTATGGAGTAAATTAAAGTTCAGTAAGGATCTACAGTTGTCGTATATTCTCAAGAAGAAGATGCATGATGTTTATCCTACACGGTCTTGCGACAACCATTGATCTTATTAGATTTAGAGGTTAAAGGTATTTAGTGATCTGGTGACTGAAGGTTGTCTCGTAGTCTCTTGAATCTAGCGGTTAAGTGCAAAACATTCAGTGACTTGGTGGGTAGTTATAAATCTCTTCAATCGCTCAATCTCGAGATCAAATAGTTAAGTCTTCTAACATTCTGAGATTGAGCGAGGACCATCGATGGCTACAAGATAGAGTTGAAGATCAATGACCAGTATTTAATCTCTGAATCTAACCTAAGGTGAAGAAATATTTTCGTGACTTGGAGATTTGTCTCAGTCACATGTTCTCTGGACTTAACCCCAGTCAATAAAAAGGTTATGAGATTCAGTGAAGCTCTTTGTCACCAAGTCTCTAGATAGTGTTGGGTTTAGAAGGGTTAACATCATGTTTTCCCCAGTGGTTAAGTATTTTATTCAGTAATCTAGTGATTGTATAGTCTCAGAATCTTAGGTTTCTAGCGGTTAAATGATAAACCTTCAGCGATTCACCGACACGGTTAGTCTCGTGGTCACTGGATCAAATAGTTAAGTAAAGAAATCTCTCATGACTTAATATGGATTGTCAGATGGAGTGATGGAGATGATCTATGGTAGTCATGAAGTCTCAAAAAAAAGTTTGGAAAGTCAAAAGGTTCTCATGACTAAGAGACTCTTGGGTAGTCGCTAGATCTCCAGATGTGTATGGAAGTCGGCTGATCACTGAATATTTTTAGAAGGTCAATAAAGTTGCCATGACTATGAGATAGACTATAGTCACCAAATATCATGATGAAATATTATAGTATATATACCAACTCAATCATGTAATCTCCAGATAAAGTTAAAGGTTTGTGACAGTTAGTGTCCCTACAATCGGGTAATATCCAGATCAGAGTGCAGTTAGCGATTTTATCTTGCAACTGAGAATTTCTTTAGTCGCATGATCTCTAAAAATTTTGGTAGTTAAAGAGATGACCATGAGATCATGAGACTATTTAGTCATGTAATCACTAATGTAACTTTGGTTAGAGGATGTGACTACGCCATCTCGCGACTAGGGCAAAATGTAAACTAGGATTCCTATGCAATTAAGCTGTGAAACTTAGGAAATGTGAGGAGATCTGATGGTCGTGATATAAAATTAGTCTAGATTTAAATGCTAAACGTTGATATGCTTTCTGGTGCCATGAAAGTAGCCATTTCTTCCAAATTCAAATATTTTAAGGGTTTTCAACCACTAAGGACTGGTTTTTAATGTTTGAGTGGCTGGATTTGGTAGATTTGATTTTTTCACCTATCACAATGTGGTCCTAAGAATTTGATAATTGATTGCAGAGGGTTTGTACCATGAGAAAATGGGTAAGAGCTACTCGAGGCATGATTGTAGGTGGTTGATCAGATTGATTAGCATGGTGAATTCATGATCTTCAGTACATTGCACTAAAATTTCTCATAAATGGAGATCATTCTAGGATCTATTTTCTCTAGGTTGCTTGGTTTTTCTCCCCTGTAATAATTTCTAATTGATTTTAGTTGGTCTAGTGGGTGAAAACCCTAACCCTTTCCCTAGTCATCTGTATCTTGTTGCATCCTAACTTTTGGGATTCCAAGGTGACTAGTGGTATATATGGCAACTATTTTTACTTTTTTGGGTTGTTGTTGATCTTACGTTGAAAATCAATGTAAAAGACTGAACAAGGAGAGCCTAGATTTTGGGCTTGTTTCCTAGCATTTTGTTGTCTTGGTAATGTATAGATTCTATAGATTTTAATGAGAATACACTTGAATTCCAATCTCAGATTTATGTGTGTCTTCTTGTTTTGATCTTGGGCTCATATATGTTAATGTCACAAAGTGAGTTAGCATATGGTAAACATAGAGTATTGTGGAATTACCTTTGAGTTCCTAACAAAGTTATGATTAAAGTCTTTAAGGTAGTTTCAATGAGTTCAGGGTTGGATAGGAATTTGATGATTAGGTTTGAGAGTGAGATGGATAATAGGCAAAGCACTTATTCTGAGTTCAAGAGTATTTGATTTAGGATTTTCATTTGATATATGTTATTGGGTGACTCTATGCCCTAGGTTAAGGCACTGATCCATTCTCTAGAAGCAGTTCATCATCATCAATCACACATTTAAATGATAAAATATTTAAAACCAATTTGTAAATGATTTAAAAGCATAATATTTAGTGATTCCTTTCAAGAAGTGAATTAACAGTACACTCACCTGAGCATTTGGGCTCAAAGTGTAGGAGTATCCTTGTTGATCCTTGTTAATTGGCCCTTTTCCTTGCAAACTTTGGAGTGGTGATAGAGTCAGTGACATTAGTTTTTCAATCATAGTGTAAACCTGCAAGTAGAAAGTGAGGGGGAACCAACAAAATGGTGACTCTACTGGGGAGAGTCTAGAGAATAAATTTATTAAGTGGACTCTTGTTTTTCCTATTGTATTCAATTGTTGTCTTTAAGATTTTCAGACATTTCCCACTTTGGTGGGTGGTAACTCAAGAGGATTAGAACCAGTGCTATAGATTGTAGATCATAGACAAAAGAAGGAATACTAGGTCATTTGTCAAGAAAAATTTGGAGGTTACTTTGGAACAGTTACCTAGATAGGAAAAGAAGAGTTGGATCAAAAGAGATGGAGAGTCTATTAGAAAGTAAATATCCCCAAGATAACTGAGAGGGGGGGGGTGAATCAGTTATCAAATAATTTATCCATTCAATAGCTTTAAACAAATAATCAATGTATTGATCAACCATAGAAAGATAATCATACACAATTGCACAATAACACAAGATATGTTAACTAGGGAACCTCTTGAAAAGAGTAAACCCCGGTGGGAATGATGCCCACAAAATGATGCACTAATATGAAAGTTCCTTGTTAGAGGATGGACCCTATTAGAAGTCTTCTGAAATACATTTAGTACATATAAATCCCTATTAGGAGATTTTGAATCCCTGTTAAAAGATTCTAACCCGGTTAAGAGTTTATGGAAGACAGAAGGACCCACTACCCAAACAGCTTCAAGGCAAGATCTCTGAACCCACTGTCTAAAAGATCTTAGAATTATTCAATAGAATAATATGAAATATATTACCTCCTTCACACTGTGCCAAAACTGCACTCTCTGCTACACAAGATCACAATTCTAGATCTCTGTACTCACAAGTCTTCCTTCATCACTGAATTAGCTCTTTTCTTCACTTCATGCATATATTCGCATCTCACTCTTCATAATACACATTACAATAAGGAAAAAATTCCTTCTTAAATACCAAACTCAAATAATTACAAATGAGTCTGTCCTCAATTACAAAATAATAAATTCTACACACTACACACAAAATTCACATAAAACTGTCAGCTTCCAGTTACTGTAACTTTCTCCAAACATATCCTTGAAGTTTTCACTATGAAACATGTCATTATTAATGAGTCTCCAACATCCCTTTAACTGCACAAAATCAGATTCCATCCTAGCTAAGAGATATCCTCTGATTTATGAAACATCGCTACACAGAAACACTGTCTAAACACTATTTTCACCAAAATGCTCATAACTCTTACAAATGAATGAATTTCTTTTTGTGCTATTAACCATAGGTTAATAACACACCAAAGAACATACCATCAACTGTGCAAAATCCAATCTACAATATAACATGTGCACAAAACAAAACTGTACCTACTTTCCCGCTAATATCCAGAATATCACTGTGTTGACATCAATAACAATCCAAGTCATGAATGCAACAACAACTGCTACAAAATGACTGCCAAAACACTTTTATTTCATTCCTAACAATCTCCCCCATTGGCATTGATGGCAACATAGGTGAAAAACATCCAATGTTCCAAAAATCCAATACTGCAACATCACTGCAAATATCAAATCAAATCTTGCTTCATTTTCCTATTAAGCTCTCTCATACAATCCATAATGTTTTTCATGTATATCTCTCCCCCATTGACATCAATGATAGAAATTCTATCACTAAGTCAACAACAACTTAATGTCAAAAGACACTTTTCAGAAGAATACAATTACAAGAGTCCTCATGACTCAGCTCATAAACTCCCCCATACAGGAAGTTCCAACATCCAATCCAGAAGTAAGATAGGGCTCATATACCACTGGATGAATGTAATCATCTGCATTAATTCTCAAAAATAGGTTGGGTCATAACCCCAAGCATACCTCTCAGATACACAAATGTATCCTTAGGTAAAGGCTTTGTAAATATATCTGCTATCTGCTCCTTTGTACTTATGTACTCCAATCTTCTTTTTCTGCAACTTTCTCTCTTACAACATGATACTTGATCTCAATATGTTTAGTCTTAGAATGTAAAATAGGATTTTTTGACATACTCACTATACTGGTGTTATCACAATGTATAACAACAGGCTCATCAAACTTTATTCCAATATCCTTCAACATTTGCTTCATCCAAATAATCTGATTACAATTATTTGCTGCTGCAACATATTCTACTTTTGTTGTGCTTTGTGAAGTACAATTCTACTTCTTACCTAGCCAAGAGACCAATTTTCCTCCAAGAAAAAAGGCTCCACCATTGGTGCTTTTCTTGTCATCAAAACTGCCTCCCCAATCTGCATCAGTATAGGCACATAAAGTAAAATCATCAGAATTCTCATACCATAATCCATAATACATTGTTCCTTTTAGATATCTCAGTATCCTCTTTACTGCTGCATAATGTGATTCTCTAGGTTCTACTTGAAATCTTGCTACAATCCCCACTGAATGTGCTATATCAGGTCTTGTATGTGTCAAGTACTGCAATCCTCCAATCATAGATCTGTACTTTTTTTGCTCAACTGCTGGTGTCTCATCTTTGCTAGATAACTTATGTCTAGTTACCATAGGTGTTCCAACAGGTTTAGAATCTTCCATTCCAAATATTTTCAATAATTCATTTAAATAGTTAGTCTGACTTACATATATACCTCCCTTGCTTTGTGTTATCTGTAATCCCAAAAAATATTTCATTTCTCCAATCATGCTCATCTCAAATTCAGTCTTCATTTCATCTGCAAATTTGTCACTAGCTTCATCTTCTCCTCCAAAGATAATATCATCAACAAATATAACTATAACCAACAAACCATTCTCAATTTCTTTTGTGTATAAGTTACTATCTACTGTTCCTTTTATAAATCCCAATTTTAATAAATACTTATCCAATCTTGCATACCAGGTTCTAGGTGCTTGTTTTAATCCATATAAAGCTTTCTTTAACTTACATACCATATCTCCTTCTTGTGTTAAAGGAAAACCTTCAGGCTGCTTAATGTAGACTTCTTCTTCCAATTCACCATTCAAAAATACTGACTTCAGATCCATCTGATACACTCTAAATTTCTTGTAAGTTGCATATGCTAGAAACGTTCTCACTGCTTCAATTCTGGCCATAGGTGCAAAAGTTTCTTCATAGTCAATTCCTTCTTGTTGTGAATATCCTTTACATACCAATCTTGTTTTGTTTCTTATCACTTCTCCTTGTTCATTCATCTTGTTTCTGAATACCCACTTTGTTCCAATCACATTCTTGTCTTCATGTCTAGGGACCAATTCTCATGTCTTGTTTTTTTCAATTTGCTCTAGTTCTTCTTTCATAGCATTGATCCAATGTTCATCTTCACAAGCTTCATTAGTAGTCTTAGGTTCAATTTGAGAAATCAAACATAAATGTACCTTATTTAGAGTCAAAACTCCTCTATCTAAAGTTCCAATAACTTGCTCAACAGGGTGATGTCTTGAAGTATACCTATTAGGTGTCATAGTTACTGATCTTGTTCCGACTGTAGATTCTTCTCTGCTTTCTTCTCTATTTTCTTCTTTGTTTTCTTCTTTGTTTTCTTCTCTATTTTCTTCTTTGTCTTCTTCAGTATGACTTTCATTCAGCAAATCACTGTTAGTTTCAAAAAATAATTTTGCATTTTCAATGTTAGGCTGAGGTTGTGCTTCTCCATCAGATTCATAATCAAACATTCTTTCCTAAATTTTAAACTTCTCATCAACTTTTACATTTGCACTTTCAACAATAGTCTTAGTTCTTTTGTTATAACATCTATATGCTTTTCTTTTTAAAGAATATCCAAGAAATATTCCTTCATCATTTCTAGGATCAAACTTTCCTATATCATCATCTCTCTTAATATAACATTTACTTCCAAAAATTCTAAAATACTTAACTGAGGGTGTATGTCCAAACCATAATTCATAAGGTGTCTTGTTTGTATCTACTCTGATTTGTACTTTGTTCATAGTGTATACTATTGTGTTCACTGCTTCTCTCCAAAAAGTTTTAGCCAAATCATTTTCAAACAACATAGCTCTTGCTACTTCAGTTATTGACCTATTCCTTCTTTCTGCAATACCATTTTATTCTGGTGTTCTAGGGGCTGAAATTTGTCTCTTAATAACATTCATTTCACAAAAAGTGTTAAACTCTCTAGATGTAAATTCACCACCTCTATCAGATCTTAGAAACTTAATCTTCATTCCAGATTCATTCTCAATTTTTCTTTTCATGATCTTAAATTTATCAAATGCTTCAGATTTTTCTTTCAAAAATGCAATCCACATCATTCTTGTAAAATCATCAACAAGAATCATAAAATACCTTTCACCATAGAATCCTCTAGTCCTAGTAGGACCACTCAAGTCTGTATAAACAATCTCCAACTTCTCTGTCGATGTGAACTTCTTATTGGGAAATGAACTCCTTTTCTGCTTTGCCATCATACATTCTTTGCAAATCATGTTAGTAGGTTTCATAATTCTAGGTAAATCTCTTACCGCAAGTGTACTACTCACCTTGACAATATTATCAAAGTTTATATGACAAAACCTTTTATGCCATAACCAACTGTCATCAATCCTAGTTATCAAACATGTCATCTTAGTAGGATTCAACTAAAATACATTACCTCTGGTTCTGGATCCTTTTCCAATCAGATTTCCATCTTTATCTTTTATCACACAATTTTTCTCAGAAAACCAAACTTGATAACCTTATGAGCCAATTGTCCAATGCTTAGTAGATTATGTCTTAGTCCATCAATAAAGTAAACATCATCAGTGTTAGTCTTTCCATCAAGAGTAATAGATCCTATACCCTTAATCAAACAAGGTGCATTGTTACCAACCCTAACAATTCCTCCATCATAATTATCTAACTTAACAAACTTTCTTTTATTTCCAGTCATATGATGTGAACAACCACTATCTATGATCCAATCAGATTTCTTTTCAACTTGTGAAACTAATGCTTTTTCTTCCCTTTTATCAGATTCAGAACTTTCTTCTTTAATTACTACAAATCCTATTTCCTCAAAGTTATCATTATCACTGTCACTTAAATGTTTTTGAATTCCTACTTCAAAATCTTCATCATTTGTATAATAACATTCTTTAGATCTCCTAGGTTTAAAGTTGCTTCTATACTTCTTAACTCTTTTAGGACATTTAGATGCAAAATGACCATATTCTTGACAAGTCCAACATTTAAAGATTTTCTTACCATCTGGTTCTCTTTTTACAAGTAATGCAATACCTTCTTCAATCTTCTTATCTTCCTCAAATCTGCTACTGCTGCCATAATCTCCATTCACACTAGTATTTCTTGTAGGTCTAATGTCAAGAGCACTGAATGTTGTTTCCATTCTAGGTAGCTCTCCTGATAATCTCAAGTTCATCTCTACTATTTCTAATCTTCCAAGAAGAGTCTCTCTTGAAAATTTTGATGTACAAGGTATCACTTGTTTAATCATCTGCGTTGTCTGCTTGAATACTAGTGTCAAAGTTCTTAGAATTTTCCATATCACTTCATTCTCTATCTTATCACCTCCACAAGACTTTATTCCTATCACAATCTCAGACATCCTACCAATATAACTTCTAATAGATTCATCTTCCATCATTCTGATATCTTCAAATGCACAAATCCAATTATGTAATCTAGCCTTCTTTGCATGTTCATCACCTTCAAAAGTAGAATGTAAAGCTTTCTAAATTGCATGAGATGTTTTCAAACATCTTACCTGACTATATTCATTCTCTGGTAGTGCTGATAAAAGTGCTTCTCTTGCAAGTATGTTACACATGAATAGATCTAGTTCATCTTTAGTTCCTGCCTCTAGATTGTCTTCCTCGATGATAGTCTTCTCATTCTTTGTAATCAACCAATAACTTGGTCCTAAACACAATAGATGTGTCTTCATCTTTTCTTTCCATCTGTCAAAATTTACTCCATCAAACTTAGGGCTTTCTTTTCTGAAAGTCACCATGGATCTCCTTAAGTTGTTAAACTTTTCTTTCAAGGACCTCCCGCTCTGATACCAATTGTTAGAAAGTAAAGATCCCCAAGATAACTGAGAGGGGGGGCGTTGAATTAGTTATTAGATAATTTATCCATTCAACAGCTTTAAAAAATATAATCAATGTACTGATCAACCATAGAAAGATAATCATACACAATTGCACAATAACACAAGATATGTTAACTAGGGAACCTCTTAAAAAGAGTAAACCCCGATGGGAATGATGCCCACAAAATGATGCACTAATATGAAAGTTCCTTGTTAGAGGATGGACCCTGTTAGGAGTCTTCTGAAATACATTTAGTACATATAAATCCCTATTAGGAGATTTTGAATCCCTGTTAAAAGATTCTAACCTGGTTAAGAGTTTATGGAAGATAGAAGGACCCACTACCCAAACAGCTTCAAGGCGAAATCTCTGAACCCACTGTCCAAAAGATCTTAGAATTATTCAATATAATAATATGAAATATATTACCTCCTTCACACTGTGCCAAAACTGCACTCTCTACTACACAAGATCACAATTCTAGATCTCTATACTCATAAGTCTTCCTTCATCACTGAATTAGCTCTTTTCTTCACTTCATGCATATATTCACATCTCACTCTTCATAGTACACATTAAAATAAGGAAAAAATTCCTTCTTAAATACCAAACTCAAATAATTACAAATGAGTCGGTCCTCAATTACAAAATAATAAATTCTACATGCTACACATAGAATTCACATAAAACTATCAGCTTCTAGTTACTGTAACTTTCTCCAAACGTATCCTCGAAGTTTGTGCTATGAACCACATCATCATTAATGAGTCTCCAACATCCCTTTAACTATGCAAAATCAGATTCCATCCTAGCTAAGAGATATCCTCCGATTTCTGAACATCGCTACATAGAAACACTGTCTAAACATTGCTTTCACCAAAATGCTCATAAATTTTACAAATGAATGAATTTCTTTTTTGCGCTGTTAACCATAGGTTAATAACAAACCAAATAACATACCATCAACTACGCAAAAGCCAATTTTCAATACAACATGTGTGCAAAACAAAATTGTACCTACTTTCCTGCTAATATCCAGAATATCACTGTGTTGACATCAATGACAATCCAAGTCATGAATGCAACAACAACTGCTATAGAATGACTACCAAAACACTTTGCATTCATTTCTAATAGAGATTCTACTAGTGCTCCCATGAGAGAACAATGAAATACTAGAAATAGAGCACCACATGCATCCTCTAATGAGGAAGATTCACAATACAAAAGTTCTAAATCAAATAGTGGCCACTCTAAAGAAATATTTTATGATACTGTAGAGGCAATATTTCAAGATAAAGGTTCACTACCTACTGGATAGGATGTACAAGCTAGAGAAAGGGGTTTTGGACCAGATTTAGATCTTGATGAGGATATGTTCAGAAGGCAACCCATGAGACCAAGACAGGTCCATTTCCCATATCAAAGTCTCACTGATATGGATGTGTCATCAAGTTCTGATGATATTATGATAGACCTAGATGATTTGAGTGCACTAAGGTTACAGTTGGTAGAGTAGGATGCCATACATAAGAGGTTACAAAAGGAGAGAGAAGATGAGAAAGTGAATGCTCTGATAGAAAGAGAATATTTTCTTAGAAAGATTAATGAGTTGAAGGAGAGAAACAAGATGCTTTCTTCTACTCCTAAGACTTTGCAACATGATGTCTTTGGTGATCTTGATGCTTTTAGAAGTGAGTAGGAATGATTGCTACAAGACCATGAGTTTGATAAAGAGGGCCCTGTGGTTAGACAGGTTCAAAGTTATGCTTCTCTCCCTAAAGATAAAGATGGGCATGAGATTACTAGGCCTGTTGTTGCTGTTGGAGAGAAAAGAAAGAAAAAGATGGTGGAACACCAAACAAGCATACCATTGACAATACTAGGGGTCCCAACACCCATTTCAAATAAAGATATAGAAATGGAGAGAAGAAGAAAAGAAGATTAAGACCTAGCAAGAGAATTAGAGAGGGTTGAAATTGAAGCCTCCATTGCAGAAACAAGGAGAAAGATCTAGTTCTTGAAGACTTCATCTGCAAGTACTCTTATGCCATCCACTACCGATGAACTAGGTATGCTATCAACAACTTCTAATGTTGTTTCACTTGGTAATGTCACTACTAAGAGTTCATTCCTTCTTCATTTGCGAAGATAAATGTTGATCCTAAACAACAGTCAAATGCACAAGTAGATGGGAATGTAAATGTAAACATTGACCCTAAGGTGAACGCTATTTCAAGTTTTCAAAGAAGACCTATGCAACTAGAAGGCTATAGGCAGATTAGTTTTGATGGAATACCAGGCTACCCAAATGCTTTTCCAACTAATATAAGAGATAAGGTACCTAAGTTTGCTGGTAACAATGCCATTATTTGTGAGGAGCATATTAGGTTATTTGTTGATATGCTAAATGATTATGAGATAGAAGATGAGGATGTAGTCATGAAATTATTTGTTCAATCTCTAGTGGAGGATGCTACAGATTGGTTTAAGAGACTCCCTGATTGATGTATTGACACTTGGGATTCTTTTGAAAAATGTTTCAAAGAGAAATATGGTGATAGGCCTAATGCTAGTTTCATGTTGAATGAGTTTAACACTATAAGGAAAAATTAGAATGAATTTGCAACTGAGTTCAATATGACATTTTAGAAGGGTATGCATAAGCTATTTCAAGTCATGAGGCTAGATGATAATGTTTGTTTAACCACATACTTCAATGCCTTTGATGGAAAAATGGGATATTTGTTGAGGGACAAGGAACCAAGAACTCTTAGAGATGCTTTTAGGATTGCTATCAATATTGAAAACAATATGAAAATTTTAGGGAAATTGGGTGGTAAGATAGATGATCCAAAGTTGTTTGGAGACAAGAAGTATAAATGGGATAATGAAAGAAATGTTGGAAACAAGAAACAAGAGGAAGATAAATTGGATAAGGTGCTGAATGCATTAAAGGATTTAAAAGCACCTGCTAATAGGAACAATAATACTACTACCAATGAAAAGCCTCAATTCAAAAACCATTTTAGTAGGCAGAATAGACTACAGAATTATCCCTATAACACCCAATGGAAGGATGGCAAGCCTATTGTCCCTATTGCAAGAGGAAATAATTATAAAGTTGTCCCTGATCCTTTGCAAAAATCCTCTATAAATTTCAGAGAGGATACACCGTGGTCCATAGCATGCCAATCCCTTCATTCTGTAGAGCATTGTGTGGTTGCACAATCCATGTCAGCATATCAAGGTGGTGACAATGAGGAGCTAGATCAAGAAGAAAATCATGATGACATTGGATGCAACATGGCAACTTCATATTTAGGATATGAAGATGATTTTGATATTGATGAAGAAGTAGATGTATGTTTGAAAAGACACAATAGGGTACTTTTCCATCAGGAGGTTTTTTCTGATAACGATGACATTGATGAAAAGACATATAACATGAATTCCTCCCCAGAAATAGTGAATTTGAGAAGACCTTCAAAGGAAGAAATGGATAGAATTACTATAGAAATGATAGCCCAAGTGCAAACTAGAGGCATGGTGGTAAGGGATACAAATGGGAAAGCTGCAGGAATGTTCATAAAGAACACCAAATCTGGGGAACCCAATGGAAATAGATCAAAGGATGATCATTTAGTGAGATTCAAAAATGTGAAAGGTAAGAAGTGGGAACCTAAGGGAGTTGGAGCTGAGAAGATTTTTGCTATTCGAGACAAAAATCATTAGAGTGAAGTGGAAAATCCAATTAATAAAATGGCTAAAGATGAAAAGGTAAAACTCATAGCTACAACCAGTATATTAGATAAACAAAAAGACACTAAAGAAATGCAGATTGAGATTCCTCCCTCTACTCCTATTGATATGTTGGCTATACTATCTCAGATAATTGTTAAGGTTCCATTGTTAGAATTGTTGAGGATCCCTGAACATAAGGATAGGGCTCTTGGATGGGTAGATAATGTCCATGATAATGATGTTGCATGCAATGAACCTTAGGATAAAGTTTAGAAAGAAGTGGAGGTCCAAGGATTGGTATCTCACATACCACCTATATACTTGGATAATTCTATCAATGCTAGACTTGAAAACATAGACCCATTCTTTCTGAGTATTCTTGTGAATGGAATGAAATTAAGAAATTGCATGATTGATTCAGGTGCTTTCAATACTATCACGCCTTTCAAAATTATGGAAAAATTAGGCCTCAAAGTTGACACTACTCAAGGTAGATGTTGTGCAATGGATTAGAGAGAAGTATCAGTCATTGGGACTATAAATGCAATGCCATACGGATTGACAGCCTATCTAGAGAAAGAATTGACTATGAGTGTCTTGGTAGTAGACATTCCACCCCATTATGGTATGCTATTATCTAGGAAATGGAGTGCTTCCATGGGTGGGAGTTTGTAGTGTGATTTGTCTTCTGCAACTTTCAATTTTGATGGTCAGTCCATTAGAATTGAAAGGGAACCAAGGGTAACTTATATGATTGAAAAGAATATTGATAATGAGGTTACCTGCTTTGTAGATACTGATGTCAATGCTTTCAGAGTTGAGGTCACTGTACTTGAAAAGGAGCCTGTATTGTCATGTATTGCTGTAGAGATAGGCTTTGAGTCTATGAAAGGTGATTTATGAGTGATGTACTTTGATGGTGTTAGCTACAAAGATGGAGCAAGAGTAGGTATTCTACTCATTTCCCCTGATGGAAATACCTACAAATTCTCTTTCACATTGAATTTCTCTTGTACCAATAATATAGCAGAGTATGAAGCATTACTGCTAGGATTGAGATTGGCACAAAAGCATGGAATTAAATGTATAAAAGTTATTGGGGACTTTGAATTAGTGGCGTCCCAAATAAGATTAGTATATGCTTCCAAGATGAAAAGGCTAAAACAATACAGAAATGTTGTATGGGATTTGATTGAGTGTTTTGGTGCCTTCAATATTGAGTGGAAGGATAGAAGTAATAATAAGATGGCTGATTTGTTAGCCAATATACCAATCAATCCCAGTGACATTACTTTTACAGGCCTCTCTAAGGTTGAAATTCAGACTAGGCCTAGTATACCAGACAATGTTGAGAACTGGAAAGTTTTTGAAGATGGCCAAGATATCTTCAGATTTATGAATTGTGAAGATCAGTATCATGGTCAAGAATTAGATTGTTCAACCTTGGTTGAGATTATAGAAGGAAAGGAGGTTGTCCTTGGTAATGAAGTCATTCAACTTAAAACTAACAAGGTTCCCAAGGGACTTGTTCTAGAAAATGTGTTTGATAATTAGGACAGAGTTCAAGTAGGTACTAAGAGGGAAGACCAAATGAATCTAGAAGAAATAAATCTTGGAACACAAGAAGCACCTAAGAAGGTGTACATTGGTAAGGATATGTCTCATCAAGTAAAGAAGTCCTTGATTGAGTTATTAAGAAAATTTAGACATGTTTTTGAATAGTCATATGATGACCTAAAGTTCTATAGAGAAGACTTGTTCTAGCATGTTATTCCTTTGAAAGAAGATGCTAAACCCTTTAGGCAAAAACAAAGGCCTCTAAATCCTACTTCGGCACCTAAAATGCAAGAAGAATTAATGAAGCTAAGAGATGCTGGAATTATCGAGCCCATTAGGCATTCTTCTTGGGTTTCAAATTTGGTCCTTGTTAGAAAGAAAAATGGTGACATTAGACTTTGTGTAGATTTAAAAAATTTAAACATCAGCTCATTGAAGGATAACTATTGTCTACCTAATATGGAGGCTATGTTGCAAAGAGTGACCACATCTGAATTAATGTGTATGATGGATGGTTTCTCCGGTTATAATCAAGTAATTGTGAAAGAATCAGAATAATTTAAGATAGCTTTTACTACACCTTGGGGGACATATGTTTATGTGAGAATGCCTTTTGGTCTCATAAATGCTGGTGCAACTTTTTAGAGGGAAATGGATGTTGCCTTTGTAGATTTTATAAATGATTTTCTTGTTATTTATCAGGATGATTTAACCACCTATTCCAAGAAGGAAGAAGACCATTGTAGTCATTTAGAAACAATATTTGTGAGGGCTTTGGAATATGGCATTTCATTAAACCCAAGGAAATGTGCATTTTGTGTCACTGAGGGTAAGTTGCTTGGCCACTTGTTTGGAAAGCAAGGAGTCAAAATTGATCCAGACAGGGTGGCAACTATTGAAAAAATCCCTAAACCAAAAAATGTTAAAGGAATTCAGTCTTTCTTTGGCTAGGTGAATTTCTTGAGAAGATTTGTTACAAATTTTGCTAAATTCACTAGGCCAATATCCAAGATGTTGAAGAAAGGATCTGAGATCAAGTGGGAAGGTGAGCCTGATGAAGCTTTCAAGAATATCAAGCAGGCTATCAAAGATACACCTATGCTCAAGGTACCTGATTACAGTGTCCCAATGCATATCTTTTCCTTTGCATCTTTTCATACTATTGCTACATTTTTGTTGCAAAAGAATAATGAAGGTTATGAGTAGCCTATTGCATTCTTTAGTAAATCTTTGCAGGTTTCTGAAATGAAATATGATATCAATGAGAAACAAGCATATGCACTGGTGAAGGTTGTCAAGGCTTTTAGATGCTATCTGATGGGAGCAATTATGATTTCTTTTGTACCTAGTGCAGCGGTCAAGGACATTTTCTCACAACAAGAGGTTTCTGGAAGAAGATGTAGATGGATAAATAGAATTAAAGAATTCAATATTGATATCCAAATTACCAGATTGGTTAGAGGACAAGGATTGGAAAAAATCATGGCTCAACCCAATCTTGATGCAAACTAGATAAACCAGATTGAAATTTATTATACTTGTGATATGGATGATTGTATCTGCTATCAAGATATAATATTTTACTTAAGAAACATGAGATGTCGAATAGGAATGGATGATAATAATAAAAGGACATTAAAGTTATAGGCCATAAAGTATGTGATTATAAAATGCAAATTATATAGGAAAAATTTGGATTGCATAGTTTTGAAATGTGTTGATGAGAATCAAGCTAACAAGTTGTTAAAAGAAATGCATGAGGGAGTTTGTGGAGGACATTACATGGGTAAAACTACTACTCAAAAAATCTTGAGAGTAGGATTCTAGTGGCCCATAATCTTCAAGGATGCAGAGCAATTGGTAAGGAGGTGTGATGCTTTTCAAAGATTCACTGGTAAGTTAAAGTTTTTTGGAAATGTACCTTTAAGGCTAGTTGAAGTGAAAACTCCTTTCCAACTACGGGGAATAGATTTCATAGGGGAAATACCAAACAAGTCTAGTGGGGGACACTCTTGGATCTTAGTTGCTACTGATTATTTCACTAAGTGGGTAGAGGATATCCCTACAAGAAATGCAACTAGTAAGGTGGTGATTGATTTTCTCTTGAATAATATTGTTACAAGGTTTGGTTGTCTTGAGAGGATTGTCAGTGATAATGCAATATGTTTTAGGGTTGCTGAGTACAAGGAATTTTGTCAAGGTTTTGGAATCCAGATGTCATACTCCTCACCCTATCATCCACAAGGGAATGGATAGGCAGAATAAACAAATAAGAGTTTGATAAAAATTCTCAAAAGGATCCTTGATAAGAATAAAAGAGCATGTAATTCAAAGTTACCATTAGCTGTATGGGCTGACAGGGTAACTGTGAAAAAGGCAATTGGTTGTGCACCATTTGATTTAGTATATGGGATACATGCAAGGGTGCCTCAGAACAACTTATTAGAAATGTACAAATTTGTTCAATTGTATGATGATGATATAGATGATGAAATGCAGTTAAGAATTGAAGATCTCACCAGGCTGGATGAAACTAGAAGAGAATCAGCCTCAAGAAATGCCAAGTTGCAGTTACAAGTTAAGAATCTGTATGAAAAAAGGACTATTGAAAGGAAGTTTGAACCAAATGACTTGGTATTAATCTGAAATGATAGATTTGAAGATAAAGGAAAACATGGAAAATTTGATCCAATCTGGCTAGGACCATATCAGATTCATGAAAGATGGGGACAAGATTCCTATATTGTCAAAGAATTAAATGGTGATATTCAATAATTGCCAGTTCATGGATAGTTATTGAAAAAATACTTCAATTGAAGGTATTTTTCTTTCCATGAATAGTAGTTAGGTCTGTATATGTTGTACATTTTGTAGTGGTGTGTTTCTTTCCTATTCTTTTCATCTCAGTTCGTAGGGATTTGTCCTATTGCTCTTTGTTGTTCAAGTTTTGTCCACTAGGTGGTCTGCTTCACCTAGTGATTCTAGATCCTTGCTATGCCTACAAGAGGCATACATCCCCAGATAGAGCCACTGTTAGCACCTACAAGAAATTTTTCATGGATATACAATTTTTCTCTGGTCTCTGAATTATTTTCCTTGTCTTTAGCTTGAAACCCTCGGTCTAAATTCATATTTATAGCCATTGGAAGGAAAAAACCCTAGATTGTCTTGGCCTGGTTCTATTTCATCATTACCTTTTTTCAGGCCACTTAAGTGTTTATAAAATCATGTGCACTTTTCCCTCCTAGTTAGTCACTTAATCTCCTGATAATAACAGTATATTCCTTTCAGTCTGGCGACTTCCCAAAATGCTTTGGTCACATGGTCTCTCAATGTCAAAAAGAATATTCCTTATCTTTTTGAGAGTTAGCAGTTGCCCTTTAGTTTCTAAATCTCTAGATATGCTGTGGTAGTATACTCTTTGCAATCGCTAGATCTCTAAGTCCTTCGGTGGTCAGCACTTTTATTTGGCGATTGGGAGATTGCTTTGGTCGCAAGATCTCTTGATTTTAGTAGTTAAGTCCCAAACATTCAGTGACTCCACAAGTGGCTTATATCTTCTCTTTAGTCACTGAGTCACATGATGGTAGGCCCATTTTATGAAGATAATACAAGTGGGTATATAGTCAAAAGATGCTGAGGTGTCCTATGGTTATTGGTTGCAGAACAGTGAGTTGGACATGTTGTCAGCGGTGCTTGGCATTCATCTTAGTTCCCTTTTAATCCTATAGAAAGTGCATGAGCACATGGAGTCTTTTGAGCTTTTGAGATCATGCGCTAGCCGTCAAATCTTCTAGGTTTTTGGATAGACCGTAAGTGGGCTTGAGGTCTTTAGTTTATGGAGTAAATTAAAGTTTAGTCAGGATCTACGGTTGTCATATATTCTCAAGAAGAAGATGCATGATGTTTATCCTACGTAGTCTTGCGACAACCATTGATCTTAGCAGATTTAGAGGTTAAAGGTATTCAACGATTTGGCAACTGAAGGTTGTCTCGCAGTCTCTTGAATCCAATGGTTAAGTGAAAAACATTCAACGACCTGGCGGGCAGTTATAAATCTCTTCAGTCACTCAATCTTGAGATCAAACAATTAAGTCTTCTAACATTCTGAGATTGACGGAAGACCGTCGATGGCTACAGGATAGAGTTCAAGATCAATGACCAGTATTTAATCTTTGAATCTAACCCAAGGTTAAGAAATCTTTTCATGACTTAGAGATTTGTCTCAGTCACATGTTCTTAGGACTTAACCCCAGTCAATAAAAAGGTTATAAGATTCAACGAAGCTCTTTGTCACCAAGTCTCAAGATAGTGATGGGTTAGGAAGGGTTAACATCATGTTTTCCCTAGTGGTTAAGTATTTGATTCAGTGATCTAGCGACTGTATAGTCTTAGAATTTTAGGTTTTTGATGGTTAAATGATAAACCTTTAGCAATTCAGTGACACAGTTAGTCTCGTGGTAGCTGGATCAAATAGTTACGTCAAGAAATCTCTCGTGACTTAATATGGATTATCAGATGGAATGATGAAGATGATCAATGGTAGTCGTGAAGTCTCAAAAAAAATTTTGAAAAGTCAAAATATTATCACGACTAAGAGACTCCTGGGTAGTCGCTAGATCTCTAGATGTGTATGGAAGTCATCTGATCACTGAATATTTTTAGAAGGTCAATAAAGTTGCCATGACTATGAGATAGACTATAGTTGCCAGATCTCATGATGAAATATTATAGTATATATACCTACTTAGTTGTGTAATCTCCAGATAAAGTTAAAGGTTTGTGATAGTTAGTGTCCCTGTAGTTAGGTAATCTATGAATCATAATGCAGTTAGTGATTTTATCTCATGACTGAGAATTCCTTCAGTCACGTGATCTCTGAAAAGTTTGGGAGTTAAAGAGATGACTGTGAGATCATGAGACTATTTAGTCATGTAATCACTAATGTAACCATGGTTAGAGGAGGTGATTGTGCAATCTCGCGACTAGGGCAAAATGTAAGCCAGGATTCCTATGCAGTTAAGCTGTGAAACCCAAGAAATGTGAGGAGATCTGACGGTCATGATATAAAGTTAGTCTAGATTTAAATGTTGACCTTCAATATGTTGTTTGGCACCATGAAAGTAGTCGTTTCTTCTAGATTCAAATATTTTAAGGTTTTCAACCACTAAGGACTAGTTTTTAATGCTTGAGCTGCTGGATCTGGTAGATTTGATTTTGTCAAGTGTCACAGTGTGGTCCTGAGAGTTTGATAATTGATTGCAGAGGGTTTGTACTATGAGAAAATGGATAAGAGCTACTCGAGGCATGATTGCAGGTGGTTGATCAAATTGATTAGCATCATGAATTCATGATCTTTAGCACATTGCATTGAAATTTCTCATAAATGGAGATCATTCTAGGATCTGTTTTCTCCAGGTTGCTTGGTTTTTCTCCCTTGTAATAATTTCTAATTGATTTTAGTTGGTCTGGTGGGTGAAAACCCTAAACCTTTCCCTAGTCATCTGTAGCTTGTTGCATCTTGACTTTTTGGATTCCAAGTTGACTAGTGGTATATATGGAAACTATTTTTACTTTTTTGGATTGTTGTTGATGTTATGTTGAAAATAAATGTAAAAGACTAAACAAGGAGAGCTTGGATTTTGGGCTTGTTTCCTATCACTTTGTTGTCTTGGTAATGTATAGATTCTATAGATTTTAATGAGAATACACTTGAATTCCAATCTTAGATTTATGTTTGTGTTCTTGTTTTGATCTTGGGCTCATATATGTTAATGTCACAAAGTGAGTTAGCATATGGTAAACAAAGAGTATCATGGAATTATCTTTGAGTTCCTAACAAAGTTAGGATTAAAGTCTTTAAGGTAGTTTCGGTGAGTTCAAGGTTGGATAGGAATTTGATGATCAGGTTTGGGAGTGAGAGGGATAATAGGCAAAGCACTTATTCTGAGTTCAAGAGTATTTTATTTAGGATTTTCATTTGATATATGTTATTGGGTGACTCTATGCCCTAGATTAAAGCACTGATCCATTCTCTAGAAGCAGTTCATCATCATCAATCACACATTTAAATGATAAAATCTTTAAAACTAGTTTGTAAATGGTTTAAATGCATAATATTTAGTGATTCCTTTCAAGAAGTGAATCAAGGGTACACCCACCTGATCATCTAGGCTCAAAGTGTAGGAGGATCCTTGTTGATCCTTGTTAATTGGCCCTTTTCCTTGGAGACTTTGGAGTGGTGATAGAGTCAGTGACATTAGTTTTTCAATCATAGTGTAAACCTACAAGTAGAAAGAGAGGGGGAACCAACAATAATAAGAAGAGAAGAAGTGTGCAAAGAGTCTATAAGATGTATTAGAGCTTTGAAAGAGGTCAAAGCATCAACACATAAAATGAACTGATTTGACAAGCAGTGTCACAGTGATAGTTCATCCAGTAGATATAGTGTATCTGAGATCAGAAGGTTGTAGCCTTCACCACTTGAGGAGTGAGCTCTAGGAGAGTGCATCCAATCCCCTAACAGGGACTATTGTAAAAGACTTCTAATAGGGTCTGACCCTTGACAAGGTCTACTATACTTAATACATTGTAAAGCAACTCCTAATAGGGTTAAGGATCTTCTAACAAGGATCACTAAACACTAGTACAAAATATTAGTGGGTGTCAATTCCCACCGGGGTTTTTACCTATTTGGGTTTCTCTGTAACCATATTGGTGTTATGTGTTGATTTCATGTTTCATGTTTATATGGATGTTCATTTTAGTACTTAAGCATTTAATTTTAGTTTAAAGGTTAAAGTAAAAAGATAAAATACAATGAAGACTGATTCACCCCCCCCCCCCCCCCCCCCCCCGCCCCCCCTTTTAGTGTTCCAATTCCTAACAATTGGTATCAGAGCTCTGGTCCTTAGCAAAGAAGTTTAACCACTTGAGGAGATCATGGAAAAAGAAGAAATGAAACATCTGAAAAGAAATCTGGAAGCTGCTCTTGAAGATCTAGACAAGTCTGAAAGAGAAACTGAAGAACTAAGGGAAAAACTCAGTGATGCTCAATTAGTCATCAAAAGGCTAAGGAAAGATTTGAAAGAATTCTCTAATAGTGATCTAGGGACAATGGTCAAGAAGCTGAATGAAGAAAATAAAGCCTTAAAAGAACAACTTGAAGAGTTTGATGATAAGCTGACTAACAATCTAGAAGTCTATGATGAACAGGTCAAAGAGAACCTTTAACTGAATGAAGAATTGAGGCAAGCAAACATGGAAATCTTAGAACTAAGAAACAACAAGGAAAGCTTGGAATATTAATTGAAAGAGGCTAAGAATCACATTGATAAATTACACACCAATTTTGATTTAATAGAATCTCAGTTATATGCAAGAAGAGCTAAAGGAGATACTAGCTGCATTGGATACAATGAAGAACAAAATTAGATTGATAACATGTGAGCAAGAATGAAAGCACCAGAAGGAACCTCAGATGATAAAGAGACTAAAAGTCAGACCAAGGATTATACTGAACCACCTAAGGATGAGTGCAAGCCTATAGACCACACCTATTATGCATGTAACAAGCATGCACACATAGCAAGGAACTGTACAGAGGTAAGACCTTTCAATGGTTAATGTTATTCATGCAATAAATTTGGTCATAGAGCTATGAATTGCAAGACAAGCCAAAAGAACATGACTCATAATCAAAGAAATCAGAATCAATCAAATGTAAGAAGGTCTCAAAATGTTACATGTAAGTGTAATGGATAAAATAGTGTATGGGGTCCTAGGGCAATGGCTTGCACATAAAAGAGACCCCAAAGCCAATATTTTACACTTACATGAAATTGTATTGATACAAAAAGTAAATGTAGATGACTAATATTGAAATTAAGAAATAAAGGTACTTACCTCTAAAAAAGAATCGGCTGAAAACCCTATCAAACGATCTCAAAAATATTTGATTCCCGCAATTTTAAACCAAAACTACGAGATCTACAAAACCTAGAAATATTTTCTCCAAATTCACATAGGTTGACTTTAACCTTTTAAAAGGTCAGAGACTGCATTATTTATTTGAAGTCTGATTCTGATTCTGTTCACAGATCCTGAAAGATTGCTGAAAAGGGTATCCAAATCTATTCTTAGATCCAAATTTCCACACCTGTACCTAAAATAAAAAGAGGGTTTTGGGTTTTTGTTTTGGGGGGGGGGGAGTTTGCCTCAGTCAAACCCCAATTTAGGAATTAACCTTGAAATTGAATTGAAATTGCTGGAGTAAACAAAGTAAATGGAACAATTCACCTTGCTTGAGTTGAAACCCTTGTGGAGGATTCGAATCCTTGAATCCACAAGAATGGATGAATGTAGAATCACATGTAGGATGTTTCCAATCAATTGTCTATAGATCTTCAACACCAATCTTGAATGGATCTTGAACTTGGAAAAGGCTTGAATAGAAAATGGATGAATCTTCAACAAGAGAGCTCCATAGAGCTTGAATCCTTCAATGGCTACTAATGGATCTCCTTGATGAATTGGATGCTTGAATGCTTGATCTTCTTTCTTGCTTTCACTTGAGAGCTTGAGAGATGGATTGCCAAACTTGATGGATCAAAATGAGAGAGGAAGGCTCCCTTTTATAGTGATCTAGGGCACAAGAGTGGCCTCATAGAAAACAATAATTAAGGGCCCATGGCACAAAACTCTAGAGAGGTGCACATGGAGAGGAAATTAAATTAAAGTATTGACACAAAACTCTAGGAGGGGACCACCTTTAATATAGAAATAAATAATTATTTAAGAGCCTTGTTACAAAATTTGAGGTAAGGCCAACCCCAAAGTTAATTTGAGTATTAGGCACAAAACTTGAGAAAGGATAATCTCCAATAATAAATTAGGAATCCTATAAAAATATCCAGAAAGGTCCACCTCAAATATTAATTTGAGAATTTGACACTTAATCCGAGAAATAGTGGCCCCAAAGAGGGAAAATGCAAGTTTTTGATGAGATCCCAAAACTAGAAGCTAACACTAAAGATCCCAAACCTTAGGGTCAAGGTCGAGGTTGACCTTGACTAGGTTAGGGTCAAGGTTGACCTCGACCTAAAAAGGTCAACCTTGACCTTATGGTCAAGAATCTCAGGTTCATAGTTCAGGATGGAAGAAAATGCTAGGAAGAAGTGGAAAATGGGGTAGAACAAGGGGAAAAGCTAGATCCAAGTCAAATATCCATTCAAGGTGTTTGAAATGACCCCAAACCACTTACTCAGTGGGCTAAACACTCTTATCATGGAAGTGCTTCCATTTTAAGATGATACAGTAAGATATGTAACTATAATGGTCACTCAGCTAAACAATGTAAGATGGTGACTCATGTAAATGCACTGAGGAATATAAGGCCTCCAGTCATTTGTCATTCTTGTAACAAGGATGGACATATCTCAAAGTTTTGTAGATCAAGGATGTAATGTCAAGAAATCCCTAAATATCCAGAAGAACAAGTTTTGGATCCCAAAGGAGAAGTCAATTTTGTGAAAGCTTCAGAGGATGAAAGCTTGATTTGGTCAGAAACAAAGAAGGACAAGATTAATGAGCATGTATTGGATGCATCCACAATGGATGTACCCTCTACATCTGGATGAATGGCCCTCACGGTCATAGGGGGAGCTAATTTATCTCTAGACCCCTATGTGGCTGGTATACTCACTCTCAGAGTATGCACCTTTGGACTTAAGCTTTTGGAGACTAGAGAAACCTTCATGCAAGAGCGCACTAGCTGATTCTTCTTATAATGAAAGATAGAAATTTCTAAGTGATAGTCTGGTTTACGCAACAAGCATTAATGGTAGAATTTTCATTTTAAGTATAGAGAAAGATTTTTTATTGCTCATTGCATTCAAATTTAGAGCTTTTGGAGAGCAGAAAGAGCTTTAGAAGTTATTGTAAATATTTTCATATTGATCTATCAGTGATTAAGAGTTCATTTGATCAGTTGCAGAAACCCTAGTTTGTCGCATCGATTTAGAAGTCTTCAGATTATCTTAGAGAACATTTGGAAAGCAATAAATCAAGTAAGTGATGGCCACTCCCATAGTATTTGATGTTACAAAAAAGAAAGATATGTATTTAAGAAGCATCCACTTAAGTCTACCCTAGATGACTTAGAGGGAGCATTCTCCCACATGCCTATGGGCCTTATGCATGTCTAAGATATTAGGGCATACATTTACTACAAGAAGGAACCAATAGGATTGGACAAACTAAGGGCGCACATGGAAACCATGCTAAAACTTGACAAAATCTTCGTAGATGAATATGTGAAGTGGAATGATCACCCTATAGTGGAGTATGCTATGACATATGAGTTCTATGAGATAGAATGGATTAAAATACTTTTGAGAAGAATTATTGATGACCTATTTTGGATAGGTGATGTGCAAGTAAGAATCACTAGTGACTTAATATATGAGATGAGAGGCCTATCTAAGACTGGTGTCATCCTTCCTATGGGCAAGGATATTAGAAAAATTGTTGAGCAAACATGTAAGTCAAGGAGTGATAGGTGTAGGATGACAATTAAGCCTATTGAGCAAGCTGACATCAAATTGATGTCCATGATACTTGGATATAGGTTTCATCACACCAGCAAGGTGAATAGTGTGTCTATGGGCACAATTCTAGCAGCCATTAGACTTTTGAAGGAAGATGGAGAGTTCAATCTATGTGAGATCTTGCCCACATAGTTGATTGATAACATCAAGACAATCAAACATGATAAGATCAAGATATTTAGGTTTGGATCTTTGATCATTTACATGTACCTTCATATAGTTGGGAAATTATCAGATTTGTATTTGGAAAATTCCATTCCAACCATGCCACAAATATCTAACAAGGCATCCATCGAGAGCACATTGAGAGATTACATAACATTGGAGTTGAAGACCTTCAGGGCCAAGATGCAAATGAGGTACATAATTCTAGAAAATATTGTTGAAAAATATAAGGATACTATTTTCTTTATGGTTGAAATAGACACAACATGCATGGAGGTAGTTGAACCAAGAACAAAGTGGATCCATTCACTTGCATATGAAGTTGAGGAACCAATCTTGGAAGCTTATGCACAAGTATTACTTTTAGAATGTAAGGTCCTTAATGAACCTAGGTGGGGTACTTATGAGGAAAAGACAAGGGAAATTGATGCAGTTCTAAATAGCACAACAAATAAGAGGAAAGCTTCTAAGATTATGTTTGTGATAATTAGAATTCATGGAGTAACACAAGCATACCTATACAAAGAAAGGGAAGAAAATATTTCTTTTGAAATTGAGAGTGCATCCACAGTGGAAACTAAGTCTGATGATCCCAAGATGAAAAAGGTAAAGATTGAGAAGACTAATGATCCAAAGGATAAATAGGGTAAAATTGATGATATTAGTCCTACACCCACTGTTACAGTTGATATTGAGTCCACAGATGCATCTCCTAAGATTCCCAAGAGGAGAAAACAAACTGCCACAAGTCACCCTTCAGCTAGAGCCACAAAAGCAAATTGTAAAATTTGCAGCCACCTCCAGAAGTAGGATTCATACCTAGTCTTCAAGTGTTAAGGACTAGAGTAGTAGAAGAAGGAAGGCTAGATTAGACAAACAAGTTTTATGAAAAATATCATGAAATTAATAAGTCAGAGATTCATAAGATGCTGATCAAACAAATGATAAAATTCAAGAAGATAGTTCTAGAATTGAAGACAGCTATCCTAGATAAGGTATGGGAGATCATGGATACCTTGAAGAGGCAAACCACTAAAGAATACTTTAGAATCAAGGAAAAAACACTAGATTCCAATCTTTTAGTATGTTCTATTGAAGAAAAGACACTGATATTGAATTTGGTGAAGCCACACTTAGGACAAAGATGAGAACACTACACATTATGAAAAAAGACTATGAAATGATAACAAAGGAAATAGAGAAGGCCTTTGAAAAGGTATTCTTAGAGAAACACATGAAACCTCCATCTACGCCCATCACTCAAGAACCTAATCAGAAAGACAATGTAGAAGAGACCACCAATACACCATTTAAAGGTCCTCAGGATTCAGCACCTATAGTGGTAACACCTACAGAGGTAGTAAAGTCTGCACCCATGATAGATACACAAAAAGATGATACAATCTTCATTGACAATGTAGAGATTGCAATGGTGGCCATAGAAAATGACTTGGATAAATTTGAGGAATCTTTTTTGAGCACACAAGAAGCTGAAATGTTATGTAGCAACACACCTCCCACTCATCAAGAAGAAGTATTGATTGATGATGAGAAAGAAGAAGAAAAGATGGAAGAAAAGAAAGAACAAGAAAAAGAAATAGAAAAAGAAAAAGAGGAAGAAAAGAAAGAAGAAGAAAAGGTAAAAGAAAGTGAGAAAAAGGATGAAATGTCAAAAGAGCTAATCAAGGTGAAACAAGAAGTGATGGAAAACACTCCCATCACTCCTTTAGTAGCATTGTTGTCAAGTTTGACACCTGAGACATCCAGTTTGGACTCATGGAGAGAAGAAGATCTAATAAAATTTAGCATCCTAGCCATGGAAAAGGCCAACAAAAAACAAGTGATGAGGAATCCCCTCCTATTAGAATCAGTAAACATTCTAAACAATTTGTTGCAAGAAGACAAGAAAGTGTCAAAAATACATTCTATTGATGATGTGACTACAGTCATCTCACATTTCAAAAGTAATTTCTCAAGCCTTGAAGAATCTTCATCCCTAGTTGCAAAAGAAAAGTACCTAAAGAAGAGGTTGAATGAATTAATGAGAAACTTTGCACTTGACCTATGCTTACTTAAGACTGGTCAAGCAGCCTTAAAAGAATTTTCAGATTAAGGAAGAAGAATCATTGTAGAATGCATGGATCGGGATAAGCTTACTGATGCTCACTTCAAGAAAATAAAAGAGGCAGAAGCTATGATTGAGCAAGTCAAGAGTTTAGTGAAAGACACATCCACAAATGTAAACATGTTTAAAAATGTATACCAGTGACATATAAAAAAGATTGAGCAGGAAGAAAAAGATATGTCAAAGATCAGGGCAAGGCAAACATAGCTCAAGAATGCTCTTGCACCCTCATTAGATATACTCAATCATAACATCAAGGAAATAGATGCCACAATGGTAACATATGATCATGGTCCTAACACTGACTTGAAGAAGATGGAGAAGCTATAGTATGCACTATGCGTCCATCTCCAGATAGTAAACTCTTTAATCACATTTTGGAAGAAGGAGATCCAGAACCTAAAGATAGCATATCCGGATGTTTTCCCTCGGTGAGTATGTATAGATATAGTTTTTGAAACACCTTTGTCATTAATGTCAAAGGGGGAGTTGTGTATAGAATATGGATTATAATATGTATAGGGAGATATAAGTATATGTATAGATGACAAAAAAAAATTTGTATTAAGGATAGTTAGCAACTTGGCCATATTCCTTTGTTGCCATCAATGAAAAAGAGGGAGATTGCTGGCAAGTTTTCTATACTAATGTATATGACTTAATATAGTGTTTTCATTATGGCAACAAATTCATATAGCAGTTTGGAGTCAACACACTTGATGAGAAGATCAGAAATCAGTTAAGTGTTGAAGACTGGACAGTGTACAGAGTTCCTATAGCTCGGGGCATTAGCGCACATGTGTACAACCGAGTTATGGTGTGCACCCTAGAAGTTAAGTTAGTTAGAGGGCATGATTATATATGCAAGTATGAGGAAGATATAGTTAGATGAAGTTACACAGCTAGTGAGTGCCAGTGAAGAATAGAGTAAGCAGCTGACTATTATCATTTTGAGTTACAGTTATATTCTATTGATGTAAAGGCTATGCGCCTATTGTATTTAGATTTTTGACATATGTATATTTTTTTTGTAAACACACTTGAGCCAATTAATTTGGAATCATTGTATGTAATAGGTCTAAGGGCTGACCTAGTTGTCTATTTTGTATGAGCATATAAATATGAGTTGCACCCATTGTATTTAGTATGGAAGTTGATATAGAGTTGTAATAAGTAGAGAAGAAGTGTGCGAAAAGTCTATAAGATGTATTAGAGTTTTGCAAGAGGTCAAAGCATTAGCGTATCAAAGAAACTTATCTGACAAGTAGTGTCATTGTGACAGTTCATCCAGTAGATATAGTGTGTATTTGAGATCAGAAGGTTGTAGCCTTCACCACTTGAGAAGTGAGCTCTAGGAAGTGCATCCACTCCCCTAATAGGGACTATTGTAAAAGACTCCTAATAGGTTCTGACCCTTGACAAGGTCTACTATACTTAATACATTGTAAAGAAACTCCTAACAGGGTTAAGGATCTTCTAACAAGGATCACTAAACACTAGTATAGAATATTAGCGGGTGTCAATTCCCACTGGGGTTTTTACCTATTTGGGTTTCCCCATAACCATATTGGTGTTATGTGTTGATTTCATGTTTCATGTTTATATGGATGTTCATTTCAATACTTAAGCATTTAAGTTTAGTTTAAAGGTTAAAGTAAAAAGATAAAATATAGTGAACACTGATTCACCCCCCCCTCCCCCCCCCTCTCAGTGTTCCCATTCCTAACATAGGCCAATTAAAAATAGCTTCAACCTTTTCAAGATCCATTTTCAAACCATCAGTAGAAATCACAAATCCCAAATACACAATCTCCTCTTTCATGAATGAACACATTTTCAGATTTATCAGCAACTTTTATTCTTTCAATCTCTACAAAACTTGTCTAGCAAGAAACAAATGCTCTTCTCTAGTCTTACTACATATCAAAATATCATCAAGATATACAATCACAAACTTACCCAATAATTTCTTCAAAACTTCATTCATCAACCTCACAAAAGTACTTGGTGCATTAGTTAAACCAAAAGGCATAACCAACCACTCATACAAACCTTCTTTTGTCTTGAGAGCAGTCTTCCATTCATCCCCTTCTCTAATTCTGATCTAATGATGCCCACTTTCAAATCAATCTTGGTAAAATACTTTTCTCTAGGAAAACTATCCATTATATCGTCCATTCTCGGTATAGGAAACCTATACTTCACTATTATCTTGTTGATTTCTTTGGAATTAGTACACATTTTCCATTCTCCATTCTTCTTAGGTGCCAATGCCATAGGTACTACACAAGGACTCAAACTTTCTCTGATCAAATATTTCTCCAGCAACTCTTGAATTTGTCAGTTCAATTTTTGATTCTTGGTAGGTGTCAACTGATGAGGTGCCTTTTTTGGTAAACTAGCTCTAGGGATTAGATCCATATAATGATCAATGCTTATTTTTGGTGGCAACCATTAGGTACATTATCAGAAATAATTTCACTATACTCAGTGAGTAACTTATCAATCTCCTTAGGGACTTTATCCTCTTTTTCTTACTCAGTTTGTTAGGAATCACAATAAAACATACATCATTTCTCTTTAAATCGTTAACAAACTTTCTTCCTTCCATCAAGAAAACTTTCATGAATGTGCAAAAATTACTAATAGGTTCTTCCATCAAAAGTAACAAGCTTTGTCTCTTTCCATCAGCCAAAATAGTATACTTATGCAATCTCCCATCATATATAGCATGTCTATCATATTGCCAAGGTCTACCCAAAAAAATATGACAATAATCCATAGGCATGATATCACATAACACCTTATCATAGTACTTTCCAATCTTCAAATTCACATAACATTTTTCACTTACCAGGAGTGTATGCTCATCTATGATCCATGAAATCTGATAGGGCTTCAGATGTTCCAACCTTTTCAACTACAACTTTGTGACCATTTCCTTAGATGTCAGATTCTCCGAGCTACCACTGTCAATGATTACCTTCCAGACTTTGTCAAAAACTCTACATCTATTCTTGAACAAACTTTTCCTTACTAGATCTTCCTTTTTACTTTCATTCCAAAGTACTCTTCTTACCATCAAGTTATATTCCTTCTTAGGTTCATTCGGTGACTCTTCTTGCACCAAAGCATTCCTACTACTACTAGCCTTCTTACTTGCATGTGTACACTCAAATGATCTATGTCCTTCTTCTCCACAATTGTAACAAGTTCCTCTGAAACCACCTCTATTATAACCACCTCGGTAGTTATTGCCTCTGCCTCTAGATGAACTTTCAAATTTTCACTCGGTCTTACCTTTATCCAGAGTTGTCTTTTCTGGTTCAAATCTACTATTTTCACCATTGGATCTACCTCTTCCTCTAGGGAATCTACCACCTCTACCTCTCTGCCTTTTCTCATGTCTTTTATTCAATTTCTCCTCAGCTTTCAATGCAAATTGATAAGCCTCTTCAATGTTCTCCAATTTTACCAAATTGATTTCTTCTTGGATAGAAACTCTCAAACCATTCAAGTATCTAGCAATTCTTTCCACATCATCTTCATCATGTTCAGATTTGATATCTAATCTATATAATTCCTTAGTATAATCCTTTACTGATATATCTTTCTACCTCAAACTTTGCATTCACCTAACTAGGTTAATCTGATAATCACATGGTAAGAACTTTCCTTTCAATTTATTCACCATTTTACTCCATACCTTGATTTTGTCTTTTCCTTTCCTCTTTCTATCTAGCTACAAATGTTCCCACCATAAGGATGCATGAATTTTCAACTTTGTGCTTGCAATTTTCACTTTCTTGTCTTTAGGTACATTTTCATACTCAAAGTACTTTTCCATCTCAGTGATCCAATCCACCAATTCATCAGAATCCAATTTTACACCACACTCAGGAGGATTAAAGTGTGGTGTATACTTTAGACTTGTCAAAGCCTTCAATAATATTTCTTCACCCTAATCCATCACAGGTATAGGTTCTATATCACCTTGTTCTACCTCAATTTCATCATCACTAACATCTTCAAGTTGTCTTCCTCTTCTCTAGGTTGTTTCAACAGCTTCCAATCTAAAATAAATTTATCTCAACATGTCTTCCAATCCTAGACCCGCATCTCACCTACCATGAACCATCTTGAAAACCCTCTGTAATTGTAGGTCAGATCACAATTTTCTACCCCACAAAAATTCAACTAGGGCTTCACAAGAAGGAACCTTCAAATATAGATTCACAAACCTAGATCCAGATCTCACCTTGCTCTGATACCACTTGACACAAGAGAGGGTCAAGAGGGGCCAAAATAATGGCACACCCTACCTGAACCACTTTACTCAACAACACGTGCAAGAAACAACAACATAGTGGGAGAGAGAAAATGCAAGATCATTCATATATTATCTTCAAATTGATTCATACATGCTAGGCTATAAGGCCTTCCTGGTTATGGCTAGATATTACAATGAATTGTAGATGTCCTCAAACATGCGAGGATCTACGAACAATCTCTAATCTTCTATCTTCTTACTTCTATCTAAACTGACTCCCTAAACTCTAACCAAACAACTAAATTTATACAAGAGGCTTACCGAACTGAGTCGGCCTTCAGATCCCTAATTAACAGAAGGAATGGTTAGATCTAGGACCACATGCTTCCCAATGATGGATTCTAAAATTAAATTTGTGACCCATAATCAATGCATAAGTCAGCCTCAATAGAAATCCAAAAGAAACCCGTCAGTAAGAAAAGCCAACCAAGTGCCACACAAGCATCACTAAGTGCCACAGAAATTACTAAGCACCAAAGAGATAACTGAACAACACTAGCAAACAAAGGAAACTAAGAAACACTGAACCAACTCAGTCAAAGTAGGAACTGAGAAACATAAACAAACTCAAATATGTTCTTGGTGACACAGGATTGCGAAGGACCCGAGGTTCTCCTGCATCACCCACTATCCAAATAGCTTCAAGGGAAAGATCAATGAACACACTATTCAACTAATCTCTATATTAATCAATAGAATAATACAAAAAAGATTACTGATCTCAACAAATTATCACTTCTCCTCTAACTGTGCCAAATTGCACCAACTGCTTCATCAGATCTCAATACTAGATCTTGGTACTTCACATATCCTCTTACAACAAGTATTGCTTAATTCTGCAATTCACTTCAACATAATTCTACATTAAAATAAGGAAAATAATCCTTCCTTTATACCACACTCAAATAATTAAAAATGAGTCAGCATACAAAATAAAATCTTCCACACGTTACACAATATTCCACAATTACATAAAATTGTTAGCTTCCAATTAAGATAATTCTTCACTCGTGTGACCTCTGACCTTGCTATCACTTCCACATCACAATCATCATATCTTCATCATCTATACAACTTCAAATGCTTAGATTCTATCCTGATTAGAATATATCATCTGATTTCCACAAACTGCTTCTCAAGAACACTGCATGAATACTACTTCCACTGATTTACACATAACTATTATGAATAGTTGAATTTATGTGTGTGCTCTTAACCATGATCTCAAGAAAAATCATAGATTAAGTCCTCAATTCCTCATATATTGATCTTGAGTATCCCACGTGTGCTAATACAAACACTATCTGCTTCTCTACTAACCTTTAGTAGATCATTGTGTTGACATTAATGACAATCACAGTCATGAATGCAATGACAATTGCTATAGAATGGTTGTGAATACTCCCCCATAGGATATATTCAGCACTCATTCCTAACAATCTCCCCCATTGGCATTGATGGAAACATAAATGAAAAAACATCCAAGTTCCATGAATACCAACACTACAACACTACTGCTCTGAAATGTTTTCAAGTTCTCTTCATCAATCAAATATTTCTTTTTTTTCCTGCTCAATTATTTTAGTTTTCCATTTTATATTTCTTATATCCTTCTTCCTCAAATTCTCTTCAATAGATGGTTTTTCATATATCCTTCTCCCCCATTGACATCAATGAAAAATGCTACATCACTATGTCAACAACAACTTCAATGTCAAAAGACACTTTTTTCAGAAAATACATTTCACTAGAGTCCTCATGACTCAGCTCAGAAACACATACTCCCCCATAGAGGAAGTACCAACATCCAGTCCGAAAAAAGATAAGGCTCATATACCACTGGATTGATGCAATAATATGTATCACTTCTCAAAAGTAGGCTAGGGCATAACCCCAAGGATACTTCTCAGATACTCAAATGTATCTTTAGGCAAAGGCTTTGTAAATATATCTGCAATCTACTCTTTTGTACTTATATACAAAAGTCTGACTTCTTTCTCTACAACTTTCTCTGTCACTACATGATACTTTATTTCTATATGCTTTTTCTTAGAATGTAGTATAGGATTATTAGACATACTAATAGTACTTGTGTTATCACATTGTATAACAATAGGCTCATCAAATTTTATTCCAATATCCTTCAGCATTTGTTTCATCCATATTATCTGGTTACAATTGTTTTCTTCTACTACATATTTTGCTTCTCTTGTGCCTTTAGTAAATCCTAATTTTATCAAATACTTATCCAGTCTTTCATACCAAGTTCTAGGTGCTTGTTTAAGTCCATATAAAGCTTCTTTCAGTTTACATACCATGTCTCCTTCATGAGTTAAGGGAAAACTATTAGAATAATAAGTAGAATTATGCAAATATAAACCCATAGAAGAGAACACAACAACACAAAATTTAACTTGGTTCACCTAATCCCTGGGCTATGTCCACCAACAGTGAGTCCAATATCTTTATTATTATCTAGTGATTACAATCTAAAACTTGCAACTCAATACTGCCATAGGAAGCTACAATAATCCCTCATACAATCAATCTGAAACCCTAAGCCCTTTTACAAGTATTTTTGACCTAACGAAATTAGGGCAAAAATACTTCGACTAATAGAAAAAAAGATGGCCAACCCTAGGGTGCTGCCCCTCAGGGGTTCCTGCAAGGGGCAGTGCCCTAGGACCCCGCAAGGGGCTTTGCCCCTTGACCCCATAGAAAAGTCTGATTAGGCTCCATATACATAACAAAAACCTTTAGGCTACTCAATGTGAACTTTACTGCTAACTCTCCATTCAGAAATGCTGACTTCACATCCATCTGATATACTTTAAATTTCTTATAGGCTGCATAAGCCAAAAATATTCTTACTACTTCAATTCCTACTATAGGTGCAAAAGTTTCTTCATAGTCAATTCCTTATTGCTGTGAGTATCTTTTACATACCAATCTTTCTTTATTCCTCACAACTTCTCCTTGTTCATTCTTCTTGTTCTTGAATACCCATTTAGTTCCTATAACATTCTTATCTTTAGGTCTAGGGACCAACTCCCAAGTCTTTTTCTTTTCAATTTGATCTAGTTCTTCCTTCATAGCTTTAATCCAATTTTCATCTTCACAAGCTTCACTAGTAGATTTAGGTTCAATTTAAGAAATTACACACAATTTTTCTTGTACCTCATTTCATGTCAGAAATCCTCTATCTATGCTCCCAATAATCTGCTCAACAAGATGATTTCTTGTTAGATTCTTGTTAGGTGTCACTATCTCATTTCTTGCTTCAACTATAGGTTCTTCTATGATTTCCTCAATGTAGCTCTGATTCTACAAATCACTATCAATTTCATAGAATAATTCAACATTTTCTTGATCAATTCTAGGATGAGTTCCTTCATCTAATTCATAATCAAGCATTCTTACCTAAATTTTCAATTTTTCATCAACTCTAACATTTGTGGTCTCAACAATAGTTTTAGTTCTTTTATTGAAACATCTATAAGCTTTCTTTTCAATGAATAACCAAGAAATATACCTTCATCACTTCTAAGGTCAAACTTTCCAATGTCATCATCTCTCTTAATATAACATTTACTTCAAAAATTATGAAATACTTAACTGATGGTGCATGTCCAAACCATAGTTCATAAGGTATCTTATCTTTGTCTACTCTGATCTATACTCTGTTAATTGTATATACTATTGTATTCACTTCTTTTCTCTATAATATCTTTGCCAAGTCATTTTCAAATAGAATGGCTCTTGTTGCTTCAGTTACTAACCTTTTTCTTCTTTCTATAATACCATTTTGTTTAGGTGTTCTAGGGGTTGAAAACTATCTCTTAATGCCATTCTCTTCACAAAAAGTGTTAAATTCTTTTGAAGTAAATTATCCTCCTCTATCTAATCTCAAACATTTAATATTCATTCCAAATTCATTCTCAACTTTTTTCTTAATTACTCTAAACTTATCAAATGCCTCATATTTTTCTTTAAGAAATACAATCCACATCATTCTTGTAAAATCATCAACAAGAATCATAAAATACCTTTCCCCATAGAATCCTCTGGTCCTTGTGGGACCGCTCAAGTTTGTATGAACAATTTCCAACTTCTCTATTGTTGTAAACTTCTTGCTAGGAAATGAGCTTCTCTTCGATTTAGCCATAACACATTCCTTGCAAATCATGTTAGTAGGTTTCATAATTTTAGGCAAATCTCTTACTACAAGTGTAGTACTCACTTTCACAATGTTATCAAAGTTTATATGACAAAATCTTCTTTTCCATAACCAACTATCATCAATCTTAGTAATCAAGCATGTCATCTCAGTAGGATTCAATTGAAATACATTACCTTTGGTTCTTGATCCAGTTCCAATCAAATTACCATCCTTATCTTTGATTACACAATTTTTCTTAGTAAACCAAATTTGATATCCCTTATCAACTAGTTGTCCAACACTCAAAAGGTTATGTTTCAATCCATCCACAAAGTAAACATCATCAGTGTTAGTCTTTCTATCAAGAGTAATAGATCATATTCCTTTTATCAAACAAGGTGCATTGTTTCCAACTCTAATAATTCCTCCATCATAATTGTTAAAATTTATGAATTTCTTCATATCTCCAGTCATATGATGTGAACAACCACTATCTATAATCCAATCAGATCTCTTTTCTACTTGAGAAACTAAATCTTTTTCTTCTTTAACTTCTATTTCAAGGTTTTCTTCTTTAGTTGCTACAAATCCTATATCATCATTCTCATTATCACTTTCACTTAGAGATTTTTCCATACTAGATTCAAATTCTTCATCATTAGCATAATAACATTCTTTAAATCTTCTAGGTTTAAAGTTATTTCTATACTTTTTTACTCTCTTAGGACATTTAGATGCAAAATGACCATATTCTTGACAAGTTCAACATTTAAAAATTTTCTTATCGTCTGGTTCTCTTTTCATAAGCAATGCAATTCCTTCCTCAATCTTCATGTCTTCTTCATTCTTAAATCTTTTGCCACTAGCATAGTCTCTACTTACACTAATGCTTTTTGACAAAGTAGGATGAATACTAAGTGTGTTGATTGTTGTTTCCATTCTAGGTAGGTCTCCTGATTGTCTCAAGTTCATCTCATCAACTTCTAGTCTTCCAAGAAGAGTTTCTCTGGTGAAGTTCTTAGTACAAGGTATAACTTTCTCAATCATCTGCGTTGTCTGATTAAATGTAGGAGTTAATGTCCTTAGAATTTTTCATATCACTTCATTTGCAATCTTGATTTCTTCATAAGATTCTATACCTGCAACAATTTCTAACATTCTACCAATATAGCTTCTAATAGATTCTTCTTCCATCATTCTTATATCTTCAAATGTACATATCCAATTATGTAATCTGACTTTCTTTATATGTTCATCACCTTCAAAAGTAGATTGTAAAGCTAACCAAATTTCATGAGATGTTTTTAGATATTTTACCTGACTGTACTCATTTTCCAAAAGAGCTGACAAGAGTGCTTCTCTGGCAAGTATGTTACACATGAATAGATCTCTCTCCTCATTAGTACATTCTTTAATTTTTTCTTCATCAATGATAGTTTTCTTTTTCTTTGTGATTAACCAATATCCCAATCCTAAACAAAGCAAATGTGTCTTCATCTTTTCTTTCCAGCTATCAAAGTTTACTCCATCAAACTCAAGGCTTTCTTTCCTAAAATGATTCACCATGGATCTCCTTAAGTTGTTAAACTTTTCCTTCAAGGACTTGCTACTCTAATACCAATTGTTAGAAAGTAAAGTCCACCAAGATAATTGAGAGCAGGGGGGGGGTGAATCAGTCATCAAATAAACATAACTTTTATTGCCTTTAATATATTTCAACCATGTAAGAAATGTAATCAACAACCATAGAAAGATATACATACACAAAAACACAATAACACAAGATATGTTGACTAGGGCACCTCTTGATCAAATAGTAAACCCCAATGGGAATGATGCCCAAAAAAGATGCACTAATATGAAAATTCCTTGTGAGAGGATAGACTCTATTAGGAGCCTTATGAAATACATTCAGTACTTATGAATCTTTGTTAGGAGACTTTGAATCTCAATTAAAAGATCCTAACCCTGTTAGGAGTTATGGAAGACAGAAGGACCCAGTGTCCAAATAGCTTCAAGGGAAATATCACTAAACACATTATCCAACTGATCTCTATATTACTCAATATCATAATACCAAAAAGATTATTGATCTCAACAACTTATCACTTCTCCTCTGACTATGCCAAACCGCACCAACTGCTTCATCGGATCTCACTACTAGATCTATGTACTTCGCATATCCTCTTACAACAAGTATTTCTTAATTCCTCAATTCACTTCCACATAATTATACATTACAATAAGGAAAATAATCCTTCCTTTATACCACACTCAAATAATTACAAATGAGTCAGCATACAAAATAAAATATTCCACATGTTACACAATATTCCATAATTACATAAGACTGTTTGCTTCTAATTAAGATAATTCTTAACTCGTGTGACCTCTAACCTTGCTATCACATCCACATCATGATCATCATGTCTTCATCAGTTGTACAAGTTCACGTACTCATATTATATCTCGATTAGGAGATATCATCTGATTTCCACAACCTGCTTCTCAGGAACACTTCCTGAATACTACTTCCACTGATTTACACAACTATTATGAATAGTTGAATTTTCATATGTGCTCTTAACCATGATCTCAAGAAACATCATAGATTAAGTCATCAACTCTGCATAGCTTGATCTTCAATATCCCATGTGTGCTAATACAAACAATGTCTGCTTCTCTGCTAACCTTCAGTAGATCACTATGTTGACATCAATGATGATCACAATCATGAATGCAACAAAAACTGCTATAGGATGGCTGCAAATACTCCCCATAGGATTTATTTAGCTTTCATTCCTAACAAAATTTCCCTTGTGGACAAGAACATCCTCTATGCAAATAGATGTTTTAACTAGTTTATCAAATGAAGCATCAATTTGCATCTATAATGCATAATTCATTTCAAGAGCTAGAGAGTTGATAAATATGTCAATCTTTTTAGTCTCAGAAATCTGTTGAGGATAGAAAGAGAATATCTTTTTCCATCATTGAAGAAATACCACAAAGGATTCACCTTGACATTTTTTTAGGTTGCAAAGATCAAGCATGGTGATAGCATGTTGAATGTTGTAGGAATATTGTTGGATAAATAATTACACTAGCTGGTCAAAAGATTTAAGAGGGGGAGATAGTTTGGTGAGCCATTCCATAGCTTGACCATTAAGACTCCTAGATAAAGGGCCTCATTAGATAAGTTGTTTCATGCAATAACTCCATGCTAAGTGTGCAAAATTCCTTAATGTGATCATGAAGATCTTTTCTACCATCATATTTCTCACACTTAGGAAACTTAACCTTTCTAAGAAAGGGTGGCATGTGTAGATCTTTACCAAAAGGGAATGAACATATAGTACCAAGAGAGAAATATGTGCTTGGTTGTTTTTTCTCTTTTTCCAAGCATTACATATGTTTCATCATGTCTTCCATTTGTTTCCTCAAGGTTTCCATTTTAGATTGTTCTTCTTTCTTGATTAATTTATCAACGTCAAAGTTGTGAGGTAATTTAACTCCTTGAGAGGCTATGTACAAGAAGTATTGGTATTTATTTTGACTAAGAGTCAACTTCATGATTTTTTGCAAGCCTTCATCTTTCTGAAATTGTAAGATATATTCTTCATTTATTTTGTTATCTGAATCACCACCTTGTGATCCATGTGATCCATGTCTAGTGTGGTGAGAGATTTATTGAGAAACATATCTAGAGTTAGGATATTCTTTATTTTCTTGTCCAAATTATTTATCACCAAGTTGTTTTAGGAATTCTCTAATCCTTTTACTTTTTTTGTCCATGGTTGGAGTGTAAGAAACACTATGTGCCAACTTAGGAAAGGATAGAGTATATTTTCTAGAGATGTTAGCAAAGGGTTTGAAATCCCAAGGTACATGACCTTCTTTGGTTGAGTTGTAAAGCTTCAAGTTGTTTTTCCTCATAGATCTGAGATCTAGTTATGATTGGCATGAAAGAAAATTTTGAAAATCCAAATAGGATAACTTATGATGACTTGATGTTCAAGCTAGGTAAGTAAAGATGTTCACTTTGTTGGATATTTTCCAGTAGGCTAGTATTGATTGTATGTTTGTCATTGATGACAACATATGGAAAGTAGCATGCATGGAATAATTATGAAATAATATTTTAGTATATGTAGCATGGACATGATATTAGCATGGTATCATGGGCACAAAGGCTAATTGTTTGTACAAATAGTTATACAACAGCTTGTGTCAGCAGTGTTCTTCACAAAGTAATAGGAAGTGTTATGTGTATGGTTGTCTATATAGTTATCATGGAGCCTTGCGTGCTTGGATATATGTTGAAGACATATTAGTGATGTTACATTCATGGACGTACAGTGTGATGATTAGTAGAAGTGATGTTATGCAATCGCTATTCACCAGTAGCAATTTTCTATGTTTGTTCAGAAGAGCCAACATAGATTATATTGGTTCTAGAGTTGTGCCTATCATTTTAGTATGTGCCCTTGGATTTGAGCTTGGAGAAGAGTTAGTGATGTTTTATTAAGAGCACATGAAGTAATTCAGATTGAGGAGAAAGATCCAGTTGTTTTGGTAGAGTCAACAGTGTGTAGCGTGCATCTACAATTATCTTATTGGACAGGTCCCAGAATGTGTTGCGTGCTTAGTAGATCTGACTGAATTATTATTGGAGTTTTTTATGGTTTCCCTAATATGATTTCAAGATGGTTCTAACAAGCTAACTTGATTATATCATTTAGAGGAAAGATATTTATAGGTAGTCATTTGTGATTGCTTGAGTGTGGTTCATGGTTGTTAGTAAGAGCAGAGTAGAGTGTGTGAACTATTGAGCCATCAAAAGAAGGTCTATGTGACCAAGTAAAGTATTTGTGCTATACATTGGAACTAATTGTGATAGCAGGTCAAAGCGCAATTCACCAAGATCTAGATATAGTATATATCTATTAAATAGAAGTTTGTAGCCTTCATCCCTTTGAGTAGTGTTCTCCTAGATAGTGCATTTTCTCCCCTAACAGGGACTATTGTAAAAGACTCCTAACAGGGTCTGACCCTTGACTAGGTCTACTGTACTAAATATATTGTAAAGCAACTCCTAACAGGGTTAGGGATCTTCTAACAAGGATCATAATACACTAGTGCAGAATATTAGTGGGTGTAAATTACCACTAGGTTTTTTACCTATTTGGGTTTCCCCATAACCAAAATATTGGTGTTCTGTTCAAGTGTTCTTTCATTGTGTTTATGCTTGATGTTTAAGCATAATTAATTGGATAAAGAGTTGAAACTTTTAGATAACTGAGTCACCCCCCCCCCCCTCTTAGTTATCTCTTGGGACTATTCCTAACAATTGGTATCAGAGCCAAGTGCCTCAGTGAGAAATTTTAACAACTTGAGGTTGATCAAATGGAATTCTTTAGAAAAGAAAGTCCTAAGTTTGATGGAGAGAATTATCTTGATTGGAAGAACAAGATGGTGACTCACTTACAATGCATTGCTTTTGAAGTTTTTGATGTAAACTATCAAAGTAGTCAAGATTCCTACTTTAGAAGACCTTGCAAAGGATGATGCTACTGATAAGAAAAAGGAATTATTTCATCAAAATGCAATAGCCAAAGAAGCCCTCATCAATGCCCTTTCTAATAGTGAATTTTTAGAAATAAAGAAGGTAGATACAACCCACAAAATATGGAAGTACCTAGAAGACATATTTGAAGGAGGCAAACAAGAAAAGGATGCATGCAGAAAGATATGGAAGAAAAGATACAGTGCATTAGAGATGCTTCCTAAAGAAAATATCAGAGCTTACAATCAAAGGATCAATGAAGCAGTTGCTAGAATCAAGAACAATGGTGGAGAGATCTCAGAGGAAGACATTATGGACAAATTGATGACTACTCTCACTCTAGAATATGAAAACAAGATCAACATCCTTGATGAGACCATGAAACTTACATCAAATTTCAAGAGAGAAACTTTGATCAAAAAAATCTCAGCTTTTGAGATTTCAAGAATGAAGAAAGAACCTAAAAGTGAGACAATCTTCAAAGCAACAGTTCATGGTAAGAAATTTGCAAACACTTTTGGCAATTTTGATGATGATGATGAAGAGAAAATACTAGATGATTTCATTGCTATGATTTCCAAAAGAGAAAAGAAAGGAAAAGGAAAACATTAAGGTCAATTTCCATCCAAATGCTTTTCATGTAATAAGATTGGTCACTTTGCATCTAAAAGTCCCTTAAGAGCTAGAAGTTCAAAAATGACTACAAGCCTAAATTCTCTAAGGAATGTTACTATGTTGGAGATGGATTTTCAAATGATGATTCAGCTAAAGAATAAATTGGATTTATTGCTATCATAGAGAAAATGAACAATAAGACAGATCATGAAGATGAGAAAGAAAAATAAGAGCTAGCATTGATTTTCCAAGTTGATATAAGGATAGACTGGATTATAGATAGTGGTTGTTCACATCACATGACAGGTGATAAAAATAGATTTGTTCATATGGACAAATAAAATGGTGGCATGGTTAGATTTGGAGATAACACTCCTAAACCCATAGTTGGTAGAGGAGCCATCACCTTGGATGGTAAGAATAGTACTGATGATGTTCTCTACATAGATGGTTTGAAACATAACCTTCTTAGTGTTGGACAGTTACTTGGAAAAGGTTATCAGCTAGAGTTCAAAGATGACAAATGCATCATTAAGAAAAAAGATGGTCCTATGATTGCATAAAGCTCAAAGAATAGAGGTAATTTTTTCCAACTCAATTCAGAAGCAAGTTGTTTTGTTGCTAAAGTTGATGACAATTGGTTGTGGCATAAAAGACTATGTCATATCAATTTTGATAACATAGTAAAGATAAGCAATGTAAAGGTAGTAAGAGATTGACCTTGCATAGCAAAGCCAGTTGATCCTATATGCAGGGAATGTGTGATGGGAAAGCATGTGAGAAACTCATTTAGGAGCAAGAAAAACTCTACAGAGAACAAGTTGGATCTGATTTATACAAACCTATGTGGTCCAACTCAAACAAGATCATACTATGGTGAAAGGTATTTAATTTTGTTTATTGATGATTATACTAAGATGATGTGGGTTGCATTCTCGAAAGATAAGTCAAAAGCATTTGAGAAGTTCAAAATATTCAAAGCTAAGTTTGAGAATGAATCTGGACTAAAGATAAATTTTTTGAGATTAGATAGAGGAGGAGAATTCACCTCTGACAGATTTTATGAGTACTACGAAGAACATGCCATAAAGAGATAGTTGAGTGCACCTAGAACCCCTTAGTAGAATGGAATTGTAGAGAGAAGGAATAGGATCATCGTTGATACAGCGTGCACCATCATGATTGAAGGAAAAGTTGCACACACCTATTGGAGAGATGTGATCAATACAATAGTATACACCATCAATAGAATTCAATTAAGGCCTGGTGCTAACAAAACACCATATGATCTATGGTTTGGTAATGTTCCCATAGTAAAATACTTTAGAATCTTTGGAAGCAAGTGCTACATCAAGAGGGATGAAGCAATAGGCAAGTTTGATGCAAGAAGTGATGAAGGTATTTTCCTTGGTTACTCTACTAAAAGTAAATCTTATAGATGTTTCAATTTAAGATTCAAAAAGATCATTGAAAGTGCTCATGTTAAGATTGATGAAAAGTTTATGGTTCAAGAAAGATATCATGATTACTCACCCATGATTGAAGAAGAACCCAGACCCTCCACTAGTGAAATAGTTATTGAAGAAATGTTTGATAGTATTGATGTGTTATTCAATGACTCTAAGACAAGTGAAGAAGATACTCCTAAGGATGATGAGTCAACATCACCTAAAATTCCAAAGTTTACATCTAGAAACCACTCCAAGAAAGACATCATTGGAGATCAAAGCAGAAAAGTCTTAACAAGATCACAACAAAAGAACTCAGCTAGCAGTGAAGCAGTATGTTTACTATCTCAGATTGAAGCTTTAAGTGTTGAAGATGCATGTAATGATTTAGATTGGCATGATGCTATGAAAGAAGAACTTGATTAGATTATTAAGAATGACACTTGGGAACTAGTCCCAAGACCTAGTGATAAGAATGTGATTGGAACAAAGTGGATATTTAGAAACAAGATGAATGAAGATGGTATAGTAGTAAGAAATAAAGCAAGGTTAGTATGTAAAGGATATGCACAAAGAGAAGGCATTGATTATTCTGAAACATTTGCACCTGTGAGAAGATTAGAAGATATTAAGTTGTTTCTAGCTTATGCTATAGTCAAAAACTTCAAATTTTATCAGATGGATGTCAAGTCAATATTCTTGAATGGAGATTTAAAAGACAAAGTATATATTGAGCAGCCGAAAGGATTCACTTTATCAGACAAACCTGATATGGTATGTAGATTAAAGAAGGCCCTCTATGGACTTAAGAAAGCCCCTAGAGCATGGTATGAGAGACTAGATGGATATCTAAAAAAGATTGGATTCAAGAAAGGAGTAGTAGACTGTAATCTATTCATAAGAGAGACATCTGAAGGTTTACTACTTGTAGCTATATTTGTTGATGACATTATCTTTGGAGGTAATGACAAACTTAGTGTTGAATTTGCTAAGTAGATGCAAAATGAATTTGAGATGAGTATGATTGGACCTAACAATACTTTTTGGGATTGAATGTACAATAGACAGAGAAAGGTATTTTCATTAATCAATCCAAGTATGTGAAAGAAATATTAAAGAAATTCAAGGTGGATGATTGCAAATCGGTAGGGACACCTATGATAATAAGATGAAAACTTACAAAAGAAGATGAATCACCAGTAGTAGATATAACATTGTACAAGTCTATGATTGGAAAACTTATTTATCTTACTCAAACTAGACCTGATATTTCCAATACAGTTGGCATAGTTGGAAGATTTACAATAGAGCATAAAAAAGGTCACCTCATGGCAGTAAAAAGGATATTCAAATATTTGCAAGGTACTATAGACTATGGTCTATGGTATCCTAATTCAAAAAATGTTGAGCTTCATGTGTACACTGATGTAGATTGGGCAGAATGCGTTGATGATAGAAAGAGTACATCAGGTGGAGCAGTGTTTTTTGGTGATAGACTTGTCACTTGGACAAGAAAGAAACAAAATTGTATTTGTCCATCAACAACAGAAGTAGAGTATGTTTTAGCAGCCTTAAATTGTTCTACAATTGTTTGGATCAAGTAGATGATAAAGGATTTTGGAATTTAGATTGATTATACTATTGCTATTCACTATGATAACACTAGCACTATAAATATGTCAAAGAACCCTGTGATGCATGCAAAGACAAAACACATTGAGATCAAGTATCACTTCCTAAGAGAGAAAGTGGTAGAGAAAGAAGTCAAGTTGGACTATGTGAGTACTAAAGATCAATTGGTAGACATATTCACAAAGCTCTTGCCAAAGGATACTTTTGAGTATCTTAGGGAGAAGTTGGGAGTAATTCCCTTCCCTGATTCTACTTAGAAGAAAGAAGGAAAAGCATCAGTCCTCAGGGATTGATGGATGGTTGACTACTCTACTTTTGGAGTAGTACCAATGCTTAAACTGATTGGCACCCTTTTCCCATTGATGTCAAAGGGGTAGTAATATATAGTCATGAAAAATAGAAGCAAAAGAGGAGTAATATACTAAGGGGGAGTAGTATTCAGTTATGACAGTAGTTTAGTTGAGGAAATGGAGAATGTTGAAGGATATTGCAGGAGATAGAGGACTCATCTTTGGTGGAGTATTGAAGAAGAAATGGAGGATGTTACAAAATAATTATTCATTTGGATTGGTGGAGTTTTTCATTCCATATGTTGCCATCAATGCCAAAGGGGGAGATTGTTGGAGATTTATCAGCAAGCCAATACTGATAGTATGTTTGTCATTGATGACAACATATGGAAAGTAGCATGTATGGAAGACTTATGTAGTAATATTTTGGTATATGTAGCATGGACATGATATCAGCATGATATCATGGGTGTAGAGGTTAACTATTAGTATAGATAGTTATACAACAGCTTGTATCAGTAGTGTTCCTAATAGAGTAACAGGTAGTGTTCTATGTATGGTTTTCCGTATAGTTATCATGGAGCCTTGTGTGCTTGGATATATGTTGAAGAAATATTAGTGATGTTACATTCATGGATGTAGATTCTAATGATCAATAAAAGTGAAGTTATGCAGTTGCTATTCACTAGTAGCAGTTTTCTATGTTTGTTCAGAAGAGTTGACAAAGATTATATTGGTTCTGGAGTTGCGCCTATCATTTCGGTATGCACCCTTGGATTTGAGCTTAGAGAAGAGATAGTGATGTTTATTTAAGAGTGCATGAAGTAATTCAGATTGAGGAGAAAGATCTAGTTATTTTTGTAGAGCCGACAGTGTGTAGCAAGTGTCTACAATTATCTTATTGGATAGGTCCCAGAATGTGTTGTGTGCCTATTAGAGCTGACTGAATTGTTATTGGAGTTTTTTATGGTTTCTCTCATATGATTTCAAGATTTTCTAACAAGACACATTAATTATATCATTTAGAGGAAAGATATTTATAGGCATTCATTTGTGATTGCTTGAGTGTAGTTCATGGTTGTTAGTAAGAGCAGAGCAGAGTGTGTGAAGTGTTGAGCCATCAGAAGAAGGTCTATGTTACCAAGTAAAGTATTTGTACTATAAATTAGAACTGGTCCTAATAGTAAGTCAAAGCATAGTTCACCAAGATCTAGATATAGTGTATATCTATTAAACAAAAGGTTGTAGCCTTCACCCCTTTGAGCAGTGTGTTCCTGGATAGTGCATCCTCTCCCCTAATAGGGACTATTGTAAAAGACTCCTAATAGGGTCTGACCCTTGACCAAGTCTACTATACTAAATATATTTTAAAGAAACTCCTAACAGGGTTAAGGATCTTCTAACAAGGATCATAATACACTAGTGCAGAATATTAGTGGGTGTCAATTCCTACCGGGGTTTTTACCTATTTGGGTTTTCGCATAACCAAAATATTGGTGTTGTGTTAAAGTGTTCTTTCATTGTTTTTATGCTTTATGTTTAAGTATAATTAATTGGATAAAGAATTGAAACTTGTAGATAACTGATTCACCCCCGCCCCCCCTCGCCTCTCAGTTATCTCTTGGGACTATTCCTAAGACACTTATCCAAAGTATAATAGTGTAAAGAGAGATAGAGAAAAGATAAATTTCTATAAGGTGCCCAAGCTATGGGGAGATCCCTATGTATGAAATTTGTGAAGAAGAAATAGGTTGGATAGAGCATCCAAGAGAGTTTATCAAAGAGATGGTGGACAAGTGAGCATTCTACTAGAAAAGTACATAGTCAAGCAATCAAATTAATCTTTTGTTGCAAGGGAAAGGTGGATAAAGGCAGATCAGGGTTAATTGAGACTTCTTAAACCCACAAACATGCCCTATGAAGAGTTATACATGGAAGAAATATAAAAAACACATGAAATTAGTGAAAACATAATGGATATGAGACAAGCAACTAGTCACAATACTAGTGCAATTATATTAAATCTTTCAACATGCCTGACTGTGAGGTCTTTTGGGTTTTGGCCTTATACAATGAGAATTATTAATTTAGAGACTCATCTCACATGTTTTCTTCCCTTTTACTTATACTACCATCCTACTACTACCTATGCACTCCTACTAAACAACCTAGGCTCCAAATATATAGCCAACAAAGTCACAAGTCGGCCAGTAAGACATTTAATTACAATATAGGTCCACTTAGGAGGAGAAACCAAAACTAAAGCTAGAAATAACAAAACATGATGTGAAGTTTCATTTAGGTCCACACATGACCCAAGAATAGATCCCCAACCATGCAAGATCCAATTTCCCCTACAGAACCGTGCAAGAAGAAATACCACATGTTTCATGAGCAAAATTGGCAGAAAATTGATGCCTGAGGGAAATTGCAATAACTTCCAGATCCAAATGAATTAGGATGTTTTCCCTTAGGATAATGCTCAAGATTAGGTCCACATCACTATATTAACTTCACAAGGCAAGAAACCAACAACAAAATTAGTGACAAAACAAACATCAGACTGGTATAGGAAACATGAAATATTTTTGGTGATGCAAGATTGCTTAAGACCCAAGATGCTCCTACATCAGACACCTAGGGTAACAAAAGAACTAATGTCCACATCAGGCACTATTCATATTCTAACCTAAATCATAAAGATCCAACTTAGCTTGTGTAATCCATGAACTTTCTTCAACTGGCTTATCTTTCAACTGAACTAGATATTCCATGTAGTCTTTTCCTCTTGTACTATTGCTTACTCGACTATTCAAGATCTTCTCAATGTTGCCTCTATTCTTCTTAGGATAATTCAAATCATGTTTAGTCTCATCATTTGATTCAAATTACTCAAAGATATTAGCAATGTTGAAGATAGGTGATATATCCATGTCCTCTAGTAATTCCACTTCATAAGAATTTCCATTGTCAAACTTCTTCAGAATCTTACAAGGTCCAAACTTCTTCATTTTCAGCTTGTTGTAGGTACCAACTAGAAATCTATTCTTCTTCAAGTGAATCATAACCTCTTCTCCAAATTCAAAATATTTATGTCTCCTTCTCTTGTCTGCTCTCTGTTTATATTTTAGATTATTGTCCTTCAAGTTCTTTTTAACTTCATCATGAAAAGTTGTCATGTATACTGCAAAGTCCTCAGCTTCAACACTTCTTCTAGTCTCAGTAGGTAAATATCTCAACTTTGTGGTTCCCTTAGGATGAAATCCAATAAAAATCTCAAATGGTGTCCTCTTAGTGCTTCTATTCACATAATTATTATATGAAAACTCTTCTTGTGACAAAAATAAATCCCAATTAGCAGGCTTATCTCCAACTTAACATCTCAACAAGTTTCCCAAACTTCTGTTCACAACTTCAGTCTATCCATCTATCTGAGGGTGAAATGTAGAACTAAATTTCAATTCAATATTCATCTTTTTCCAAAGTTTTCTCCAAAAGTAACTAGTAAACTTAGTATCTCTATCTGAAACATTAGATCTAGGCAACCCATGAAATCTTACTACTTCCTTGAAAAATAATTCAACTACATGCAATGCATCAGATGTCTTCTTACAAGGTATGAAATGAGCCATCTTAGAAAATCTGTCAACCACTACCAAAATAGAATCATTACCTCTCTGAGTTCTAGGAAATCCAAGAACAAAGTCCATACTCACATCTTTCCAAGGTCTATCAGGTACAGGTAAAGGTGTATACAATCCCAAATCCTGACTAGTTCCTTTTTCTACTTGACAAACTCTACAACCTCTAACCATTCTCTATACATATCTATAAATCTATGGCCAAAAGTATCTCTCTAGAGTCAGTTTCATAGTCTTATCAATCCCAAAATGTCCAGCAAGTCCACCACTATGTTTCTCCTTTATTATGTTCTCTCTCATAGATCCTCTAGGTATGGACAACTGAACTCCTTTAAACAACATGTCTTCTTGAATGAAATAATCAGTCCACTTATCTCTCATCTCTGTCAGAAAAATTCTTCTTCATCTCAAGGAATCAACAACCTTATTTGACTGTGCACTTTTATGCTTCAATGAAAAGGAAAAATTATGCAAGAACTCAACCCACTTTATATGTCTCTCATTCAATTTATTCTGACTTCCCAAATATTGCAAAGCTTTATGGTCAGTATACAACACAAAATCTTTAGGCATCAAATAATGTCTCCATTTCTTCAAAGCTTGAACAATAGCATAGAAAACCTGCTCATAAATTGAATATTTTCTCTTAGCATCATTCAAATTTTCACTAAAGAAAGCTATAGGTCTTCATTCTTAACTCAAAAAAGCTCCAATTTCACTTCCACTAGAATCACATTCAACTTGAAAAACTTTACTAAAATTAGGCAAATAAAGTGTAAGTAATTCTGTAATTATTTGCTTCAATGTTTCAAAACTCCTATGTGCTCCATGTGTCAATTTGAAATCCCTTTTATCTCCTCATAGTTTCAGTCATAGCATTACAAATAGAACTGAAATTTTTTATTAACTTCCTATAAAAACTTGCCAATCCATGAAATGATCTTACCTCTCCAACACACTCTAGTGTAGGCCAATCAAGTATAGCTCTCAATTTTCTCAGGATCCATATTCAATCCATTAGCTAAAATTACAAAACCAAGGTACACAATCTCATCTTTCATAAATGAACATTTCTTCAAATTAATCAACAACTTTTCTTCCTTCAATCTCTGCAATACTTATCTGATATGTTCAAGATGTTCTTCCTTACTCTTATTGAATATCAAAATGTCATCAAGATATAAAATCACAAACTTACCCAATAATCTTTTCAAAACTTCATTCATCAGCCTCATGAAAGTACTAGGTGCATTATTCAAACCAAAAGGCATAACCAACCATTCATACAAACCTTCATTAGTCTTAAAAGAAGTTTTCCATTCATCCCCTTCTCTGATCCTAATATGATGATATCCACTCTTCAAATCAATCTTTGTGAAAAACTTCACTCCACTCAAACTATTCATTATGTCATCCATCCTAGGCAATGAAAATTTGTACTATACTGTTATCTTGTTTATAGCTCTAGAATCAATGCACATTATCCATCCTCCATTCTTTTTAGGTGCTAACACAGTAGGTACTACACAAGGACTCAAACTTTCCCTAATCAAACCACCCTCAAGCAATTCTTGCACTTGTCTATTCAACTCAATCTTTTCATCAGGTGTTAACCTATGGGGTGATTTATTAGGCTAACTAGCTCCAGGTATAAAATCCATACAATGACTTATACTTCTCATAGGTGGTAAACCATCAAGTACATTATCAGAAATGATGTCATGAAATTAAGTCAACAAAGGTTTAACCTCAGGTGCATGTTCTAACTCATCTTGTTTCTCAGTTTTCCTTGGAATTAAAGAAAAACAAATATTTTGTTCTTTCATTTCTCTTGCAAACTTTTTACCATCAACCAAGCATACTTTGACTATAGTACAATGTCCTTCATCAAATTTTCTACCAAAGGTAATAATATTTGTTTCTTCCCATCCATCCAAATAGTATATTGATTCAATCTACCATCATGCAAATCTTTCCTATCATATTACTAAGGTCTACACAAAAGAATATGACAACAATCTATAAGAATAATATCACACAAGACTTCATCATGATAATTTCCAATTTTGAATTTAACAAGGCATTGTTCACTTACAAGTAGTTTATGCTCCTTTTAGATCCAAGAAATATGGTAAGGCTTTGGATGTTTCAATCTTTGCAACTACAATATTTTAACTAGCTTGTTGGATGCGAAATTATCATAATTTCCACTATCAATTACCTTGCAACATTTGTCAATGATCTTACTTTTGGTTCTAAATAAACTTTTCTTCAAAATAGGTTCCTCATCAGCTTCTTCATTCCACAAGATCCTTCTTTGCATCACATTATCACCATGTTTAGGTTCATTAGACATATCCTCAACTTCTTCACAAGCCAAATTATTTTTTCCATTACCTCTAGTCTTCTTTCCAGAGTTAGTACATTCAAAAGCTCTATGTCCTTCACCACATTTGTAACAAGTACCTTTAAACCAAGATTTCTCTTCCCTTTTCCCTTTATTATTATTCCTAGAGTAACCAGTATATCTACCTCTAGAGTAATTACGTCTTCTACCAGCGGGTTCATCTTTCCATCCTTTATCTTGTACTGCATTGTCAGATTTGCTACTTTCTCCATAAGATCTACCTCTACTTCTCTTAAATCTACCACATCTTCCTCTTTGTCTTTGTTCATGTATCTTTGTCAATCTCTATTCTTCCTTCAAAGAAAATTGGTATGCTTCTTCCACGCTGTCTATTTTTACATAACTAATCTCATCTTGAATTGATGTCCTCAAACCATTTAGGTATCTAGCCACTTTATCAACTTCATCATCCACATGTCTAGATCTGATATCTAATTTGTAAAATTCTTTAGTATATTCCTTAACACTCATGTCCTTTTGTCTCATATTTTGCATTTTCCTCATCAAATTAACTTGGTAGCTAGCTGGAAGAAACTTCTTCTTCATCTTTCCAAGAATCTTCATCCATGTCTTGATCTTTTATTTTCCTCTCTTTTCTCTCTCAATTTGTAAATGATCCCACCAAAGAGATGCATGACCTTTCAACTTTGTAACTGTGTGTGAATTTTATACCTAGCTGTAGATACAACACTTCAGTAAAACATTAGAGGTTAGCTAAAAATTGAAATCGTGCGATAAGGGTAAAAGTACAAAGCTGTGTCACACTTTTATAAAGGAAAAGGTCAACAACACACAAATTTTTTAACTTTAACAACATAAAAATGGTATTTATGTTTAAAATTTGGAGAAGATGTAAACTAATGAAATGTGTAAAAGTGGATGAAGTTTATGCCTATAATTTTTTTAATTTTTTTTGAACAAGAATTCACATAGTTTTTAAATTTTTTAAGTCCATTTTTTACTTGCTAAAAAATGCTGAAAAATGAGGGTCTTGTTCGCACCAAAAAAGTATATGCAAATAATCTTTTTTTCCTTTGATTTCAAAATATGTCATAGATAGAATGTATAGCTAGTGCAGAAAAGAAGAAAAATTAGTTTTCAATTTATATTTTCTCTGATATAACTACTCAAAGTCGAACATACCTAAAATCAACAATTTTCATCCCGCGTCAAATTTCCCCTATCAAATCTACACCATTCAGAAAATAAATTACACACTCTTGATGATAACTCTCTCCTCTAGTGTTAAATTTAAATTTTCAATTTTTTTGATAAGCTTTACTATTTTTTTCTATTTTTTAAGCATCTTGTTCTCGAATGTTAAAATACCTACTTACAGTATTTCAAAATTATAATATATTAGATCTAATTAAAATACTATAAAAATTATATGATGATAATCTTGACTCTGTGCTCTAAAAAAGGGTATTTTTATATTTGTAAAAAAATATCATTAAATAGAGTAAGAGTTATTCAAACATCGCTTTTTCTGAAATAACTTTATTTCTTTAGTAATTGTTATAAAACATGCATTTAATAGATATTTCCAATTGGAAAAGGTGAAGAACTTATCTAACTTAGCTAGAATGAATCTAGCTAGACCATATGTTTCATAAAAAATAATTTTAGTTAGAAATACTCAAATTCAGTTGTGCTGATAAGTTGTCCTAAAACGTGACACAGCTTTGTGCTTTTACTCAGGTTGATTTTTGAGTTATTTTTAAATAAAGGATAATTAACTCACAAAAATATGCAAAAGAAAAGTTTAACTCAAAATAGAGTTTAGCTTTAATTGATAATTGATAGTTGTCTACTTTTATGATTGTGCATGTTTTATTTATGAATTAATTTAATAATAAAGTGATTTATTTCCAAATTAACTGATTTTGAAAAATAAAGCAATTGATTTATGGGTTAATCAATTATTTTTCAAAATTTTATTCAAAAACAATATTATTAAAAATTGACAACTTGCTTTAATTAATTAAATAAGAATTTAATCAATTATTCATAGGATTTTTGATTTATTGTCAAAATTAAATAATACAATTTAGGAACAAATATAATTAAATTTAATTAAATAATTAAGTGGCAATATTAAATCTAATTAATTAAATATTGAGAATATTCAATTAATCAAACTTTAGGATAAATTGGATTTATCGCCAAATAATCATTAAATTAAAGATAATTATGATAATTAGGAATATTATTAGGAATATTCCCCGATGTAGAATTTATGATAATCAATTAGGATTCGATGATGTTCAAATGTGCCTTAGGTTAGGACTTTAATGTCGATTTCATTCAATGTGTTGATGTAGGAGGTTAATGAACCTATAGCCCATTTTTGGGGTATTACATTTTGCCCCTCTTTGAATTGCTATGCGAAGTGCAATGGTTCAAAGACACTCTATGTATGATGTTGAAACTGATGTTTGAAATTGAAATTGATATGAAGCAAAAATTGATTGAAGTTTGATATGAAGATAATAGGTCCTGAATGACCAAAGATAATGTTAACTATAATAGCAAATGAACCGATGATTGCAAAAAAGTGTGAAAACACCTGATTCTGAACCTTATGATTGTGAAGAAGTGAGTGACTGATTCCAGACCCAATTTTCCTTATATTGAATCACATTGGTATCACATCTGAACCCTTCAATTTTTGAAGAACCAAGGAAATAACACAATTGAACCGATAGTTGCAAAAACTGATACAATTTACAAGATTAAGAGAATACCAAATTGATATGGATCTCGATGAATCTGATATGCCCTGAGTGATGATTGATTTGCCCCCAGCGATGAGGTCTTTTGATGAATCAACATCTAGACATGGTTGTTGTCTTGATTACTGATGAAAGATATGATTTCAAATTTAGATTACAAACTTGAATGATGTGCAATACCATGCCCCCTTCAAGATTAAAATTGAAATCTGACAAGAAAAATCAGCATTGAATGGTTTAGAAGCATGTTAATTGATTTGAGAAGTGGTTATACACATTCGAGAACATGTTCTGCATTGTTGGAGAGTCCAAAAGACCAAGTTTGACTAGGTGAAACCATGAGTTGACCATGGTTGACCAAGTTGAAAGTTTGATAGTTTGATGTAAGATAATCAGTTAAGTTGAATACTGGATTTCTGTGATGATAAAAGGTTGATTATGCAAGTAGTTAATAATATGAATGATCACAGATTTTGATTTTGATCCTGAAAAAGGATTCTACTTGTTGTTTCATTGGAGGAACCTTCATGTAAGATTCAGCTCTTGTTAGATTTGAAGATGCGATTTGAAGAATTGTTTAAGCATTGAAGTTTAGCCAACCATTATGAGATCATGCAAACATGCAAAATGCAAAGAGACATGTAGAATGAAATGCAACCTAAGACCTAGGACCTAGTCACTGATCATGTGTTGGTCATTCTCATCATTGAATTTTTAGGTAACCGAATAAATCAATACAATGCCCACTAGTTATGAAACCATAGACATATGAATATCGATTTATATGCACAAAAATCAATACAACACCCACTGATTAGGCAACCATGGACATATGAATATTGATTTTATTTTCAGAATGTTGGATTAGATATAAGCACCAAGGCACAAATGCTAGGATGACCAGAATATCATGTCCATTTTGATATAGCAATTTGTATAAGCATCAGAACATAAATGTCATGATGACCTGAATACGCCTTGCATGAAAACACATCAAATAGTCAAGAGATCATTCTAAATCCAATGTGAATTACCCATAGTGACACTTTATCATTCACATCCTTAAGTAAAATCATGTTTCACAATAGGAGAAAGAACTCACTCAAAAAGACAATAGTTAGATCAAACCTCCTTGAATTTTTTGAGTATCAATAGTTGAGGTACACATGGCCATCCAATTCGAGATAGAGGCTCTTACAGTCAGACACCATTTCAATCTAGAATTTCCAAAGTTGTTGGATTTTCACATACAAGCAGAAGACAAAGAAAAGATTATGCCCCCAATCATCACTCTCTAAATCTTGTAAAGGACATCATCGAAGAGTTTGAAGGGACACAATATGCAAAAATATCAATGTGAATCAATAAGCATACAAGGAGATAAAAGCATGTAAAAGAATAGATTGTTTTCAGTTTGTGTTTGATTTTTGAGTGCGTTGTTGTAGATGCAAAATCCCTTTCTGCAGACAAGACTGACTGACTGACTCAAATGAAGCTTCAAAGGACCTTGACTAGATATGACACATCTCAGATACATGGGAGGCCATAGGATATGACTCTGATTGCCCCCAAGTTTGAACATTGATAGGATACAGATGCTTGAGCTAATTGGTGTACAAACTGACTTATTGAAAATAGGAATGCGAAAACAAACTGGGAAATATGTACAAACTAAAGCAAGACTGAAAGATGGGAAAGAACAAGATTGTGCTGATAGATGGAGTGTTTTGAAACAAGTGGCACCCATTTGCCAGGTTTTCACCATCTTGGTAGAGATTCTATTTTTGCTACCCAGGCGCCTGTTTCCAGGTTTTCACCAAGGCACTTTTTTTTCTTTTTCTCATTTTTTTGTATTTTTCATTTTTTCAATTTTTTTTGTAGTTTTGATATTTTTTTATTTTTTTGTGAATCATCAAGGCGCCTATTGCTAGGTTTTCACCAAGATGTTCATTTTTTTAGGACTTTTTCAAATTTTTAAGATTTTTTTAGGATATTTTACCATAGTCTGAATGCCTTAGGCATAGAATTTCTTCAGATGGAGAATGTTGATTGGTTCTCAGAGTTGTTCTCCTTTAGTCATTGAGAGTTGATAGGCACCAGAGCCAAAAGTAGCAGTGATTACAAAGGGACCCAACCAGTTGGGTTCAAACTTCCCCTTGCGTTCTTGATGTGATTGATTTTTAGGATTCTCTCTCAAGACTAGATCACCAACTTGAAATTCTCTATGTCTGACTTTCTTGTTGTAGCCTCTAGACATTCTCTTCTGATATACTTTGAGATGATCATATGCTGGTTGTCTATGCTCATCTAGTAGTTCAAGTTATTGCAACCTAGACACTTTGTAGTCATCATCAGTTAATAGACCATGCATTCTAATTCTTAGTGATGGGATTTCAACCTCAATAGGTAGTATCGCTTTAGACCCATAAACTAAAGTGAATGGTGTAGCCCCAGTGGGCGTTCTGATACTTATTTTGATATTGGTTTTGATACTAGTTCTGATACTTATTATGATACTTGTTCTGATACTAGTTCTGATACTTGGTATACCTGATAGCATCTTTTTCCATTGCAAACTCCCAAGCAAGATCATATCATGCAGTCCCAATGTCTAGAAAGGTGGAGAATAAGAGGGATTAGCAAGTTGGTGGAAGAGATCGAAGACAAGAGAATGAAGGAGAATGAAGGGAAGAAATCCTCAAGGAAAACTCCTCAAGGGTACCCAAGCTAGGGAAAAATTGTCATGTAAAGCGCATTTGGACAATCAATGAAAGGCCAGCATAGGATAAGTCACAAAAGTGTAATGTAAGAGTAGGAAATGATGTAGTCCAAAGGAGTAGACATGTCAAGAGGCTTCATAGCACCGTGTTTTACTCTTTTTTTATTAGATCAAGACCAAAGGGAAAAAGGATAGCGATAGGTGAAAATGAATGGAAGAAGATAGACATGAAGGCTAAACATGAAAGGAATGAAAGCAAGATCATCATAAGATAGCTCACAAAATAGCCAAATGTTCGTGTACAAATCAACATTATCAAGATCAAAGAGAGAAGATGGAATGGATGAAATATCTAGAAGAACTATGCATGATGCCTGATTGCCAGGTTTTCATCATGGTACTTATCTAAGGTGCCACAAGGGAGTGGTTTTCACCATAGGATGAATTTATTTCTCTTTACTTTTGCTACCAAGGCACCTATTTCCAGGTTTTCACCAAGGCACATTTTCAATTTTTATTTTTTTTCATTTCTTTTTTTAATTTGGAAGAAGGAAAGCTCTTTAGCTAATGCTCCTTGAAAGGATAAACCATGATATGCCAAGGATTCAAAATGATATGCTCAAAGATGTTGATAGGGAAAGGGAGATGGAAGAGAAAAATGGAAGATAAGGTTTTATGTAAAGCGAGTGAGGTTTGAAGATAGGAGGAATAGGCAAATGAGGAAAAAGGACAGAAGGTAGAAGGATAATGAATGGAAGGATTGTGAAAGGGTAGATGGAAAGGAAGGCAAGATCAATGTCAACACAAACCTTGAAGGGTAGCAAGAGGATGGAGGAAACGTGAATGAAGGAATACGTGAAGGAATATGGTGAATGGGTAGCAGAGGTTGTGGTTTAGGCGCATGGAATGGAAGAAAGTTTTTGGAAGAAGATGAAGTGGAAGCCTTTGGAAGCTTGAATGTCAACTTCACTTGTTTCTCATCATTAAATTTTTTCAAAAGAGATTTTGGAATCCATATAGCCATAGGCTTTTTATTTCTTTTTGACGATATAGAGAGAATATCTTCAATGATGGATTTTGGAACCCATACTTGTCTTGTAGTTTTTTTATTAGATATCTCTTTTGACTTTATGCCTCCATGTCGATTAGAGGAGACACGGTGATCTTCTTTTTTTGCTGGATTCTTGTATTGCTTCTTTTTCTTGTATTGAACATTCAAGTTACTTCCAAAAGACTTGGGACTTGTGGAAGAAGGAGGATATGAATGGTTTAGATGGGTGAGTGGATGAAAAGGATTCAAGGGTGTGCATCTATGTTGATCTTGAGGGAAGATGGGAGTTGGAGAGGTGTAAGGACCCAAGATGGATGGTGAATTAGGAGAGTTAGGAGGGGAAAGTGAAGGGATATAAGGACCTAAGATGGAAGGTAGATGTGAAGCCCTTTGTAGTGGTGGATGAGGTCCCAGGATGGACGTGGAAGATGCAAAAGGATAATTAACAAGTTCATCAACTTTTATATGACAACCAAGGACATCAGCATATTTAGAGGGAGCATTAGGATTTTCAATAGGATCATGAACATCTTGAATAGGAGCACCTTCTTTGATAGGATTGTTCAAAGCTTGCAAAGACTTAGGAAGAGTAGAAAGTGGAAGCGAACATGGAGTGGTAGAACAAGAAGATGGAAGACTTTGATCTTGACAAGGATCTTTGGATAGCATAAACACATAATTTTTCTCTTGATTTTCAATAGGCTTAACATTGGAAGTAACAACACCATTTTTACCAACCTTAATGGAAGTATCATCTTTGGAAAGTGCAAGTGTAGTAAGGTCATTTTGATTGTCAGTATGCTCAATAGTGTAAGTAGTAGTGTGATCTTGCTTAGTAGAAGACTTAAGACATGGTGGAATGCATGAAAAAGGGTGTGCGGGATCAAAAGAACCTTGAAGTGGATAAGAGACATCGTGAAAAGGAGTGGATGGCATGGAGGGTTCTTGATCTTGATCCTTCTTTATATTCTTTTCTTTATCATTTTTAGAGTCCTCTTGACATGGAGCCACTTCTAAGGACAAGGAAGCATGTTGGAATTGTATGGAAGACTTTGGCAGAGATGGTGAAGGACTAGCTGAAGTAGGCATTATAGTGTATAAAGGCTTAGGATCTTTGGGTTTAGTATTATTGAAAGTATTTGCAGCCAACTGAAGGTTAGCTTGAGTTTCTTTGAGAGGTAGCCCTTGAGGATAACTATAAGAAACTACATGAAAAGTATTAGGATCTTTGTTGGATGAAGGATTTGTGGAAGATTTGATAGGCTTGGAAGCTTTAGGAAATGTATGGGTATTGGAGGAAGTAGGGGATGGAAGGGAACCATCACAAGACAAAGGTTCAACATTAACATGATCTTTCTTGAGAGTGTAATCTTTATTTTCAGCATGAGAGTTCTTAGAGGAGAGATCCTTGTAGTATGCACATTTATAATCAGCATGGTAAGCTTTTTCTTCCTCAATAGAAGGAGATGTATCATATAGGTATTGTGCACAGAAATCATCAAAGTCTCTTTTAAAATCAGAATCATATGGATCACCATCACGATCTATCCAATGTGACATCCCATTTCTAGTAAGCATGAGCACATGGTGAGGAGGACTCTTAGCAACAGAGGTGTCATAGGTATCACTATATTGTCCCTCATCATAGTCATCAAAGATGGGTGTGTCACTCTCCCTGGAAGAAGTATCAAAATGATTATCACATTGCTCATATTCTATTTGGGGGCATGGTGACATGTATAAGTCTTTATCAAATTGAAAAGGGCATAGAGCTTCCATGGAGAACTCTTTAGGTTCCTTTTCTTTCTCAAGTTTGTTAAGCTTGACTTGCATAGCATGCATCTGTTTCATCATAGCTGTGATTAGAATTTCTTCCTTATGTGTACTGATTCTTTGAGACATGTTAAGAGTTTTAGGACTCCCTAGAATAGATTGATGTAGAGTTTGTTGATTGACTCCTTGAATTGATGGAGGGGGAATGTAACCAATTTTTAATCAAAAGTTGCCAAGACCATCATCTTCATAAAGACCAAAATTGAAGATTTGCTCAAGAGTTGGACCTTGGATATGAGTCAAAGGTAAGGTATGAGATGCTTCTCTTGATTTTTTGTGTGAGGAAGCTCTAGTTTCCACCATTAACCCTGGGTGAAACAAAAGAACAAGATGAAGACAACTGAAGAACAAATTGATTCAAGAAGATCAAATGACGCAACCTTGTCAAGGTTTGATTGATTGAAGCTTGGATTAGATGTAGATGAAGGAGACTATGCCCTAGATGTATGGGTAGATTCCCAAAAGATAGCAGACACGAGTTCACAACACTTAGCCATTTTGATGATTGATTGAAGATTGACAGTTATGACAAGGTTTTGACACAAGATGATAAAGACTCAAATTGATTAAATAGAAGGCTAAATCAAATTCAAAAGGCCACTTTAGGAAAATGATTGGATTCTCAGTATTTGTTTCTCTATTCCTAACACAGTGACTTATTTGACAGATTCTGGAAATAGGCTGAAAAAGCTAGATTTCTAGCAATTTTGACAACTTTCTGGCAATCTTTTTCAAAATTTCTCAAATGACTTTCTACAAACTCGTACTACAGTGGGTATGGCATGAAACAAAAATTGCTAAACTCATATGACAGTTGACAATAGAAAATTGATTTTTGAAAATGACTGGTAGAAACACTCGTATGAAAATGTACCTGGTATCATACAACACTCAGGGGTGAATGAAATGACTCTTTCTAAAACTCGTATGACTCTCTGACTGACTGAGACGACAGTGGACTCCAGAAAAGAATTTTAATTTAGATTTTTCAAATTTTGAGTTTTCAGATTCGGTTTCTTTGCAAATTTCACTATCCAGATTTGAGGATGGTAACAAATTTCTTCATTTTCAATAACCAGATAGATAAGAAAGCACACAAAATAGCAAGTGATTTCACACATGTCTAAAAATAATGAACAAGGGCAAAAGCAACCTTGTGCATGAACAATCAAGTGATTTTATTTGTTCTAATCCTTCGAAGTGCTCATTGTGTATGTTCCAAAAAGTTTTGCAATAACACACATATACCCTAGAAAAATGAAAATTTGGCCTCACTAGGGTTTTTAGTAATGGTTTGATTCTGCAACTTTTATGAACCAAGAGGGCGAACTCCAATCCAAGCACACCGGGGTTTTGACATAGTCTGAGAACTTAATCTTCAGGAGCTACTAGGGAGATCTAATAGCCCAACAAGAGACCACACCTGTGGAGATTTCTTCCACAAGGATATTTATATAGTAGTTGTCACTACCATGGTGAAAATGGCTATTACCGCTTGAGGTTCCATCAACGTGGTTGACCCAATTAAGGGAATGTCCACTATGGTTAACCCTCTCTAAAGGTGACTCACAAGATATACCACATGGAGACTAGTTCCAGATTCAAGGATTTGGGTTTCTGGTACTATCCAAAAAGGAAGTAGAGCATAATCCCCTAGCCTTTTCACTTTTAACCCAAACAAAGCAAATAGATTAATCCGACACGCTAACACCAAGATTATCTCACAAAGATCTATGACATCAACCCCTTATGATCTAACAACCTCTCCAAAGAGAGAATGCCTTGATCAAAAGTTGAAGACACATGAATCTAGTGGAATGTGAGACTCCCTCAGTATCCTCCCTACCTACAAGGGTTCCTTCATTGAGAAAAGTTTCACAAGAAACTCACTCTCTCAAGAGCCACAAATAGTGTTCATAGGGCCTATTTACTATGTGTAATAAAGATTCTGAAAGAAAATCTATGTTCATTTTTAGAGCCCAAATGAAATGTGTGATATGGAAAAGAAAGGCACTCATGTTAGACATGCAAGATGTTCATTTTAATCCAAATCAAAATGTTATCAGCTGAGAAGGTTACCTGAATTCCTCACAATGCACTTAGTAGATTCTTACCTTATTTTTAGCAATTCTTGTGCTTTTCCCAATCCAAAACCAGTGAAAATCAATCAAAATAGAGAATTTCAATTGTTAGGGTTAGATGTTAGTCGAAATCTAGAAACCAAATCTGACAAACTACCTGAAAAAGTGAAATGACAATTGAACACTGGTACAAAAACTCATATGATAGTGGGTTACCTCCCAGACGATAGTCCAAAAACTCATACGACTCTGGGAACCAGATCATACGACAGTCAAGATTCCAAATGAAACTTTGATCCTGCTGATATGATTCTCAAACAAATCAACTATTGTATGATAGTGGGTATCTCCTGGTACAAGTTTCTAACAAAACTCGTATGAAAACTGTACGGATAGAAATTAAAAATCGCATTGTACGGACAATTTTGATAGAAAAAGTGCTAAAAAAATTATTTTTTTTCTTTTTTGCAAGCAAAAAAGAAACAAAAAATAATGTCCTGCAGAGTATACCAGAACCCTTGAAACCCTTAACCTCAAAAGATAGCAAATTGATAGAAATGAAGGGAAACCCATTTTAGGGTGCCACAGTGGGTGCCAAGAATGTATGTGTGAATTTTGTACCTAGCTGTAGACATGACACTTCAGTAAAACATTAGAGGTTAGCTAAAAATTGAAATTGTGTGATAAATGAAAAACTAAACTAACCAGGTGATTTACTGCCTTCTAGTAGATGCGAGTATGTATTCTCAGATTATACCAAGATCAATGACCTTGACGACACCTAAACGAAGGATTTGAATGAAAAATCTAGATATGAATTGGATGCAACTTAATCTATTTTTTTGGATTTTCTATGCAATTATGATAATGAAAACTTGATATGAATCTATGCTAATAATGATATGGAAAAATAATATGATATACTAATCTAGAAATTAAATTCTAATATGATATGCAATGCTATGTAAAATAATGATGATCTCACAAACTTGAATTCCCCAAGATGATTCTTCAAGCTTCAATTGTTCAAATTCTTCAAATTTGATATGCTATGATTCCTGCAGAGTAAGTTTGCAAATTTGTGAGATGATTTGAGATGAGCTGAAGCCTTGATTTATAGAAATCCAGGGCTTTGGAGGTGCATAGAAAAAAGCCATAAATCACTCAAATAACTCAGGTTGATTTTTGAGTAATTTTTAAATAAAAGATAATTAACTCACAAAAACATGCAAAAGCAAAGTTTAACTCAAAATAGAGTTTAGCTTTAATTGATAATTGATAGTTGTTTACTTTTCTGATTATGCATGTTTTATTTATGAATTAATTTAATAATAAAGTGATTTATTTCCAACTTAACTGATTTTGAAAAATAAAACAATTGATTTATGGGTTAATCAATTATTTTTCAAACTTTTATTCAAAAACAATATTATTAAAAATTGACAACTTGCTTTAATTAATTAAATAAGAATTTAATCAATTATTCATAGGATTTTTGATTTATTGTCAAAATTAAATAATACAATTTAGGAACAAATATAATTAAATTCAATTAAATAATTAAGTGGTAGTATTAAATCTAATTAATTAAATATTGAGAATATTCAATTAATCAAACTTTAGGATAAATTGGATTTATCACCAAATAATCATTAAATTAAAGATAATTATGATAATTAGGAATATTACTAGGAATATTCCCCAATGCAGAATTTATGATAATGAATTAGGATTCGATGATGTTCAAATGTGCCTTAGGTTAGGACTTTAATGTCAATTTCGTTCAATGTGTTGATGTAGGAGGTTAATGAACCTATAGCCCATTTTGGGGGTATTACAGAAACTGCTAGCTTAACCTTCTTATTATTAGGAGTACCTTCATACTCAAAGTATTTATCCATCTCAGAGATCCAATCCAAAAGTGTATCAGTCTCAAGTCTTACATCATATCAACAAACTTCAACTATAGGTTTAGGATTAGGTGCTACTTCTTCTTCATCACTAACATTTTCAAGATGCGTGCCTCTCCTTTGGGCTATCTCTATAGCTTCAATCCTAGTTTCAATCTACCTCAACATATCCATGATAGCATTATCATTTCCTCTACCATGAACCATCTTGACAATCAGGTTTCAACAAGATCATAACCTTCTACAAGTTATAGGTTAGATCTCAGATCTGCCACCCTACAACCAATCCAATAAGGTTCTCCATGATCCAATCCACAAGAAAGAACTTTTCTCTTATACCACTTGATGCAAGGGCAAGGTGGTTAAAGGTAGAGTCAAGGTTAAATGAGACTTCTTAAACCCACAAACATACCCTGTGAAGAGTTACAAACATAAGCAATATAAAAATCACATGAAATTAGTGAAAACATAATGGATATGAGACAAGAAACTGGTCACAATACTAGTGCAATTATATTAAGTCTTTCAACATGCCTAGTTGTGATGCCTTTCGGGTTTCAACCTTATATGATGAGAATTATGAATTCAGAGACTCAGCTTGCATGTTATCTTCTCTTCTACTTCTACTACAATCCTACTACTACCTAAAAACTTCTACTAAACAACCAAAGCTCCAAATATATAGCTTGCAAAACCACAAGTCAACCAGTCAGACATTTAATTACAATATAGGTCCACTTAGGAGGAGAAACCAAAACTAAAGCTAGAAATAACAAAACACAATGTGAAGTTGCATTTAGATTCACACATGACCCAAAAATAGATCCCCAACCGTGTAAGATCCAATTTCCCCATACGGAACCGTGCAAGACAAAATACCACATGTTTCATGAGCGAAACTGGCAGAAAATCAATGCCTAAGGGAAATTATGATAACTTCCATATCCAAATGAATTAGGATGTGTGATCTTAGGAGAATGCTAAAGATTAGGTCCACATCACTATATTAACTTTGCAAGGAAAAAAAAAACAACAATGGTGATAAAACAAACATTAGACTGGTACAAGAAATAAGAAATATTTTTGGTGATGCAAGATTTCCCAAGACCCAAGATGAACTGCATCATATTTTAAGTATAAGAACAATTCCTAACATGATGGAATGTACCAAATAAAAAGATAGGTTAATGATAGCAATGGAGAAGAAATTTTGACAAATTTTAAGTTTAGTCCAATGAGTTACAAGGTGATTGACAAGATAAAAGCATATCCTAGACAAGGTTTATTTTGAAAGCATATAGTGAGCAAACAATAGTCTTAAGATAATCCAATAAGGGACAAAGAAACCTTGTAGATACAAGCATATGTGGAGTCTTAGTAAGGTGTCAAATATACCAAGTGGATCATGTGTATGTTCTAAAAATGTTTCTGCAAGTCTTAGCACAAGAAGACACATCAAGAAAGCTACCTAAGATCAAGCGGTTAGTGTTACAACCTTTTCCCACAACCTGGTACCCCTTTGCCTCACACAAAGTGATGTTGGCTTTGTCATGGATTTGAATCCAAGGGAGTACATATGGTGTGTGTATTTGGGTGATCCAAGTTAATTCCACTTGGATCAATCCTTGCACAAAGGAAACAACATAGCCAAAAAGGATAACCTCTAAGTCCTAAAGCTTTAATTAAGGGCCTTCGTTCAATGCACCCCTTGTAGTTCCATAAGTAGAATTTAGAACTTTATCCATACAAGAAAGAAACCATGACTTATCTCTCTTTGAACTGAAAGGATATTTTGATTATAGTGGGGTGAAGTAGTTGGATTTTATTGTTCCCCACTTGGGTCGTTCCCAAAATATTTCTCTCTTTGCAGGCCCTCTAAAGGTAAATGCAAGAAAGTAAAGATGGATAGCTAATGGAGGTCTAGATTTATGATTTTTCCAGAAGGGAAAAGAGCATAGTCTCCTACTCCATAGTTTCTCCCAAAAAAATCAAGAACATTTTTATTTACCCAAGATAAATTGCAAGTGATCAACCAAGTAGGTCTAGATTTCTGATTTTCTAAGAGGACAAGAGCATACTCTCCTACTACTTAACCAACCACAAAACAATAAGCCTTCTAGTTAAGCTAGGTGCCTAGAATTTAAATGTAAACAAATACATATTTTATTTGTATCTCCAAGGAAACCTACAAGACAAATCATTAGTAGTTTCAAGATAGAGTCTTTGACAAGCGAATCTTACATCACAAAATGTTAGTAGGCATGAAGATATTAAATTATTTAAATAGGAAAGCACTACAAAAATACAAGTTAGATTCAGTAAAAGCATGCAAAATGAAGAAATAACCTTGTAAGATCATTGATAAGCCATTGTTAGAAGACCAGGAAACTAAAAAATGCAAGGAAAATTAAGCAATCTCGGCCAAAACTAAGACTGTGATAGAGATAAATTCTAGCTGACAGTTAATCAGTCTATCAAAAAATCGTACGATTCACATAACCTATGCGACATTCTAGAATGGTACGACATACCTTATCAAGGCAGTGTGACATTTCCCTATAAGACCATGTGAAACTTCTCGCTATGTCGTAACGATACTATAACAGATATGAAATTTGGCACTATTTTATAATGAAATATCACTCGAGTATTATAAGAAATGTTGTAGGATATTTTTGCCTGTAAAAATAAAATATCCAAACCTACGACAATGAGAAATTGAAAGCACATGAAATGGAGCTAAAAACATATGATCAGCCCCAAGGTGGGTGCCAAAGATGTGTGATCAAATTGGCATGAAGGATTAGTGACTTGACTACTCTTGAGAGAAATACATTACTCTTGAGAGAAATCCATGGAAGATGATATCCCAAGAAGTGGCTCATAGATTCCTAGTTGAAGTGAGTTTAACCCTTCTCATGATGCTCATCAAATTGGCATGAAGGATTAGTGACTTGACTACTCCAAAATGGAAGATTCAAATTAAACAATGAAGCTAAGGATGCAAGAATGTAAGCTAAGATGAGAGATTAAGCTAACAATGTATGCAAAAAATTAGTAATCTAAGAATGAGATGCAAGAGCAATGTAAGAAAGAAACTAGATTAACAATGCAATTTTAAGCTAGAAATGTAGCTAAGCTAAGAATTCAAATTGACAAGATTGCAAGAAAGATAGAATGCAAGATCACAAGGGTACAAGATTTTCTAGATTAGGACTTCAACAATGATCAAGATTGTGGACCCTTGAGAAAGGTGTTGGGACTCTAAAATTTTAGATAAATTCTAGAGTCTATTTTCTAAAATTTTCTCTAAGGAACAATTTATTGCTTCAAAGACCTTTTGAAAGGACCTAAGTTCAAGTGCACCTAAAAGAGGACCTATTGATTTTCATGAAATACCGCTTGGGACTAGTGTTCCTTGTCTTTCATTTAACATCTACAGTTGGTTACAACTCTCATAGTTTAGTTTTGATATGTTTCAAAGATACCCATTTGGAGGACATTGCCCGAATCTGAACTTTGCATTATGTTCAGTCTTTACTGAATTACCTCCTTTGGAGGTTTGCATCTAACACTCGGTTGATAGTAATGATGTAAAGAATGTTGAAGTGTATTATAGGCATGAGAGTGTGTCTCCATGCCCATTTTTAGATTCTGGTGAGTTCGTATGATCAGTTTACCAAGGCTCTTCTGTTTTCATTTTCTTCAATTTTACTGAATGTGGAAATGCAAAATTTGAGTGGCCTACTTTGAGGTTATACAAATTGCACCCAGTTCGTGATCAGGAGAAATTGAATGTTGTTCTATACTGAAAACATGAAAATGAGATTTCTTGATGATTTTGAGATCATGACCAATCCGTTGGACCACTTTGCTCAGTCAATTCCAAATCCAATTTCTGCTAGTCTTATTGTTTTGAGTTCAGGATGTTCTGAGGGGGTGATTTTGAGGATTATTTCTAGATAATCAGTTGATCATTTGAAAAAATAATTATAACCTTGTTTTATACATATGAAAAATATTATTCATCCAAGGTTTCAAGCCATGAGGGTCCCATTTGATGGGTTTACAAAGTCAAAACAAAGGAGGTTTTATACAGATGAATAGTGCTAACAGGATAAACTTTGCAAAGTGACCATTTTCAGAAATTTATAATTTGATGTCAGATGCTTTTTTCCAAATGAGGGTTATATCCTTGTATTCCTTATATATGATTCTTCTATCAACATCAGTGGTTCAACTTCAGCTCTTCATTTGATATTTTTGGTTCATCTTCTTTAGAGGTAGTTCACAATGATTCCAGTTTGTGTTTACAAAAAAAATCTAAACAAGTGACTTTGAGCTTTAAAATCTTTCACGTTGAGTGTTGTCATGGGAATTTGCCTAATAGGGTCACTCTCTATAGTACAAAGTTCATATTCACTAGCTGCCAACGTCCGATGATAGGTTTTGATCAGTCTTTTAAAGGCATGACTGGAGATAGTTTATTCATTTTGGAAACTTTGGCAAAGTTCTTAAAATCAAGAGTCTTTAAATGTGTGGCATTGTCCAAATTGGATCCAGTTGTAAGAGCTAGTCGTTCTGATCACGTTTAAGGCTCAGTTGTGTGAAATTAATTTTTTTTAGGCCAGACCCATTTGGGGCCTAGCCTACCTCATTATTTTAAAGAGAGCTATGATTGTCTTCATTTTGTTGCTATGCCTAGACATGCCATCCATATGTTACATTTTTGGTGTATTCTTTTCCATGTTGAGCATACTTTCCTTTTCCACCATACATCGGCTTGCCATTTATTTTTCACTATACATGTTCTTCTTCTTACATGGAATGTGCTTGTATTCAATCTTCCAAGACATGCCTTCATTTTCTTTACACAAACATGCTCCCTCTATTATTTAATGTGCATGCTTTCATTTTCAAGTGTGCATGGTATTTTCATTTGCTGCATGGCTTTCTTTTTCACTATGGATATTTTTTGATGGCTGCACATACTTTCTCAAGGTGGCGCATGCCTTTCAAAGGCAGTGCATGCTCCTTGTAGAGGTCGTGTGAGCATCCCAAGGGAGCAGCACACACCATTTAAATGGTGCCTTTGGTGCACACAAAAGAATGACAAAAGGGATAAGCTCTTTGGGAGGGGCATATGTAGCCAAGTAGAGGCTGCAAGCAATGTGTCTCCAATTTTTTTGTAATGGTGTTGCACACACCATTTTATATGGTTTTCTTCAAGGAAGTTGGGTGCACTTTTCTTTGGACTACACGCACCATTCTTTATTGCACACCTTTTTATTAGAACTACGCATACCATGTAAATGAAGGCTGAAAATTATTTAGCAAAGGATGCCATGCACTCCAATGGAGGTGTGCACATCTCCTTTGGAGGTGCACACTATCCTTTGAATTTGTTGTGCATGTGTTCTAGGCATTGCATGCAGGGAAGGTAGGTGGAAACATGTGTTGGTTCTCTGTAGCACCAGCATTAAAAATTTGTGGGCTGCTATGTGTGGAGTCTTTTATCCCACATTTTTTACACTAGGCATGAAGGAAGTATTTAAATCAAAGAACACTCAAGCCAATAGTAAAGTGAAGAAGAGGAAGAGGGATATGTGGATGGCCATTTGGTGTGTGGGCCCAACTAGTGCATGCCAGCTGGGCACACACTAAGAACAAATTTTTGAAGTAAAAATTAATAAAATCAATGGTATTTATCCCACATTCACCACGAAGGAGGGAAATAAGTCATTTAAATACCAATGAGCATAATACAATGGTGTCCAAGTATGGATGCCCAGGTGGGAGTTCTACACACGTGTGCACATCGATCGAGGTAGTGAGTTGGTGAAAACTTGGCAATGACATGGTAGAAGGTCCCATGTAGAAGGTAAGGTAAATTTTGATACTTTGAAGAGATGTAGGTTTGATGCCTCAGGATGCACCCCCCGAGATCAACGGTGGTCATGATCCTGCAATGAGGAAGTTGCTCGAAGATTAACATTGTGGCATTGGGACATGCCAAAATGTTTCAAAGCAATGAGGTGGTAGGGGAGTTGCATTTTGGATAGATGAATGAGCCAAAGGTTGACATGTGGCGAGGATAGTGATGTGGCACCAATGATCAAGCAGAGGAGATGGTGCAGATAGTTCCAACTGGATGGTGAGGTGGTCGGCCGAGAAAATCCACAAGTGCCACATGGTATGTGGGGCCTACCCAAATTTAAATCTCTGCAAAAAAAAATGAAGAGGAATTATAAATTTTGCACTATGATGATAAATTTGAAAACTTTAAATGATCGACTGTGCACAGAAATGTTTCCTAGGGGTTAAATTTTTGCCCAAATATAGGCATATAATATATCATCGGAACCAGAAGAAAATGAGGAATTCAATGGTGGTGGAAAAAACCAATTTCTCAAAGTGAGAAAGAGCAGTAATATCTTTTTGTATTTCAAATTCATTTTTTGGTGGGAAGAAGATATTATGCATAATGTATTATTCTGGAAAGAGACAGATGTCAAGTAGAGATATGTTTTAGGTCTCTTTTCCTTCTCTATATAATCTAATCTTTTCCATGTTGTGATGGTTCCAAAATTCTCTAAAATTTCTCAGAGTTGGTTCCTAGTGGTCTTTTGGCTAGGTGAGAGGTCTAGGTTTAGTCTCTGCTTAGTTTCAAAACACCAGCTGATGATTTTCTCTTAGTCTAGGATGTAGGATATTTTGTATTAGACTTTATTACTATATCAAAGAGAAAACTTCTTGATCTTTTGTTATTATTGAAGTGGTTCTAAACCTTGAAGTAGGGTGTATAAAGAGGCATGATCCTCATGCATAATACAAATATCATTTCTCATTTCTCTCTATTTGTGTCAATCTTATGAGTTTTCTGATTCACTACATAGAGTTATGTATATGTTTTTAGTCTCTAGTTCTGATTTCGGGTTAGATTAAATGATGTTATAGATGAAGCATAAATTCATTTGATTTTCACAGGGATGTTTGTAAGCAATGTGTGTTTGGATATTTGTGTGAATGGCTTGGATCTGTAATGAAGAATAGTGGATGGATTCTATGTATTACAGTGCATTAGAGGTTTTCCCCAATGGATAAGGCACTGATCAGAAGTAAGTATATTCTGCAATGATGTGTCTGGTATGGTCTTCTATATCCCTCAAAGTTTTAAATCATTAGCAATCCCAAATATTTCAAAATATTAAGGTTATAAGACCTTTTGTTTGATCACAATGATTGAGAATCAATGAATGACTCGTTTCCATTTAGTATTTTCTCACCATCCCATTTTATTTTCTTTGTTCAATCCAGTCTTGGTGTTATAAGGAGTATTTTTATTGACTGGATTAGGTGCACCCGCTTTGGTTCTGCAAAGCCAGAAGTGCATAGGGAAGTCTTGTCCCTATAGTTGGTCCAATTACCTTAAGATCCATAACATATTTGGAATTAACCACTCCCAAAATCAAATTTGAAGGTATATTGGCATCCTAAGTGCGTAAGTCATTTTGAGGAACCAACAAAAGGGAATAGCTTACTTTTAAAGGAATTGTCTCAAGAATGAAGGGTGAGATTAAGAGGAAAAAGAATGAGTGGATGAGATGAAGATGTGAAAGGAGATGCAAGGTTAGGTAGAAATGAGTGGTGAGTATTAAGGGGAAAAAATAGATGTTAGGTAAGATAAGAAAAAATAGCATTTGAAAGCACAAATCCCATTTAATTTCTAATTAATCAAGATTAAGTGGGTGCACACTTGTGAATGTGTTCTTTTAATAAAAGTGTAGGAACTTTATATTAAAAGTAAGGTTATAAAAATTAAATAAATATGAAAGCTCCACAAATTAGTGTTGGAGATTTTGATGCAGCCAAGGATGGTGGATCCAATTAAGGACTGTCCAAACCTTGAAGCTTCAGAACAACATAGCGGAACAACACAACACAACAATTATTTCAACCAATTTTCATTAACATGCTTGGCTGTAAGGCCTTCTGGGTTAGGGCCAATTACAATAAGAAACAATTCTCCAAGATTATCAAGATCCAATACAACTCTAGCTAGTTCAGTTATGAAAACTATCAGTAACTGATGGAAACCCTAAGGTAGATCTAAACCTAAGATCGCAAGCCTCCAAGCAATCTCCTTGTCTCCAAGTGTGCAAACCACTAGCTCTGCTATTACAAACTATCAGAAATCAATCTGATCTGCAAGATCTTGCAGGATCTTTTCCACAACTTCTCTAATCTACTACCCTCAGATCTGCTTTTAGAACCTCTGATCTAAATCCCTAAAATAACTACCCAAAAACCCCTTAAATACTAATCATCAGCCACAAGTCAGCTAGATGAAACCATTAAATATTCTTAATAAATATTAAATGCAATACAAGTCAGCTCTCAAATATCCTTACAATAATTAAATCCAACATATCATCCTATAACAACAACTACCAACAATAAATGCACCAAGTTGGACCAATAAATCACATAAAACTCCAGTGAGTAAATTGAAACAACTGAGCACCAGTGAAATAACTAAGCATGCCTAGCATTGTCGAGCACCAGTGTTGACCGAGCACCATAGGCATCACCGAGTAACACTTTCACTGAGTGCTAGAGATTACCAAGTTCCTTCAGTGACCGAGCTTCTTTCAATGACCGAGGCCATCAGTCAAGGCTGCAACTGAGTAACACCAACCAAATAACAAACCTCCATGCAGATCCACCGAGTACCCTAGAAAGCCTCGCATCAAATTTTCCAGAAAGCCAGTGCTGACTGTATGTTTGTCATTGATGACAACATATGGTAAGTAGTGTGCATGGAAGCTTGATGGAGAGAGTCTTGAGTATATGTTTCCTAGATATGTTATCAACGTGATATCATATATGGAAAGGTTTATTTTGAGTAAAGACAGTAATATAGTTGTTTGTATCAGTGAGTGCTCCTAACAGCTCCCAGGAAGAGTTTCGTACATGATTTGTAGTATGGTTGTAATGGAGCCTTGCACATTTATATTTATGATGTAGACATGTGTATGATGCTATGTTCATGGATGCAGAGTTCGTTGTGTAGTATAGGTTGAGTTATGAAGTCTCCAGTTGCCAGTTATAGTTTCCTGAGTTTATTTGATGAAGCCGACATTGTTCTTATTGTTGTAGTAGTAGCACCTATCATTTGGATATGTGTACTTGGATTAGTGTTTGGAGAAGATTTAAGAATGTTTTATTAAGATCACATGATGTAATTCAACATGAGAAGAAAGTTATAGTTAATTTTGTGGAGCTGACAGTGTGAAGCGAAGCATCTACTCATATGGAGTTACGCAGTCCTAATTTGTGTTGCATGCTTAGTATAGCTGACTAAGATGTTATTGGAGAGTTATATTGTTTCTCTAATATGATTTCAAGGAAGTTCTAATAGGCTGACTTGATTATATCATTTGGAGAAAGATACTTATAGTCGGTCAAGTTGTGATCGCTAGGTATGGCAGATAGTTGAAAGACAAGTGTAGAGCAGAAGGTGCATAGTATTGAGCCATCAGTAGAAGGTCTATGTGAAAAAGTAGAGAGTGTATGTTATTTAATGGAATTGATCAAGATAGTAGGTCTACTCACAATTCACCAAAGATCCAGATATAGTGTGTATTTGTTAAATAGAAGGTTGTAGCCTTCACCACTTTGAGCAGTGTGCTCCTAGACAGTGTGTCCTCACCCCTAATAGGGTTAATTATAAAAGACTCCTAATAGGGTTTGACGTTTGACTAGGTCACTATACTTAATGCATTATAAAAATAAACTCCTAACAAGGTTGTAAGATCTTATAACATGGATCATTATACATTAGTGTAGTTTATAGTGGGTGCTAATTCTGACTGAGGTTTTTACCTATTTGGGTTTCCCCGTAACCAAAATTGTGGTGTTGTGTTAAGTGTTCTCATATTGTGTTTATGCTTAATATTCTTCTATACTTAATTGGATAAAGAATTGAATCTTGTAGATAATTGATTCACCCCCTCTCCCCCCCCCCTCTCACTTATCTCTTGGGACTATTCCTAACAATTAGACCATAGTATAAGCTTGATATAAGATATTTTATTTAATTATGCAAAGGGGAATTTTTGAGGCTTACTCTGCATAATGATTCTTAGCAAAGAGATGATTTGGTCAAAAGGGGGGCTCAAGTTCTACTAGACCAATTCTAGGTGATTATAACAGGAAGAAGTAGTCAGGAATGCAGAAGTTGTGTGAAGAGGTTAATGGAAATAGGAAAAATATTCCTAGTTAGGTGTAATGCAAATAGATATTGTCACTTAAATAGAACTGACTTTATGCATATGTAGATGCAACTTTATCGGTTTATGTTTTGTTAGTAAGTGTTGGTGTAATTAAATATTCAATACTTACACTTTAGTTAAGTTTACTTAGGATAATTCATTGCATAGTATTTTTCATATGAGACACCTAGGAGTTTGTATTTCATTTTAACACACAATGTAGGAGAATTCCACTTTATGTGTGAGATCCACCTTTAGTGCTCCTATCACATTATCATCCTCTCATTATTACACATACTTTGTTGTACAATGGAGGATGATCCACCTCTAGTGGACATGTGATTACACCTAGTGTGTTTGATAGGTTATCACTTGCATATCTCCTAGTTATCATGCATTGTATAGTAATTTTTAGTGGCTAATATTCGCCAATTGGATAATTTTGGAAATTTGAGAATCTAAATTTAGCTAATAATTCAAGATTTAAGGCAACCTAAATCACCACATTTTTACAAAATTTTGATTTAGAAATATTTAAATCACAAAATAATTTATTTTATAAAAAACTTGAACTTGAAAATCACCACAATATTCGATACATGATTATATTTGATTCACCAGAATTTTATAAGTTATTGTAGAAACTTGAATTAATTCTCCAATAATATATCATGATTATTAGTTACTGTAGGGATCTATCACCGACTTTTAGTTTCCATTACTGACTTAAAGTATAATCTAGTGACCCTTATCATATTCTATGAGGTAAAAATGTTACTATTTGGTTTGTAATGCTTATGGGAGCTAAAATTTCTTTTAGATTATTGATCTCAATACAAATCAATGGTCTTGAAGAAATTTTGGGCCCCAAAAATATTTAAAAATATCAATACATTTGTCTCACATAATACAATGAGGTTATTAGATTATATTTTAAATAAATGGTAACAAGTAATTATTACAGAGTCTATTCCTTAAACCCATCAAAGATTTCCACATTAAACTTATTAATTTTCTATAAGAATTCTATTTTTTTAAAATAGAAGTATTCACCATGGTGATTAATTAATTTATTTTTATTATTTGAGATTCATCAATATTTTCTACCAAAAAAATGTTATTAAAAAGTAATCACCAGTAAGAATACTTTTTTTTTCAAAAAATTTGAGAGATTCGCCAATAGAAATTAATTTTTTTTCAAGAAAATGAAAGATTCGCCAAGATTTTATATCTTTTTTAAGAGGGGGGTTTCTTAAAGATTACTTTAATGCATTGCCTATATATTCAGGCTTATCTACTTTGTATTCATTGATGGGGCATCCATTATCATTTGATCAATATTAAATTAATCATTTGATCATATCATTTTGTGTCTCTTATGTGTGATATCAATTGAGCTTCTAAATCTTGAAATTTCATTCTTTGTCTTAGGAAAATTCTTACATGGTATTAGAGCCATAGATGGTTTCATTGCATAGCCATTGGAGAATCATTTTCTTCATTATTTGGAGGGCCATGATTTAAATCTAGAGGTGCAAATGTTTATGGGAGTGTCTAGAGTAAGATTTTATGTTTCTATTGCGTCAGGGTGGCCGTTTCGGTGAATTTGACTGAATTTGCCTATATTGGCCAAAAGTCAAATTTGAGAAAAGATTTTTTGCAAATCAAGCTTTTACAACCCGATCTACAAATTTGGAGCACTTTGGGAAAAATCTAACATTGCCATCACGATTAGAACACCCAAAAATCCCCAAATCGACTATCAATTTATCCAAATCGGAGTTTTTCATCAAGAGTTAAAAAATCCCCTTCTTCACTTTTACGGATTTGTGCAGTTTGCAAGTACAAATTTATTTTTAAATTAATTTTTATTTTATATTTTTTTTAAATAAAAAATCAAAATAATATTTTTTTTGCAATGTGCATTTTTTGTTTATTTGAAAAAGTTAATAAAAAAAAATTAAAACATTGGCTCGCAGGCCGGTGTACCACACCCCAGTGTGGTACTGCACTGCAATGTGGTCCACACTACAGTGTGAGTCCGCACCACCCTGTAAGGGGTTGGTTTTTTAAAAAAGGTTTTTAAATAAATTTTTTTAATATTATGTTTTTTAGTATTAAATTTTCTTTAATTTAAGAAAAAACTTTATTGTTTTCTTTATTAAATTTTTAATAAAGTTTTTAATTCCAAAAATAAAAACATTTTTTAATTTTTATTTTTATTTCTTATTATAAATTGAAAGTTATTTTTAATAATAATTTTTTTAAATAAAATAAAAACTTTGTTATGATTTTTTTCATTTAATATTTATTATTAAGGTTTTTTTTTATTTAAAAATAATAAATGTGTTTTTTTCTTTATTACTTTTATGAAAAAAAAAAATTTGTGTGGTATTTTTAAATAAATTATTGTCTTGAACTCAATGGGTTTTTAGAAAATAGAATAAATAATAATGCAAAATTGGAACATTTATTTTTTCTTGCCACAACATACCTGTTTTGTAACGTTATCCAATCGACAGCCGGCAGGGGGGACAATTTCATCCCAAAAACTTCTTGACTATAGGCCAACCAGATGATAATTTTTCTATAATATTTGACAAGGCATCTTTGGTGGCTTCATCATCTTCATGTTTCCAGCTGTATCATCTTAAAATGGAAGCACTTCCATGTTAAGAACATTTAGCCCTATGAGTAAGTGGTTTGGGGTCATGTCGAACGCCTTGAATGGGTATTTGACTTGGATCTGGCTTCTTCCCCTATTCTGCCCTATTTTCCACTTCTTCTTGACATAATTATGGCATCTTGAATTGCAAACCTGAGATTATTGACCTTAGTGTCAAGGTCAACCTTGACTATGACCTAGGTCAAAGTTGACCTCGACCTTGACCCTAGGGTTCAGGATCCTAGGGGTTAGGTTCTAATTTCGGGGTTTCATCAAATCTTATCTTTTCCCTCTTTGGGGCCACTATTTCTTGGGTTAAGTGTTGAATTCTCAAATTAATATTTGAGGTGGACCTTTCTAGAAATTTGTATAGGATTCCTAATCTATTATTTGAGATTAGCCTTTCTTGAGTTTTGTGCTTAATGCTCAAATTAACTTTGGGGTTAGCCTTACCTCGAATTTTTTGACAAGGCTCTTAACTAATTTTTTTTATTTCTATATTAAGGGTGGTCCCCTCTAGAGTTTTGTGTCAAGACTTTAATTTAATTTCCTCTCCATGTGCACCTCTCTAGAGTTTTGTGTCATGGGCCCTTAATTATTGTTTTCTATGTGGTCTCTCTAGAAGTTTGTGCCCTAGATCACTATAAAAGGGAGCCTTCCTCTCTCATTTTCTCCATCTCATCTCATCTCATAATATCTTATCTCATCTTCATAATCTATCAAGAACTCAAGCAAGAAAGAAGGAGAAGGAAAGCATTCAAGCATTCATTCATCTTCAAGCATTCAAGCATTCAAGATCCAATTCATCAAGGAGATCCATTGTTAGCCATTGAAGGATTCAATCTCTATGGAGCCCTCTTATTGAAGATTTATCCATCCACATTCATCCAAGCCTCTTCCTATTTCAAGATCCATTCAAGATTGGTGTTGAATATCTAAGACAATTTATATGAGACATCCTGCATACAATTCTACATTCATTTGGAGCATCCATACTTGTGGATTCAAGGATTCGAATCCTCCATAAGGATCTCAACATAAGCAAGGTAAATTGTTCCATTTATTTTGTTTATCTCTGCAATTTCAATTCAATTTCAAGTTTAATTCCTAAATTGGGGTTTGAGTAAGGCAAACCCCTCCCTCTAAAAAACAAAACCATTTTTCTTGTAGGTACAAGTGTGGGACGGTGAATATCAGTGTAGATCTAGATACCCTTTTTACCGAACTTTCAAGATCTATGAACAGAATTTATGTCGTAGCAGTGCAGGTCAATGTTGACTTTTTAGGGTAAGATCTTACCCCGCATTAGGGTCAAGGAAGACCTTCCTCAGAAAAGAAAAAGATTTCTAGGTTTTTTAGATCTCACAGTTTTAGTTTAGAGTTGTAGAAATCAACAGTTTCTGAGACTATTTGACAGGATTTTGAGCCAATTATTTTTCGGAGGTAAGTACCTTTATTTCTTCATTTCAACATTTTCCTTCTTCATTTACTTTCCATATCATTAAAATTTCATGTAAGTGTAAAATATTGGTTTTGGGGTCTCTTTTATGCACAAACCATTGTTCTAAGACCCCATCCATATTTTATATCTTACATTTTGGTGAACCCGACAAGCTTACCCCTATCTTTTGTGGAATTAGATGCCCTATTGTGTTAGATTTCCCTTTGTATTATCTTGTGTGTTCACCTTCATCATACATTTTGGTGAACTCGACAAGCTTACCCCCTATCTTTTGTGGAATTAGATGCCCTATTGTGTTAGATTTCCCTTTGTATTGTCTTGTGTGTTCACCTTCATCTTACATTTTGGTGAACCTGTAATACCTCTCCTACAGTGATACTATGATTTGACTCCTTTCTATTATGGTTAGAACTATACACTCATGTTTATGTTTCATGGAGGATTATATGTTCATCAGATGATATTTATATGCTCAGTTATAGTTACATTGATTATATGTTTATGAGATCCTAGAAGAATGTATTAGTTTTACATGTTTTATTTAATGATTTGAATACTAACCCTTATCATAATTGTTTTATGGATACATATGTCTGATGTGTTTTCATGACTCAGGACGAAGTCATAGTCACTCACTCAGTGAGGTCCACACGATGTATCGATCCTAGTCATCTGCTTGCATATATCTGATGTGTATATCTATATGTATATGTATCTCTTCTTGGTGATGCAGGATTTGCAGGTACCGGGTATCGTCTCCACCTGGCTCCACAGGTCTGAGCAATCCCTTAAAAATCCTCGATCGTTGTTGTTGTCATGGAGATATCATCAAGCTTCACAAAAGAAAACCTTTATCCTTGATCATTCACCTTAGGTGGGAAGCGTCGGGTCAGTTCCTGGTAGGGAGGTATTATGTGGTTTATCAGTTATTAGGGTTTGGATCTTGCTCTTGCGGTTAGGGTATACTCAACTTTGTCAGTAGGTTATCTATATGAGTCCTTGTTGGTTGATTTCTGTTTCAGTGACTTATCCCTGTTTAGATTATCATGTTAGTATTAGGGTCAAGCTATTAGTTGTACCTTGCGTCTTCTGGTTATATAGTTATAAAATGATAGTAATACAAATAATGAATATTTATACTATATGTGTCATAAACATATGGGTGCACACATATGCTTATGAACACACACACACACACACACACACACACACACACACACACATATATATATATATATATATATTTATAATTATAAATATAAATAAATGTATGCTTAATAATATTAACAGGATTAGCAAAATAGCACTAGCTTTATAATTAAAAGTATATTAAGAAATACATAAAATAAAATAATAAAATAAAAATAAATTGCCTTCGGTAATAAAACTAGCTAGCTAGGAGGGAGTTGAACTCGAGACCTCCTAGAAGTTAGGCTAGTTAGTTACCAATTGGGCTATGTGAATTCCTTGTGAGGTAATTAATTAAAATTGCTATTAAACCTTGTTGTTGATAATATTTTAATTAAAAATTAACAAAACTTTGTTATATTTACGGGAGAGATTAGTTCTTCTCCAACCGACTATGGAAGTTGGAGAAGTTTCTTCCCGTAAAGAAACTTCTCCAACCATATAGTTGGAGAGGAAATTATATTTCTGGGGGTTTGGATTCGAGAGAGAGGAGGCTGGAAATTATTATGAAATTTACAGGAGTGAAGGCGTGATTGAGCAGAGAGGAATTTTGGAAGCAGAAGGCTGGAATTTGGAAGCAGGGGACTGGAAGAGGTTTAAGGATTTCTACAACCAGGTCGTCAGAATCCAGGTTGGATCCTGAACCAAAAATAAATTTAAAATTTATTAGATTCGCATTGGAAAAGAATGTAATATTTTATTTGTCTGCAACATACATATGCTGTGTTTGTAATTAATATTTATATCTATATATATTATATATATAATATATATATATATATAAATATTAATAATCATGGTTTGAAAGATATAACTCTATAAATTAATTTATTATTCATTACGTTGGAAACATTGGTTTAGAAAAAAAAATGTTATAATTATTTCTTTAAAAATATTTATATAAATTTTAGTATGTCAACGTTTTTTTTATGTAAATGTTTTTTTTTAAAAAAAATAAATAAATAAATATATATATATATATATATATATATATATATATATATATATATATATATATATATATATATATATATATATATATATATATATATATATTGTATGTTCTGTTTTAAAATGTCTCTTTTTATTAAAGAAAAAAAAAAGTATATATTATAAAATGAAAACCTTACAAATACGTTTCAAAAGTTTTATTTCAAAAAAAAAATATATTAAACAAAAAATATATATATATAATAACAAAGTTTTTGGGGAGGCCGCTGCCGTGGCGGGACCCCGCGATACCGGACGGCAGCCTCCGCTGTCGGCGGCACCTTCGGGTGCCGTGCGACAGCGTTCGCTGCCGGCGGTACACGGGGGTACCGCGCGGGAGCGAGCCCCTTCCCTTGCCATGCGCATTTTATTTTGTAAATTGTTTTCGGTGTTTAACATTGTATTTTATTATATATATAATATATGTTAAATATATTATATATATAATATAATATAATATATGTTTTATAATAGTTTGTGTAACATATTATATTATATATATAATATGAGTAATATTATATATATAATATAATTTAAATTTTTATTTAAATTAAAATAGAATTATATTATACATATAATATTTATATTATATGTATAATACGATTTATATGTTGAACACATGAGTTTTCTTAAGTTTAATATATTATATATGTATATATAATATATATGATATTATATATATAATATAATATATGGAGATATTCTTTTCAAAGACATTTAAGAGGCATATTAGTTTAATGGGTAAAATTTATATTAACATTTAATGTACATATAGACGATGTGGTATATATCTAATTTATTATATGTATACATATATATATATAATATATTAGATATAATTTAATCCATTTCATAGGGCAAATTTAGGAACTAGGAAGCTCATTAATTCAATGACTTAATTATATTTAAGTTGTAAATATATTTTTAAACACTTAGTTCCATATCTGTATAGATGATAGGAGGGGACTAGAAAACTGAAAACAAAACCCTTTGCCTCCTAACTTGTCAGCAATCAAACCTGTCAAACTTTGTGATCTCCTAAGCATCCTAGGTAGGTCTGTTATAATGAAATTGTTGGACATGTTAGTGGTTTGCTAGGAAAACCTAACGGGAATAGGTTAGGGTTAGGAAACCTAGGAACCCCTAAGTGAGTGGCTCTCAGTGCGGGGCCGGGGCCCTAAAGTGGCTAGACCAGGATAACCGACTGATGAGTTAATTAACCAAGTGATAACCTAATAAAATTTAAGGGATGGGTTCAAAACATTAAAAAGATTAAATTGTGCCTCGCCCATGCCATTAGCGCTAGGATAGGCTATGGATGGGAGTGGGAGAAGGTACCTATGCGTAGGTACAAATCGAATGGCGCTTGTCTGTACGAAAGGCATTCGATTTCCGCATGTGCCTACTTGGGGGCCGGGGCCCAGTGTGGCTAGTACCAGGACAACCCAAGGGGTGAGGGCTATGCGATGACACTCACTTAGGTTGTTGCTTAGGATTTCCTACCCAAACCTTAGAATCCCTTGTGAAATGACTTTACTTGTGTGAAATGTTATTCAACCCTAGGTATAACCTAGTAAGTTCCTTCTTTGTGAGCTTGGTGTCTATCTCCTAGCACGGGGGGTGAAACTTTACTAGTTTCACATGGTTGGGTGGAAAAATCTTTCTATCGAGGTATCTTGTGCAGATGTAAACAACTGAAGATTCATATTTGTCTGTGCACCTATTGAAGAATGAAGACTTGTACTTATTCATGTTGTTGTAAACTTATGTATTCTCCTATGAGGAGTTTAAATGTAATGTAATTTTCAAATGATGTAATAATGGGTAGACGTAGGAAAAGGGTTATTTGGGATGTTTATTTAGTGTATGTTGGAAAGATGTAATCTTGTTATGTATCAAGTTATGTAAAATGTTGATGAATCATTTGTTGTACTATTGTAATATGTTTGTTAGAGGAAATGGAATTATAGTAGTTGATCTTTAAAAAGTTTTAGATAGAAATTAACTATGAATGTGTTTAAGTATTTTCCAATAAAGAACTTGAAATGGAATTTGTATGGTTAGTAAATGTTGTTAATAGTTTATCAGTTTTTAATTTACATTTAAGGGAACCTTGGAAAGAAGTTAGATTATGTTTTGTTTATTTGCAAACTTTTAAAGTTCAAATTTTTCGTAAAATTCTACTTAGGTTTTCTTTTACAAAGTAAACCTTTGTGCATTTCCCTGGTTCCCTTGCGGGGCATGACAAAACCCATTTACAACAACTCTTTCTTTTTGGTGTTAGATTTACATTTTGTGTTAGATCTTAAATGCTTACAAAAGTAGATTTCTTTTATGCTCTTGCATTTATATTTCAAAATTACAAAATTTCTTTAAAAATACAAAAATATTTACAAGCTTACACCTTTTCTCTTGTGGAATTAGATGCCCTATTGTGTTTGTGGTGTTCAATTTCCTTTTCATGCTTATGCATTTGGATATATCTAGATCTATTTTCTATGCATTTCTTTATTGGTTATCATGTTGCACAAGTTATCTCAAGTGGTTTTCAAGTGCTTTATTGAACCTTTGGATGGGGATGTTGATTTTTCTCTTCTTCATGAAGCCATTGTGAATGATCCCTTGGATAAAGACATTGAATTATCCCCTCCTCATGAAGAATATTTGATACAAGAGGGTGATATATTAATGGATGACATATTTACACATGATGGAGGCTCTTTTTCTAAAACACACTCCCCTTATGCAAACATGTTAGCAAAAGAAGACGACATTATAGATGCCTTACCTCCATTTGAGATTCTTTCTAGTGATGAGGCATTAATGGAGAATGATATGAATTCCCTTAATTCTTTGCCTCTTAGTGATGATCTTATGGAGAATCAAGATCCTACCTCATCTCCTCCTAGGATGGCTTCTTTGCTTCCTCCTTTTGAATCTATTTGTAGTTTTGAGACAACTAACATGGTTTATCCAAAACCCTTGTTGACTGTCAAAGGTTGTCCTTACATTACTATCAAGGGTGAACCTATGGACTCTTTAGAGTCTTTCAATGATCAAGATTCGATAGCTCACACCTATCATACAAGGAATAACCCTCAAACTAATCCGATGGTTTCTACTTCTTTACCACCTTCTCAACCCATTCTTCCTCCTCCACCCCATCTTCCTAGCAAGGAGTATGATTTGATAAAAAAAATTACAAAATACCCCTGCCAGGATTTCTCTATGGGAGCTTCTTCAAGCTTCACCTACCTACTATGAAACCTTGCAAAAATCTCTAGAAACTCTTCCCACTCCACCTCCTAATCAAGAGAACATCAATAACTTCTTACAATGCATGCAGGCTACCCCGAGAGCTCCTGACATTGTATTTACTCAAAAAGATTTACCTTCTAAAGAAGTTCAAAATCAATATGATGCTCTTATGGTTGCTGTTACTATTAATAAAAGTATCATTTGTAGGACATTGATTGATAATGCATTTGGGCTTAACGTTTGTAGCATGAACATGCTCAAAGAAATTAAAGTCGATCTTTCAACTATTCAACCTGACAATGTTCTTATACATGGCTTTGATAACATTTCTAAGAACACTTTAGGCATCATTACGTTACCTATCAAAGTAGGTTCAGTCATCCTAAATACTCCTTTTCATGTTATTCTTGGACCTCTCAATTATAACCTTCTTTTGGGTAGACCTTGGTTGCATGAGATGCATGTTATTCCTTCCACCCTTCATCATAAAGTCAAGTTTATACATAATAACATGATGTATACACTTCTTGTGGATGATGTGTCAAATCCTTGTTTGAATATTCAAACCTACAATACTCATATTCCTGATCCTTCTTCCTCTAATGCTCTTCCTGGTGATGATTAGGGAACCTTGGATTTTAATCCTACCTTTATGGGAGAATATAAGGTTTTTGATCTTGATTTTATGAAGCAACAAAGAGAGTTTGAACAATGAGTTTTTAATTCTACTTCTAATACCCTTTGTAGTAACTTTGTCGCTACTTCTACCCACAATAAATTTTTCAAACCTACTAATGATGAGATAGTGACTACTGAAGTTCCATTGACTCCATCTGATATGTCTTCTTGTTATGGTCTTGGTTATCATTTCCTAGTTAAACAAGGATTCAATGGTCAAGCATGTGACAAGTATAAACAAGGAATTCAAATGCCCTTATAGAATGGGGGGCATGAGCATTATTATGGATTGGGATTTAATCCTCAACAAAAAATCAATGATAAAAACATCTCAAATAACACTTTAAAACATGATGAAACTATGAAGGAATTTGACCAAGAAGTTCTTTTGCCTAAACTCCTTCATGCTAATATGATTACTAGACCTAAATGCAAAAAGAAACGCAGTCCACACTTGAAGACTCTTCCTTTTTGTTTGTATCATAGATTTCATGATCATTCTAATAATGAATTTCAAGCTTTACATTATAAGATTAGGCAGCTCATTAATAGTAAGGTTATTTATATATCATGTGGCAATGAGTTGTAGTTCAATCCTATTTTCTCTAGATAATATTTATGCTCCTATTATGCATCTCCACATTATGTAAACAATGTTAGCCTAATCCTTGCGGGCTCATTGTCTTGTATAGTGTTGTGAGAGATCCAATAGGTCCCCTTCCATCCTTGTTCCTATGCTTGAGGGGAAAGGATGTCATCTCCTTCCTTTTTGTCTTTCTGGGATCCACTTTTCCCTTGGTTAAGCAGTATCTATCTATTATGTGATATCCAATCATACATGAAAATTTTGGTTAGCATTGAGGGTCTATGTCCTTGATCATAACCTATTTTGTTGTTTGATATTGGGTTTCCATTGTTGATAAATCTCTCACCTTGGAAGCTGACTAGTGTGCTATCCCTCACAAGGGTTACTTTTTCCCTTCTTGCATGATATCTCTTTGCATTCATACCTTCCTTGGCCTCATAGGAGATGTGGCCTTCTTGGCTTGGACTGGGTTTTGTCTGTGGATATTGTCTTGATGTTGAAGAAGGATTTATCCTTGTTCTTTTCTTTCCTTAACATGTCAAAATAGTATGTTTTTTCCATCTTAAGGAGGGGGGCATATATATGGCCTCCCTCATTCTATATTATGCATTTTTGTTCTAACCTTTTGTTTTTCAGTATGCTAAATCCTTGAAAGGTAATGCACATAAGTTGCTAAATCTTGAAGGGACACATATTTCCAATTTTAAATATGCTAAATCCTTTGAAGGTAATGCACATAAGTTGCTAAATCCTAAAGAGATATGCATTTTACAAATTTATTCTATGGTGATATGAGGATATGGATCCATGGGTACTTGATAAAAGTCATCAGAAGACACACTACATACATGCACAAAGCCACCAAAAGGTGCACAAATTTGACATAGGGGAGGGATGGAGGATCCAATAATGGATGGTCCAAATCTACACTACTAATTATAACAACAACAAGCACAGTGGAATTCAACACAATAATGCTTCAAAATAGAATTTCATTCAACATGCCTGGCTGTAAGGCCTTCTAGGTTTTAGCCTATTACAATGAAATAACAAAGTATCTCACCAATATCCTAGCTATTCTAGCTCTAAAACACATCATAAACTGATGGAAACACTAAGGCAGATCTAAACTTGAGCTCGCAAGCCTCCAAGCAATCTCCATGTCTCCAAGTATACAAACCACTAGCTTCGCTATTATAATATCAAATAAAACATCTGATCTAAAAGATCTCACAAGATCCAATTATGATTCTAACCTCCTTATACTATCAATCTAATATCCTACCCCTAAAAATCTACCCAAACTCTCAATATATAGCCAGCTAAGCCACAAGTCGGCCAGTTAGGCATTTAATTACAATATAGGTCCAGTCTGAAAGAGTAACCCAAAACTAATGAAAGAATTATCAAAACATGATGTGCCCATGGATTTAGGTCAAAAAATTACCCAATAACATGCCCTTAACTATGCAAGGCCCCATCTCATCACACAGAACCGTGCAAGAAGAAACACTCCACATTTTGTGTGAAAACTGCTAGAAAATAGGTCTCCAAGAAAAAAGGTCATAAATTTTTACTTATAATTAATTATGGCTTGTTCTCTTGGGAAAAGATATTATTTTAGGTCCTCTTTAAGGACCTAAGATAAAAAATTCTGATTCATTAAGGATCAAGGTCACCAAGATGCGCAATCAACACCAAAACTGCAGGAAAATACGGCTTCAACGACAAGTAAAACAACTCCAACTTTGAAATGGTCCATCCAATCCTTATGAGATATTAGGGGAAGGTTCCAAAATAGGTCCTAAACATCATGTAAGATTCACACAACATGAAACCAACAAATTAAATTACTACAATTCAAACAACAAAAATAAGGAGATGTTTTTGGTTAATGCAAGATTGCTCTATGCCCGAGATGCTCCTGCATCAAACACCCCAGGTAAATTAAAAAAAGAAAGTTCTCATGAAATTTTGAAAGGAATTAGTATAGTTATTCCATATTTATTCTTAACCCATATCTCCTCTATTCCTTCATTCCATGCTATCTTTACTTTATGCACTATCACACTCAGCAGATCAGCTTGTCTTGCACTTTTCTCATCTTTCCTTTCTACTACTAACAAAAACTGATTCTAACCATCTTTTCCACTTTTGATCACACTAGTACTTTGGTGAAACACATATTCTCTAGAATTACTAATCATCTTGACATCATTTGCAGTCCTCTTTGTCACTATCTTTTTCAAAAAGTCCATCTGCCTCTTAATCTCTATAAATTCCTCAGCTATGGCATGCTCCTTTCCTTTCAAAATCATCTTCATTTCATCCATAGGTTCATCAAATCTCTTCTTCTAATGTTTTTCATAAGGACAACACTTGATAACTCCACATCCCTTAGCTCCAACTTCCTCCAAAGGTAATAACTTATCCCTGGATCCACCATGCATTACCACATATGTATTTGCATGACCATCAAACATAAAATGTCTATCAAATTGTCAAGGTCTCCCAAGCAATATATGACAAGCATCCATAGGCAATATATCACACAATATTTCATCATGATAAGATCCAATCTAAAAATTAACCAAGCATTGTTCTTCAATCCTAACCTTAGATACATCTTGTATCCAACTAACCTGATAAGGATTAGGATGTTTCCTTCTTTCCAAATTCAACTTACTAACCATCTCTTCTAAAATAAAGCTCTCAAAACTACCAGCATCAACTATGACATTACATACCTTATCCTTGCACTTACATCTAGTTCTAAACAAATTCCTTCTTTGCACTAGTTCTTGGACACATGTAGCCAAACTCCTAGTGAGAAGAAATTCACCTTGTTCTGCAACATTCTCAATGTTTTCTTTAGCAGTTAATGCAACTCTATAACCTTGTTCTATAACATTCTCAATGTTTTCTTAGGACATTCAAAACTTCTATAACCTTGTTCACCACATTGACAACATGTAAAAGTGAACTCATTTTTCCTTCTCCCTCTTTGTCCAACATTGTAGTTATTAGTAGCTGGACCACTACAAGATCCTTCATCAGTCTTCTTAGGATTTCCTCCAGCAACTATTTCATCAGTCTTTCCACTTTTGTTCCTATTCTTTTGTCTTCATTAAAACCTCTTGTTTAGCTTCTACTCAATCTTCAATTCCATCTGATAAGTGTGTGTGTGAATTTTGTACCTAGCTATAGACACAACACTTCAGTAAAACATTAGAGGTTAGCCAAAAACCAAAATCATTCAATGAAATGGAAACTAAACTAACCAGGTGATTTACTGCCTTCTAGTAGGTGTGAGTATGATACTCTCAGATCAGACCGAGACCAGTGACAATGTAACACCTAAATGAAGGATTTGGATGCAAAATATGAAAGACTATGAATGCAGATTAAGCTATATTTTTGTATTTTCTATGTAATGATATGAAATCTATATGAATATAAGCTATATGAATGAAATGGAATGCAGATTTAATCTAAGAATGCTATAAATGAGTATGAAATCTATGATACAAAACTATGCAAAAGCTAATGATCAACTATGAAAGATCTCACAAATCACCTATCACAACTGCTCAATCCTTCAATTGCCAATTTGCCAGAGTAATTGTGCAAATTTGAGTGTTGATAAAAATGAAGAGCCGAGCCTTGATTTTATAGAAATCTAGGACTTTGAGGATGCAAGAGAAAAGCCATAAATCACTTTTGATAAACTCGGGTTAATTTTTGAGTTATCAAGAAATTAGAGATAATTAACTCACAAAAAATCATGCAAAAGCAGAGTTTTACTCAAAATAGAGTTTTCGATAAAATTTCAACTCATCATCAGATGTTGAGTTTCAATTTAAAATTGATTGTTAATTTCTACTTGTCTTCTTTTCTGATTTTGCATGATCTAATTATAAATTAATTAAAAATAAAGTGATTTATTCTCAACTTAACTGATTTTTTAAATAAAATAATTGATTTATGGGTTAATCAATTATTAAATCAAACTTTTATTCAAAAACTATATTATTAAATATTGACAACTGACTTTAATTAATTAAATAGGAATTTAATCAATTAGTCATAAGATTTTTTATTTATTGTCAAAATTAAAAAATACAATTTAGGAATAAATATAATTACATGTAATTAAATAATTAAGTGGCAATATTAAGTCCAATTAACTGAATATTCAGAATATTCAATTAATCAAACTTTAGGATAAATAAGATTTATCACCCAAATAATTATTAAATTAATGATAATTAGATAAATAGGAATATTTCTAGGAATATTCCCCAATGCAGAATTTAGGATAATCAATTAAATTCGATAATGTGCAGATGTGCCTTAGGTTAGGACTTTTTTATCAATTTCATTCAATTTGAAGATGTAGGAGGTTAATGAACCTATAGCCCATTTTTGGGGTATTACATTTTGCCCCTCTTTGAATTACTATGCAAAGTGCAGTGGTTCAAAGATAGTCTGTGTATGATAAAGATGTTTGAAACTGATTTGAAATATTTGAAGATTAACTGATTTCGAGACAGAAACTAATTGAAAGATTGGAAAAAGAGATACCGGCCTAGGCCCAAAATGACCAGGAATTGTGATGATGCTAGCTATATCAACAATGAATCAGTGATTATGAAAAAGTGCCAAAACGCCTGATTTTGAACCTTATGATTGTGAAGAACTTAGTGACTGATTCCAGACCTTAATGTCCCTGTATGAATCATATTGGTATCACATCCTGAACCCATCAGTTATGAAGAACTAAGGAAATAACACTAATGAACTGATGGTTACAAAAAGCTAATACAGTTTACAAGATAGATTTAGGATTCCAGATTGATATGGATCAAGATGAATCTGATATGCCCCAAGCGATGATAGATTTTCCCCAAGCGACAAGGACTTTAGATGAGTCAGCAACTAGACATGGTTGTTGTCTTGATTAATGAGGAAATATTTGATCACAAATTTAGATTTACAGACTTGAATGATGTGCAATACCATGCCCACTTCAAGATTAAAATTGAAATCTAACAAGAAAAGTTAGCGTTATAGTTTAGAATCATGTTAATTGATTTGAGAAATGGTTGTACACATCTGGGAATGTGTTCTGCATCGTTTAGAGGTCCTGAAGACCAAGTTTGACTAGGTTAAACCATGAGTTGACCATAGTTGACCAAGTTGAAATTTTGATAGTTTGATGTAAGATAATTAGTTAAGTTGAATTGTAGATTCGTTTGATGATTGAAGGTCGAATATGCAAGCAGTTTATAATATAAATGATCTTAGATTTTGATTTTGATCCCGAAAAAGGATTCTAGTTGCTGTTTCATTGGAGGAACCTTCATACAATGCTCAGCCCTTGTGTCATGTTTAGCATTTTTGGTTTTGAAGAATCGTTTAAGTGTTCAAGCAATTTGTGAGATCATGCAAAGTGCAAAATGAAATGCAGAATGAAATGCAAACCTAGGACCTAGGACCTAGTCACTAATCATGTGTTGATTATTTGTCATCATTGAGTTTTTTAGTAACTAGATAAATCAATACAATTCCCACTAGTTATGAAACCATAGACATATGAATATTGATTTGTATGTGCAAGAATCAATATAACACCCACTGGCTAGATAACCATGAACATATGAATATTGATTTTGTTTTCGAAATGTTGGATTAGATACAAGCACCAAGCCATAAATGCCAAGATGACCTGAATATCATGTCCATTTTGATATAGCAATTTGTATAAGCATCAAAACATAAATGTTGTGATGACCTGAATATGCCTTGCATTCAAACACATCAAATAGTCAAGAGATCATTCTAAATCCAGTGTGAATTACCCGTAGTGACCCTTTATCATTCAAATCCTTAGGCAAGATCGTGTTTCATAGTAAGAGAAAGAACTCACTCAAAAATACAATAGTTAGATCAAACTTATTTGAATTTTCTAGGTATCAATGGTCGAGGTACTCATGGCCATCTGATTCGAGATAGAGGTTCTTATAGATAGACACAATTTCAATCCGAAATTTCCAAAGTTGTTAGATTTTCACATACAAGAATAAAACAAAGAAAAGATTATGCCCCCAATCATCACTCTCTAAATATTGTAAAGGACATCATTGAAGAGCTCAAAGGGACACAATATGCAAAAATATCAATACGAATCAGTAAGCATACAAAGAGATAACAACATGTAAAAGCATAGAATTTTTTTAGTTTGATGTTTGATTGTGTTGTTGTAGATGCAAAATCCTTTCTAGAGAGGAGACAAACGGACTGACTCGAATGAAGCTTCAAAGGACTCTGACTAGATATGACTCATCTAAGGTATATTGGAGACCAAAGGATAGGACATTGATTGCCCCAAAGTGTTAGGCATTGATAGGATACAGATGCTTTTGCTGATTGGTGTACAAACTGACTTATTGAAAACAAGAATGTGGAAACAAACCAAGAGATATGTACAAACTAAAGCAAGACTGAAAGTTAGGAAAGACCAAGATTGCACTGATAGATGGAGCATTTTGAAACAAGTGGTGTTTTTTTGTTGGGTTTTAACCATCTTGGTAGAGATTCTATTTTTTCTACCAAGGCGCATGTTTCCAAGTTTTCTCCAAGGCACTTTTTCTTTTTCTCATTTTTTTGTATTTTTCATTTTTCCAATTTTTTTGTATTTTTGATATTTTTTTATTTTTTTTGTGAATCATCAAGGTTCCTATTGCTAGGTTTTCACCAAGATGTTCACTTTTTTAGGACATTTTACCATAGGCTGAATTGCTTAGGCATAGAATTTCTTCAGATGGAGAACATTGATTGGCTCTCAGAGTTGTTCTCCTTCAGTCATTGAGAGTTGATAGGCTCCAAACCAAAAGTAGTAGTGATAAGAAAGGGACCAAGCTAGTTGGGTTCAAACTTCCCCTTGCGCTCTCTATGTGATTGATTTTTAGGATTCTCTCTCAAGACTAGATCACCAACCTAAAATTCTTTATGTCTGACTTTCTTATTGTAACCTCTAGACATTCTCTTCTAATTTACTCTGAGATGATCATACGCTGCTTGTCTGCGCTCTTCTAGTAGTTCAATTTCTTGCAACCTAGACACTCTGTAGTCATCATCAGTTACTAGACCATGCATTTTGATTCTTAGTGATGGGATTTCAACCTCAATAGGCAGTACCACTTCAGACCCATAAACTAAAGTGAATGGTGTAGCCCTAGTGGATGTTCTGATACTTGTTCTATAGGCCCAGAGAGCTAGATTGATCATGAGATACCAATCTCTTCCTATCTTATTAACTATACAGTGTAATATTTTCAATAGATTCTTGTTAGAAGCCTCTTCTTGTCCATTCCCTTGAGGATAGTCGAGAGATGACCAATGTTGTGTAATCTAGAATTTGGCACATAGATCATCTAAGTCTTTGTTTTTTAATTGTCCACCATTATCTATGACTATAGAGTTTGGAATACCATACCGACATATGATATAGTTCAAGATGAACATAGATATTTGTTTTCCAGTTGCTTGTGTCAAAGGGACTACTTCTACCCATTTTGTGAAATAATCTGTAGCTATGATGATATGGGTATGTCCATTAGAAGAATGAGGATGTATGTCTCCTATAAGATCAAATGCCCATTGGTGAAAAGGCTATTGTGTATTAAAGGGAATTAGATCTCTCCCTAGTGCATGAATTAAGTTACCATGCACTTGGCACTTTTGACAGTTCTTAGCAAACTTAATAGCATCTTTCTCCATTTCAGGCCAATAGTACCCAACCCTAATAAGCTTTCAAGCTAGCGTTAAACAATTTGAGTGTGACCCACATATACCTTCATGAACTTCCTCTAACACATGTTGAGACTCTTCTTGTTCTAAACATCTAAGTAGCGTACCATCTAGACCTCATTTGTACAGATCATGACCAATGATAACATATTGGGAGGCATTTTGGATAAGGTATCTCTTTTCATGGTGATTAAAGGTATCAAGAATGATTTGGTCTTTGAGATAGAAGAATAGGTTTTTATATCTGGATGAATTGTGACCTACAATAGTGCAAATCGTGCAATTTTTAGGGGAATCATATGCAGGATAAGATAGTGCTTCCACTAGGAACTTGTAGCATAGCTCATGTTCAAGCTGCTATAATAGAGTAGATAGCATTGCCATTGCATCGGCAACCCTATTCTCTATTCTAGGAATTTGCTCAAATGTGATAGATATGAAATATTTCTTTAGACCATCTACCATTATTTTATATGGAATGAGCTTTTCATCCTTCATTTGGTACACATCGTTGACTTGATGGATTACAAGTTGTGAGTCTCCATGAATGTGTAATTCAGTCACTCTCTACCCAATTGCTAGTTTCATACCATTAAGAAGGGCTCCATATTCAACAATATTGTTTGTACAAGGAAATTTGATTCTGAATGCTTTGGGTATTGAGTACCCTTAAGGAGTGATAAATAATATGTATGCTCCGGATCCATTTTGTGTATAGGAGCCATCAAAGAACAATTGCCATTCTCTAGAAGAAAGATTCATGATAGAGGAATCTGGAAATTCTATTTGCATTGGAGTATCATCAAAAAAAGGTGCATCTGCTAGTTGATCCACAATAACCTATTCTTTCATAGCTTTTCTTTCAACATACTCAATGTCAAATTCACTTAAGAGCATGACCCATTTGTGTAATCTACCCGTGAGGGCAGATTTGCTTAGTAGGTATTTTAGTGGATCAATCTTAGCTACTGATTGTGTGGTATGAGGCAACATATAATGTCTTAGTTTCTATGATGTAAAGATCACAGCTAGACAAGCCTTTTTAATCATAGAATAATTCTTTTTGCATGCTACCAATGTTCTACTAATATAGTATATAGCTCTCTTTTTATTGTTCTCATCATGTTGTACAAGCAATGCCCCCAGTGATGTATCTATAGTGGAGACATATGAGATCAATGGCTTCCCCTGAATGGGAGGCATCAAGATAGGAGGATTTGATAGATATTTCTTGATATGATTAAAATTATTTTCACATTCCTCATTCCATGAAAAAGTCACACCTTTATGTAATGTCTATGTAAAAGGTTGTGATATGTTTGCAAGATGTGATATGAAATGCTTGATAGATTGTACTCTCCCTTGTAATGTCCTCATTTGACTAATATTCTTCGAGGGTTGCATCTCCATTATAGCCTTTACTTTAGCTGGATCAACTTCAATGCCCTTCTTTGAAACTATGTATCCTAAGAGCTTTCTAGAAGTGACACCAAAAACACACTTCTTAGGGTTTAGTCTGAGACTAAATTTTTCCATTCTGTCTAGTATCTTGTTCAAGTCATCTAGATGTTTAACCCTAATCATAGATTTTGCTAAAGTATCATCAACATAATCCTCCATAGTTCAATGCATCATGTCATGAAAAATAGATGTCATAGCTCTCTGATATGTAACACCAGCATTTTAAAGCCCAAATGACATGACATTCCAACAGAAGGTACCCCATGCACATGTAAAAGTAGTTTTCTCTTGATCCTCTAGAGAAATTTTTATTTGATTATATCCCAAGAAACCGTCCATTAAAGAATACATCTCAAAACCCGCAGTTATGTCCACTATCATATCAATTTTAGGTAGTGGAAAATCATCCTTAGGCCATGCTTTGTTTACATTTCTAAAATCTGTGCATACTCTTATTGATTTATCTAGTTTTGAAATAGGTATAATATTAGAGATCCATTCAGCATAGTTAATAACACGGATGAATCCAGCTTTTAGTAGCTTCTCTAATTTATCTTTTTCCAAGAGTGCAACATGTGGATGCATCTTTCTCAATTTTTTCTTAAAAGGTTTTACATTTGGAGCTATAGACAAATGGTGCATTATAAGATCAGGATCCAACCTTGGCATATTTGAATATTTCCATGCAAACTTGATCTTTTTCTTTGTTAAGAAATTTGTAAAGTTTTTATTCTCTTCTTTTGATAAAGATTGTGCTACATGGATCAACTATGGTTCCTTTGTTGTTCCCAAGTTGATAGATTGAGTGGGCTCAATTAGAACAAGAGATCTATCCTGTAAATGACTTGAAAGGACATCAAATATCTCATCCTTAGGTGCCTTAGAGAGTTTTTCACCTTTGGATACATCTTTCATTTTTACCGTTGTAGGTTCTGAGACTGCCACAAAGTGGTTTTCACCCTTAGAACTCCTTTTCTTTTTTTTTTAATTCTTTTTTTTTTTACTAAGATACTTGATGTCCAACTCCGTCATGCTAACACTTGGTTCACTGATGGAAGTCCTCATAGGCTCAACTGCATTAAGGTAGAAAGCAAGGGCATAGTCATTGGGAAAGGTATAAATACCTTGGTTCAAGTTTGTGGATGGTAGGTCAAGAATGTAATGTCCTCACCAAGGAACCCATAAGGAATCAGGTCTTATGACCAAAAATTGCAACTAACAAATTTTTTTATTACATTACATCATTACTACTTCACATTTACATTCCTTAAGGTTCCCTTAATGAATTCATTCACTAACATCTTTAGATTACTTATCCAGATTGAATTTCATTTCCTTTCTTTACTTTCACAATTTAGAACTAAGAGATAGGGTAAGAAAATAACATTTCATTTACAATCATATTCCTTACTTTATATACTAAGTTCATTTCTCCTTCCTACACATTGAATAGCTATTCATTACAAATTTCATTTTAACCTTAGCATAATAAACATTTTCTTCCATTGCAACATAGGAGAGATAGGAAAGATCATTCAACATTACATTATACATTTACAACTTTAATCTTTCAAATAACAACCCTTGAAACAAGACTAGAACTATCCCTCCCAATTACATTACTTTTCTATTCAATTACATCATTCTGATAATAGATCTCATGATAACAAGTACATGAAAGGCCCAAAGGCATTACAACATATCTTTTCATCTTTCCTTTCAAGAATAGATAATACAAAATACAAATATCTGCATAAATACATAAATTTGAATGCATGCAAATCATGAACCACGAATAGGACCTCAAAATATTTTTTCCACCCAACCATGTGGAACTGATGAGGTTCCACCCCCCATTCTAGGAGATAGAACCAAGATACTCACAAGGCCCTAAGCAATCTAAGGCTCAGAAGATAAAGAAATCAAAGACTCAAAAAGAACATATAATATCATCATACCATAACATCGAGGTCAAGGTTCTAGGATACCACCTAAGTGAGTGTCATCACACAACCTATATATTGGGATCCTTCCTGGAAACCATGTAACCCCGGTCCCTCCTTTATGGAGAGGGATCCATCCTAGCAATTATCCCTAGTCCTGGTACTCCAATCAGGTCTATGTGGCCATTATTATATTCTCTTTCATTATCTTTTAAATCCCCCCTTGACAGGTTAATTTTTAAGGTTATCACTTTTTACAAACCCACCTATAGGATCATCTGGAAACCACTTTAGGGTTCCAACACCTATGGTGAGCCACTCACTTAAGGTTCCTATCCCCTTACCCCACACATGCACAAATCATGAAAATCTCAAGTAATCTCAAAATGATCCATCTCATAGGTCTAGGGAACCCTCTAGTGCACTCAGGCCACCCAAACAAGTTCTGACCTTATATTATGGACTCTACCAAAAGCCAAGTATGAAAAAAAGCTTAAACTCAAAACCATGTATAGAAATTCACAACATAAAACTTCCCACATGCATTGACACAACATTCCATAGCTTATTTCAAAAATCTAGGAAAAAAATCTCATGTGCCTGAAATTTGGCTGTCTGAATTTTTTAAGAAATCTCAAAATTAGAAATTGTATCTTAACTCCCATGAATTTGAAACCTATCCCAATCATCTTAGAAGGTACCTAAACCCTTTATACAAGTATAACTTAAAGTATAAGAAATGTTACTTGTATAAAACTTGTTTTTTCTTGGTTGACACTAGTTGGTCGGTTAACACAGTCTAGGTTGGTTAACACTGGATTGGTCAGTTACCACTGCATTGGTCGGTTAATACTACATTGGTTGGTTAACACTACATTGGTTGGTTAACACTGGACTGGTCGGTTATCACTAAACCGACCTAGCTCAGTTAATACTAAACCAACCTGGCTTGGTTAACACTAAACTGACCTAAAACTACAGAATACGACTATCAATTCTAACTTGCAGGTAAAATTGGGCATTGTGGGGACTATGGTTGCCTAATCTGAGCATGAACCATTTGAGATATCTCAGTTTCCCTTTAGAAATGGCTCATCAATCCATCCTATCTATCTAACAAATCTATTCTAGATCTGGACAAAGAAAGGTGGTGCACAAACCGACATGAACCACTAAGGTTTGAAATAACAGTTCTAAATTCTGGAAGCACTCATGAACATTCTGGAAAGAAGGGAGATAAACAAGAGAATATTAAGGATCCTATAGACCAAATTATCCCAAATAAAAGCATCAATTTCATAGAGAAGTCTGCAAGAGAAAAATAGTAAGGAAATGATTGCAATTCAATCCTACACCTTCATGACCCTTCCTATTTCTTACTAAACTTCCCTATTTAATTCAATAAAAGATAAACTCATCCTTCCACATGACCATAAACAAAAACTATATAATCATACGCAGTTTTATTATCATATCATATACAAACATATTCACACACAAAAAGGAAGAATGGAGATTCTTCCCAGTTTAGACCCTACCTTGGGTCCTGTTAGCTATTTTTCTTGCAAAGGTAAATAACTAGACCATAACCTGATCTCTCCCTTTTGATGCTCTTTTCCTGGCAAGAGAAATGCTAATTGACAAGGATGAAATCCTTCTTCACTTTGGGCTCCACAGACCCAAGTGGGTGTACCTTACTTCTCTGCTTATGCAAATTGATATGAACTAATACAAACACCTAATAAGAAGATTCACTAATAGATTAAATAGAATAAATACGTCCTGCAACAGGATTCATGACTGAGATGAATCTCTGATATGGGAAGCCTACCCACATGCTCAATATATCTTTCAAACTCATCAACAAAAAGGGAAAGTTGATTTAAAAGATTTGGTTACAAGTCTAGTCAAACCAATGCCTAATCCTAGGCATGGAGTCATGTGATGCACATCAATAGAAAACTTCAAATCTTATACAACTGGAAATCAAACAATGCACCTTGCACACCATTCTTTCTTTCCCCTATTTGGACATCAAATCCTTATGAAACATCATACTATCAATAACAATCTTCAAGATATTACACTCTCCTTGAAAGAAACTCGAAAATCATTACACCATTTACCTTGTAAATAGGTACATAGAGATGCCTTACAAATCAGTATACAAAAATTTGACAAAGACACAAAGAGACATCAGACAAACATGAGAAAGGATTTTCATTTTACTTCATTGAATCATTCTAAAACTATACATTCAAATCACAGCAAACTCAGAATTAAAACTCTGAAATGAAACTAAAAACTTGCATTTATGGAACTCAAACTTGCAGAGCTCTGCTCATGCAAAAAGATTGGAACCCTTGACCCCCCTCAAAATTCAGAATAAGAAGGCAAAGAGGAAATTCAAGAGGCATTACAAAGTGACACTTGTCTTTTTCTCATCTGCTCATAAGATGAATCATCTGCCTTCAAACTAGAAATGGAACTTGCTATCAACTCTGGGAAGCACCTGCCATCTCTTCAAACAAACTGTGAATCACCGGATTGAACAAAATAGATATTTTCAAAATATCTTCCCAGCCCCCTATTTTGTTCAACTACAAATATCACAAGCAAATGACCACCTATGCAAAATCTGATTCCAAAATTGGAATCCTCACATCAAGACCTTTTCGACGGTATATGATACTTGCTATCTGGGCGAAAAATAAAGCCCCCGGCTATTAAACAATCTCCCAGCTCTGCCATTTTGATATTTGTATTTTATCATATAGTTTAAACTATATGAATTTACATTTATAACTTTGATTTTTTGGACTCTTTGAATGTGCGGAAGAAAAGAATAAAATATTATTTTTGAATGCCCCTGCCGGGACCCACATGCCACATGGCAGCACGTGATCGGTCCAACCTTGCACCCTATGCCACCTTAGCTCCACTTGAGTGCCCAATCACCACCTTTGACACATGTTGCATTCCTATTTGCTCAGAAAATTCCACCTAAACAGCTTGCCATTTGTCATCATCTGACCGCCACCACATTGCCAACTACCATGTGTCACCTTGTCGCATGATCGCATGGGTCAGAAATGGCCCATGAGATCATGCGACCACCATTAGATGGTGGCACAAATCCCAAGGTCATCATTCCTGCACAGATCAAAATTTGGTAAAAAATAACCTTACCAGCGCATAGGGCCCACCTGACATGTGGTAAGCCCGGATTGGCCACATTGTCCACCAGGCGCCACCTCAACGGACTGACACGTGTCGGTCTAGCGCATGATCGCAAGGGCTAGAAATGGCCCATGCGATCATGCGACTGCTCTACAAAATTTGATTTAATCCAGCCCACATCCAGCTAGCACGCACCTCTAGGTAGACTCATCTACCACCTCATCGGTCTGCCACATGTCAACCTGTCGCATGTTCACAAGGGTTGAAGTTGGCCCTTGCGATCATGCGACCACTTGACACATGTCCACTTCTGACCAGTCACCGCCACCTCTGTCCACTCTGTATCACACTGCCATGTCACTGAACTGACCACCACCTCATCCAACTGCCACATGTCAACCTATCACATGTTCGCAAGGGCTGAAGTTGGCCCTTGCGATCATGCGACCACTTCACATGTGTCCATCTTGACTAGTCAACATGCGCATTACTGCAAAATTATCTTTTCCTTGGGTGCGGGCATAGAAATCGAGATAGGCGCATGAGCACACATAGGTAGAGTCTCTGTTGCTTCAATTTGCTTTCATACTATGTGAATTTGGTTATATCCATCAAATTCTCCCCATTCCGGATGAATGTGGGATATATAGTTTGACTATTTTTAAAACCTCCTGTGCATTTTCGGTCAAAATATGGGGCCCACCACCGCATAGAAGTCTCCAGCCAAGGGGTTTGTCACATGATTGCATAGCTAGAAAAAGGGCTATGCGAACATGTGACACACCTTCCATACAACTACCACTACTGCTTAGAGTTAATGCTAAGGGGTTGTCGCATGTTCGCATGGCATGAAAATGGCTCATGTGAACATGCAACAAACTACCTACACTCATCACCGTTAACTTCCCTTGGGTGCTAGACCCATGATGTGTCCTTCCTCCCTTTCCAGCTCTGCCAATCATGATGAAACATCTCAGCAACACCTGGCAAAATGACCCCGCAATCCTCGGTAAGACTTTACAGTGAAATCGATGGTTGTCAGATAATCACAGAATCCAAAGATTCCATGCGATCATGAGATTGCCATCTGATCTAATCCTTGATACTGCTTTGTAGATTCTGACATCAGCCCCACAAGCACCAATGAAAAATTGCCAACTGGGCATACATGGTAGGGGGACCCACGAAGTGCGTCTCACTGCCTGGAAGATCGGATGGCTGTCACATATCCGCATAGCATGAAAAGATTCTATGCGGATATACGCCAATCGTCTAATCAAGAATCTTTGAAACTTAACCCAATCCCGGACCCTAGTATATCTGGCGATCACGCAACAAAAGGATTCACAGATTCTTGAAAACATTTACTTAACTGGGGTCACATTTTGAGAACTCGCAACTAAGGCATTCTCTAGGTCACAGAATGATTTCTTAACTTTGGGCTTCATCTGGAGATTTAGTGACTGAACATCATGAAGAACTGGGCCCCACCAACTGATTGCACTTGCACACTTAAGACCGACAAACAAGGAATGCCAGCAAAAGGGAAGAAATGTGAGGTAAAAAACAACCAAGGTTTTCAGTGAAGGATCGAAAACATCCAGGGTATTCATGCAGACCAAAAAAGAAAACATCACAGGTTTTCGACACTTTGGCAGATTCTGAGACTGTTTCCTACAGACCACAAAACTTGAATATCTCCCTGGGTTTTATGAATTAGCAGATGCAATCTAAACTGGAGCAAGGCAATACATTAAAGAGCACGGGGCTAAGAGCACAAACCATGAAACATTATGGATTTTCTTCGCACATTAAAACAAGCTTGCAGCAGGGCAGGACAACTTCAAAATTAGTAGGGAAGAGGTTATTTTCATAGGATTCTGCATTGACTAGAAAATGGACTAATAGTGGCTCTATCTGGGGATGGTTGAGCATAAGATCAGCACAAGAATCTCAGAATCTCTTGGAAGAGTAGACCACCCCAAAAACTAGCTTCTCCTTATCACTTAAAAAAAAACTTCATCTTCTTATTCCTCCAATCCATTACTTGGTTCTAAGGCTCCTTTATTGAAAGAAACTAGACTACGCAAAGCAAAGCAACTGTACAAGTATTTACAAAACTTTTAACTGAAATTAATGCTTACCCTGGTCAAATACATGATTTTCATTTCCATCCCACTCAAGCAAGCTGTAAGTATCATTCACATCTGCTTGATTAACAATACTCACATTCTTCATCAGTTCAACATACAAAACATGGTCAGCAAACTCACCATTATCCGGTATGGGAAAGCTATCAAGATGCCATGAGTACTGATCACTGCGTGACACTAAACTGTCACACTCTTCATTATCACTACCATGTTGAAAAGTGAAACATTGTAACTTAGCATCACGGCTGGAAACATTAGTTTTCTAATCATTAGTTTGTAGAATAGAATAAACCTTTTCTGTCTCATTACTTTGCAAACTAACACATAACCTTTCAAAAAAAAAATCTAATTGCATAAATCTAGGAACATCTTGCTGACCACAAACTACATCAGCATCATTTAGAAGAGAACAAGCTTCGTCACTGAGTGACTTATTAGTCATTGGAAAATCTGAGGATACACTTTCAGATTCACCACTTTCTTTAGCATCAAAATGTGTACAAAAAACACAGTCAGTAAGTTCATGCAAATCTGGACATGCACTAGTGCACTCATCATCATACTCATCAAATATAACATTATCAAATTCATCACAATGAAATGCACTTGAGTCTTGCTGATTTACAATGGGAGAAAAGACATCAAAATTTGTTTCATCCATCATGCCATCATCTGAATTACTTTCATCAAAACTTATGTTAATTGGGCATGGAAATCTGGAAACAAACTTAGTACCATGCCTTTGAAATTCAGCATCCAAAAGACTTGAAATCTACTCACTACTTATCCAGCACTGAACATCACATTTCACTTCCTCGTTCTCACTACTGATGCTGCACATCTCTTCTCCTTCTGAAGCTAGGACTAAATTCATTTGTCTCACATTACCTTGTGTGAAGTAACTACTGCCGGAACCAACATCTGCATTATATCCATGTTTTTCATGTTCACACAAAACATCATTAGACTAAAACAAGGAAAAATTAGCATCATTTAGAAGAGAACAAGGGAAATCCACAAGCTCAAGGAAATTACTATCAACTGAATGTTTACTTTCCCTTCCTTGACACTCATAAATTTCATCATCAGCACAATAACCAACACTATAACCATCATAGGACTTAGCATCCCCAAATGAACTAGACTCAGCATCATTGAATTCAACATTTATGAAAGAGTCTATCCAATCCTTAACATTTTTTAGTGCTTCATCCTTTAAGGAAGCAGTCCAACTAACTGATTCAGGCATTGAAAGTTCTAAGAAAATTTCAGTGTACTGGAATTCATGAAACTCTAAACCCACAGGAAGCTCACTACATGCAATAAGAAACTTCTTATAATAAGACAGTGTAGATTCTTCATTTCTTTCTCCTATTTCACACCTTAAAATCAATACAAAATTATGTTGAATCTTTTGATTTATCAAATGAAGTTCATTCTCATAACTCTCTAGATCTGATTGAAAATTTTTAGATCTGGAAGCATTCTCTTGATCTATCATGGCTGAGAACTCCATTTCAACACACTACAAACAAATAAACTTGTTCTTATGACAATATTTCTATCCAAGCTTATGCAATCACTGACTTTGTTTAACATCAACATATTTCTAATACTCTTTAGAAACTAAATCTTCTATCCAGAAATATGGCAAAAATTTTCAAATTAGATTTCCCTTTTCTTAGTGACTGATTCACTTATTTAGGGACTGTTTTATACCTTGACAAAGGATTACCTAGAAGTGTTGCTGCTTGTAAAATTCTGATTTAAAGTTTCCATCAAATCACCTTCCAAAACTTCGTAGAGCCGCCACCTCTTTTCAGAGGACAAATCTAGATTCAGCTGAGAACCTTCTATCTCAAATCTGAACTATCTTTATCAGCAACCACAAAACACTTCAAAGGATGCACTGTTTGTTAGGATAAAAATACATTACAATCTCTTTACAAAACACTGATCAAACAGAGATTCAAAGTTGCCACTCACATTCAGTGAGAACATATAACAATTTGAAAAGAATAGACTCTATATCCAAACTGGACCAGACCCTGGGATGATTCAGCAAAGCAAGGAATTGAACATCTTCAACTTGCTGTCATTTATTGCTTCCCCAATAGAGTCACCATTTTGTTAGCTATTTTTCTTGCAAAGGTAAATAACTAGACCATAACCTGATCTCTCCCTTTTGATGCTCTTTTCCTAGCAAGAGAAATGCTAATTGACAAGGATGGAATCCTTCTTCACTTCGGGGTCCACAGACCCAAGTGGGTGTACCTTACTTCTTTGCTTATACAAACTGATATGAACTAATACAAACACCTAATAAGAAGATTCACTAATGGATTAAATAGAATAAATACGTCCTGCAACAGGATTCATGACTGAGATGAATCTCTGATATGGGAAGCCTACCCACATGCTCAATATATCTTTCAAACTCATCAACAAAAAGGGAAAGTTGATTTAAAAGATTTGGTTACAAGTCTAGTCAAACCAGTGCCTAATCCTGGGCATGGAGTCATGAGATGCACATCAACAGAAAACTTCAAATCTAGTTACAAGTCTAGTCAAACCAGTGCATAATCCTGGGCATGGAGTCATGAGATCCACATCAACTAGAAATCAAACAATGCACCTCGCACACCATTCTTTCTTTCCCCTATCTGGACATCAAATCCTTATGAAACATCATACTATCAGTAACAATCTTCAAGATATTATACTCTCCTTGAAAGAAACTCGAAAATCATTACACCATTTACCTTGTAAATAGGTACACAAAGATGCCTTACAAATTAGTATACAATAATTTGACAAAGAAACAAAGAGACATCAGACAAACATGAGAAAGGATTTTCATTGTACTTCATTGAATCATTCTGAAACTATACATTCAAATCATAGAAAACTCTAAATACAAACTCTAAAATGAAACTAAAAACTTGCATTTATGGAACTCAAACTTGCAGAGCTCTACTCATGCAAAAAGATTGGAACCCTTGACCCCCCTCAGAATTAAGAATAAGAAGGAAAAGAGGAAATTCAAGAGGCATTACAAAGTGACACTTGTCTTTCTCTCATCTACTCATAGGATGAATCATCTGCCTTCAAACTAGAAATGGAACCTGCTATCAACTCTGGAAAGCACCTATCATCTCTTCAAACAAACTGTGAATCACCGGATTGAACAAAATAGATATTTTCAAGATATCTTCCTGGCCCCCTATTTTGTTCAATTGAAAATATCACGAGCAAATGACCACCTATGCAAAATTTGATTCCAAAATTGGAATCCTCGCGTCGAGACCTTTTCGACGGTATATGATACTTGCTATCTGGGCAAAAAATAAAGCCCCCGGCTATTAAACAATCTCCCAGCTCTGCCATTTTGATATTTGAATTTTATCATATAGTTCAAACTATATGAATTTACATCTATAACTTTGATTTTTTGGACTCTTTGAATGTGCAGAAGAAAAGAATAAATTATTATTTTTGAATGCCCCTACCGGGACCCACATGCCACATGGCAGCACGTGATCGGTCCAACCTTGCACCCTATGCCACCTCAGCTCCACCTGAGTGTCCAATCACCACCTTTGACACATGTTGCATTCCTATTTGCTCAGAAAAGTCCACCTAAACGGCTTGCCATTTGTCACCATCTGACCGCCACCACATCACCAACTACCATGTGTCACCTTGTTGCATGATCGCATGGGCCAAAAATGGCCCATGAGATCATGTGACCACCATTAGATGGTGGCACAAAGCCCAAGGTCACCATTTCTGCACAGATCATAATTTGGTAAAAAATAACCTTACTAGCGCATAGGGCCCACCTGACATGTGGTAAACTTGAATTGGCCGCATTGTCCACCAGGTGCCACGTCAACGGACTAACACGTGTCGACCTAGCGCATGATCGCAAGGGCCAGAAATGGCCCATGCGATCATGCGACCACTCTGCAAAATTTGATTTAATCAGGTGCACATCCAATTGGTGCGCACCTCTAGGAAGACTCATCTGCCACCTCATCAGGCTGCCACATGTCAACCTGTCACATGTTCGCAAGGGCTGAAGTTGGCCCTTGCGATCATGCGACCACTTGACACGTGTCCACTTCTAACCAGTCACCACCACCTCTGTCCACTTTGCATCACATTGCCATGTCACTGAACTGACCGCCACCTCATCGAGCTACCACATGTCAGCCTGTCACATGTTCGCAAGGGTTGAAGTTTGCCCTTGTGATCATGTGACCACTTGACATGTGTCCATCTCAACTAGTCAGCATGTGCATTATTGGAAAATTATCTTTTCCTTGGGTGTGGGCACAGAAATCAAGATAGGCGCATGAGCACACACAGGCAAAGTCTTTGTTGCTTCAATTTACTTTCATACTATGTGAATTTGGTTATATCCATCAAATTCTCTCCATTCCAGATGAATGTGGGATATATAGTTTGACTATTTTTAAAACCTCCTGTGCATTTTCGGTCAAAATATGGGGCCCACCACCGCATAGAAGTCTCCAGCCAAGGGGTTTGTCGCATGATTGCATAGCCAGAAAAAGGGCTATGCAAACATGTGACACACCTTCCATACAACTGTCGCTACCACTTAGAGTTAACGCTAAGGGGTTGTCGCATGTTCACATGGCATGAAAATGGCTCATGCGAACATGCGACAAACTGCCTACACTCATCACCGTTAACTTCCCTTGGGTACCAGACCCATGACGTGTCCTTCCTCCCTTTCCAGCTCTGCCAATCATGATGAAACATCTCAATGACACCTAGCAAAATGACCCTGCAATCATTGGTAAGACTTTACAGTGAAATCGCTGGTTGTCAGATAATCGCATAGAATCCAAAGATTCCATGCGATCATGAGATTGCCATCAGATCTAATCCTTGATAGTGCTTTTTAGATTCTAACATCGGCCCCACAAGGACCAATGAAAAATTGCCAACTGGGCATACGTGGCAGGGGGACCCACGAAGTGCATCTCACTGCCTGGAAGATTGGATGGTTGTCGCATATCCGCATAGCTTGAAAAGATTTTATGCGAATATACGCCAATCGTCTGATCAAGAATCTTTGAAACTTAACCCAATCTTGGACCCTAGTATATCTGGCGATCACACGACAAAAGGATTCGCGGAGTCTTGGAAACATTTACTTAACTAGGGTCACATTCTGAGAACTCGCAACTAAGGCATTCTCTAGGTCGCATAATGATTTATTAACTCTGGGCTTCATCTGGAGATTCAGTGACTAAACATCATGAAGAACTGGGCCCCACCAACCAATTGCACTTACGCACTTAAGACTGACAAACAAGGAATGCCAACAAAAGGGATGAAATGTGAGGTCGAAAACATCCAAGGTTTTTGGCAAAGGATCGAAAACATCCAGGGTATTCATGCAGACCAAAAAAGAAAACATCATAGGTTTTCGACACTTTGGCAAATTCTGAGACTATTTCCTACAGACCACAAAACTTGAATATCTCCCTAGGTTTTATGAATTAGGAGATGCGATCTGAACTGGAGCAAGGTGATACATTAAAGAGCATGGGGCTAAGAGCACAAACCATGAAACATTATGAATTTTATTCACACATTAAAACAAGCTTGCAGCAGGGTGGGACAACTTCAAAATTAGCAGGGAAGAGGCCATTTTCATAGGATTTTGCATTGACTAGAAAATGGACTAACAGGTTCTACAGAGAATCCTCTTCCCTTGACTGGATAATCTTTGCAGAGCTTCAATCCTTGAGTAGATATCCTGCTAGAAATCTTCCTCTGGCAATCAACTCCCAGCAATCGAAAAACTCTCAAACTCACATAGACTTTCACCAAAAATTTCCAAAGAAATCAATTACAGACAACTCAAAAGAAAACAAATCTTCCAAAAATTAACATCCTCTCGCACACAAAAATCTTCAAATATTTATCCCCCAACTATGTGGTTGGAGGAGTTTCTTTATGGGAAGCAACTTCTCCAACTTCCATAGTTGGTTGGAGGAACAACCAAATAATCTCCCGTAAAGAATTAATGAAGGTTTTTAATAAATTTAATTAAAATATCTTTTAAACGAAAGCATAACAAGAATAATACACAAATACCTTTCAAGAAAAACACATAGCACAATAGGAAAACAAGTGGCCTAACTTCTAGGAGGTCTCGAGTTCAACTCCCTCCTAGATAGCCAATTTTACTACAAAGGCCATTTTCCTTTTATTATTATTATTTTTACTTTTTATTTAATACATTTATTAAATATACTTTATTTAACTCACTTTATTTTCTTATTATAAATACCATATCTTTAACACAATTAATGATAACATACAATTATTATTATTTATATAAGCATGGATATATGCATGTGCACCCACATATACACATACCTATATAAAATACAAACAATTATAACATAATTATTTATTATACATATAAAATAGATTAATTCTAACTCATAACATAAACTCAGACCAACATCAAATCAAGTCCATAACATAAACTGCATTCCACTTCCCAACTAGGATCACTTCCTAAACAAAATTATAGGTCCATGGGTAACCTCAGGAGTAACTTGGTGAAATCTCCACACATCAACAGTTTGAGGATTTTGAAGGCATGCTCAAACTTATGTAGCCAGGTGGAGATGATGCTTGGTACCTGCATCCTGCATCACCAACTGATATGCATATACAAATATATAAATATAAATAGACAATGGCAAATAAGGAGGGAGAGTGTGACATTGTGTGGATCTCCCATGGGAGTAACTACGACTGCCCCTACTCATCCTACACTCACATCAACCAGTGAACATTAAACTATAATAGGGTTAGTAGGGTTAGATCATAATAAAATATCATAACATAAATCAATGTAAAACATTTTACTGATAGTTCATTTCTAGCCATTCATCATTAAATTATAACTCATTTACTATTTCCAAATAAACTATAGTAACCAATTATATATGCTGAAATGTCTCATAGAATGCTAACTAAATAATAATCATAGTCCATCATAAAATCCAAAGTGTCAAAGCAATAGTCTTGTCAGTCTAACATAGGAAGATGCTAGGGTGGGCATTACAAAGAAAGTCATGATTTTGGATAGTCAAAGTGATGAAAGATTCGGAAATAGTGTTTATGGATATGGATCTATCATCATTAGTCCTAAACTGACACTTGAGTTCAAAGGTGATATTACAAATTAAGACATTCAATTCGTGAATAGGCTCAATATCATCATGGGAGTCCACTTCTGGCATCAGTGGATCAGACTCGATAAGTTCATCATTTTGCTCTAGACTTACGTTGGGTTTAGGTGCAAATTGGTGAATAACATCAACATGTTTTTATGTAATAAGTTCATTTGGTTCTAGAATGACTCCCCATTCATATTCATTTGATTCATCTTTTGTTTCTTCATCTAGACCTCTAGGAAATCTAAGAACATGAGTAAAGTCAGGATGGTTACCCTCAGATTTTGATTTGAATTCATACTCATGGGAGTCTATCTTAGAATCACTAGAACATTCCAAGTGCTCAACTATAGCAATAGGCTCATCTTCCCTTTTGTCCATTTGATTACCTTCGAGATTAGCTGGTTCTTGTGTTGCAACTATCTCTTTCTCTATAGTAGGTTCTTGTGTTTCTAATACATTAATTATTTTTATTGGATCATCTTCAGCTTCAAGGAGGTCTTTTATTTCTTTAGGAAAATGCTCATAGGGAATGAGATCTTCAGTGGTGTCTGAATCATCACTATTAGATTGTTCTATTATTTCTCCCTTTAGTTGATTTGTTGTGGATGGCTCAATCTATTGTAAGACATGTGGAGAGTTCTTGCTAAGATAGAAAGGCTTCTTCTTATATCCTAGACCTATTATATTCTTTTTTTCTTGGCCATGATGATCAAGAGGTGATAGAATGCCTTTACCTTGTAGTCCTCGAGGTCCTTTTCCTTTATATCCCATTTTTGTGATCAATTCATCCCCTGGGCCATATGACTTAGAGGGGATACTTGGTATTGTAGCATCAAATTTTTTAACAACTTGAGATGCAAGTTCATCTTTGTATAGCCATGCAAGCATAGCTTCATCTTCTTCAAACTCTTACTTAGACACTTGTTATGCAACAAAATTTCCTTTATATGCCTCAAAAGGTTCTTTAGACTCTAGTTTGGACTATTGTAAAGTTTGTTCATAAGACTTAGGCGAGATAGGGAGAGATGTCAAAGATAAGACTGGCTCTATAGTATATTCTCCCATGCCTTTTTCTTTGATTGTGACCTCTTTAGCAATATCTTCCATCTGGGATGTTGAAGCAATGTCAGATTGTTTGGTGGAAGATTCTCTGTTATTAGGAACAAGTTTATTAGCACTTTCCTTCAATGCATTACAAGTTGTATATAGATCAGCTGGAATTGTCACCTCTACTCCTTCATAAGGAAATTTCAAAAACTGATGATATGTAGAAGGAATAGCTTTCATCTCATGTATCCAGGGTCTCCCTAGAAATATATTGTAATCCAAAGTTAGATAAAGAACTTGACATATAGTATCTCTGATGACAGGACCTACTCTGATAGGTAAGATAATTATTCCTTTGGAAGATCTGTCTTTCTCATCATATGCTTTGATAGTTATCTTCTTTCTAGGATCAATGGCTAGTTCTGAAAATCCCAATTGTGTAATCAAGCTGAAAGAACAAATGTTTAGACCAATGCCCCCATCTATCAACACAATGTTTGACACAATGGTTTTGGATCAAGACTTCAATATGCAAGGGCTGGTTATGTGGATGACTCAAGGAGTTATCATCTTCCTCTGAAAAGGAAATATACTATGGAGATGTAAGATGACCAACCATAGTCTGGAATCTATCTAAATCAAGGTTATCAAGGCTATTGGATCTGAGCAGAGCTTTGTCTAGAATTGTTCTATGAGAGGGATATCCGAAGCAACTCAAACATGGAGATTTTTGCATTTGTGTGTTGGAGTTTTTGGACAATATTGTATGAAGTAGGCCTCGTGTCTTTAGGATTTGAAGATTTAGATGTAGCTTTCTACTTAGAAGCAGATGAAAGATTGAAAGGCACCTTAGGGACATTGGATGAATCTGGTATTTGTCCTTGTAGGTGTGTCTAAGCTTGTGATCGAGTAACTGCATTAGTTGATTGATTTTCTCTATCTTTTCTTACAATTGTGATGACATTGCAATGCTCAGATAGACATGGTTCAACCATATTGATGACAAGATTATTTCCAGAGTATGCATAATTGACTTTAGCACCCATATTAGGCTAAGAAGAAGAATCTTCTTTACCATGTTTAGGAAATGGTTCTGTGAATGCAGTATGATCATTATTGCTCTTATGATTGTCAATCATGATGTCTACATTATCAATTTTGTCTTGTATGATGTGCTTCAAGAAAATGTAGTTATTAGTCTTATGACCTTTATTGTGATGGAATTCAAATAATTCATTCTCTCTCCAACATTTCGGTTTAGGTTCAGGATCAAAGACTTTCATCTTAGGCAAGTAGATGATTTTTTTTTCCAATAGAGTTTTCATGGTAGATTCGAAGGATTCTCCAAGAGGAGTGAATTTGTGATTAGTATCAGTAGCCCAAGGTCTATAATCAGATGTCTTTTTGTGGACTCTATTACTTTAGCTTTAGAAGCTTTTATGGCTTGGGTACTTGTTGGGTATATTGTAAGTTTTTCTAAGGTATTTTCTTTTGGTCCTATTTCAATGTCCTGGCTTAGAAAATGTCTGGTTTAGGGTTTTGAATTCTTAGAATTTTTTTGTAATTGTGTTGTAAAACCCTTGCCTTTGATATTTTTCTTAGAAATGATTAAATCCTCAGTTAGCCTTGAGTGAGCCCTAGTCTTTATATTTTCTCGTTACCTTTTTGGTCACTTAAGTTTTCCTTTTTGCACATGGTCATTTTTCCTAGTCTTCGTTGAGTCGCGCAATGCATTTCCCTATCCTTAAGTCTTTCAGTGAATTAGAGACTTCGGTGTGTGCTTTAGTTAAGATTTCTTTAGTCACTGAGTCTCCCAATTCATTTCAAAGATAAGTTTTCATCCAACGATTCAGCGACTTGTTGGTACTCAAAAAGACAACAGGGGTTTTTGAGTACCATGTTAAAATTTTACAGTGTGAAGCCCTTCAAATGCTTTTCACGCATATGTACCCGGCTATCATTTTGAAGCCTATGAGGTGTTCTAGGTGTTTAACACACTCCATTCAGTATATGGATACATTCTATGATGTTGTCTTATCATCCTGAATCATTCGGTGATGTCCCATTTTGAGCAAGTGTCAATTTGCACATTTCTGCCCAAGTGTAAAATAGAGTACAGTAGCCCAGTTTGCCTTTGAATATCTTATGTCCAAAAATGTTTCATGACCTGCCACTTTGAAGATGTTTAGTATGCATATCAAAGAGCCTATGTTCCAATTTTTGAGTCATTTGGAATCTGTTTGATTAGGTTTCGAACCGCTTAAAGTTGGTAGTTTGTTGTTGTCATGCACTTGTGCAACTGTTCAAAATTCTTAAAAGGGCCTGTTCAATTAGTCATATCTTTGACCCAGTTGACTCTATTGAGAAAATTCCTTTTGCATCATATTCTAGGGGTAAAAAAAATCCTATGTTTCAATTTTGAGGTCATGAAGAATCCATTTTCTCAGTTTGCAAATGCGATTCCAGATACAACTTCTGTTGTTTTACAAGTTGTGAAATGTGTAGATTGATCTGTACCCCTGTTTGTGATGTTATAACTTTTGATCTGTGATTGATGAGCCTAAAAAAGTTGTACTGTTGTGTTCTACTTTGAAAGTACTACACATATGCCAAGTTAGAAGTCTTGATGAATCTTTTAGCATACTTTTCTAGGGTCATTCCTTATGCACAAATCACTGTTTTACTACGTTTCCCAGTTTGCAATTCTGAGAGCCTATCTTTGCCTGATTGCCAAATACACCCTGTTACTCATCATGAGCCCTAATTTTGGAATTATACTCTATAAATAAAAAATAATAAGTGCCCCTATTTTCAGATCCTAATCACATGTTTAGCCTAGTTTTCAAAGCCATTTCCAAACCCAGTTCCTATGCTTTTCACTGTTTTAAATTTTGAACATATCTTGTAAGTTGACTTTGGTGATTAATTGTAACCGGTCATTTGATCCTTTGTGTGAATTAATGATGGATTTGTATTCCTCGTATGGAGGCTAATCAGTTCCCACGTTGTCAGCTTATGAGGGTTTCAATGGGTCAGTTTTTGAAGCCAGTTCTGGTGGCAACTTGACTAATTTTGGAAGTATGGATAAAATTATGTTCCAAGTGGCCATGTTTGTTCAGGCATATCTTTTGGCTCGGGTCTTTTCATGAGTTTTCCTCTGACAGGGATACTATGGTGTTGGAGGTGAACATGTATTTCTGATGACACTCTCTTGCAAGGTCATTTGGTCAGTTTTTGAAGCTACTCTCTGGGGCCAATTTGTGTTATTGACAAAGTTTATGAAGTGTTGTATGAGATTGGAATTTTGATGTGGTTTTGTCTTGACTCCATTCAAGCAATTGCCTTTTTAATGAACAAAGGGAAAAAGGTGAATTCTGGAAGGGATATGACATCCTTTGGTGTTATCTTGAGTATGCCAGTGATTGTGCACTTTTAGGTTGGTGCTGACATAACACGTTACTCTACAAACTTTTAATATAAAGGAATTGTTGGGGACACACTGGTTGCCTCTGATTCATGGTCAGATTCAGAAGTTGATTATGTGTTTGAAAGATTGTAGGTGAGCCTTGTGGCTTAATGCATCTAGTGTGGGTTTTGCAAAGAGGGAAGGAATCTTTGAGATTGAGAAGTTGTGGTGAGTATCAACTAAGGCATCCAATGTTGGACGTAAAAGCTTGTTTTTGTAAAGTGGGTTTTCAAATATCTATGCATGGTTTGGTCATCCACAAAGACTCCTTAGAAAGGTGGCAACATCATAAATTTATTAGAACTCTTAGGGGATCAGGATAGCTAATGCAGATGAAGGTTGTTGCTAGCATATTAAATGGATTACATTTGAAGTGCCTCTCCGAGTATCATTTATATAAAGGGCCCTAGAATAATTCCTTATGGAAGACGGAAATGTTTGCTCACATTTGGAGCACTCACGCAAGAAAGGGATACATTTTTTATGCACAAACTTGCAAGCATTCTATGTTATGTGTGGAATGGCATGCCAGCCAATATTATAAATGGGCACCTACTCATATGTTTTAAATGATGACTTGCGTAAAATGTATAGAGACACATTTGTGGAGAATCTACACAAGAGGGGTAGGCCTACCTTGTGTCAAATAAAGTATGGATAGTGCATTGAAATGAGTGTTGCTAAGAATTAGAGGGCCTCACATAATACAATGGATAAGCCAACATTTTGAACAGTGAGGAAGACCAGCGGTAGTATGAGGTGTTTGCAAGCAATGCAATGGGAGCTTCTTACAAAATAAGAATCCAATGTTTGAACACTAAAAACTTGCACAAGTTATATAGAGCCCACTCAAAAGAATGAAAGGGGTCTCATGTTAGCATGAGAAACTTGATGCCCTACGTTAGCCAAGTCATTAGAGACTAGCACAATTTTATCTAGGATTGGGAGGCAGCGTAAGCAAAGGTCAGAAGATGTAAAAAGAGACTTGTGCATGCTACACAAAGGAATGCCAGTACATGAGCAGAGCAATCCAATGTGGCAGGGACCCATGAAATGGGTATGTATCTTGCATGATTTACAATGAGCTATTTCAGATTTAATAAGTGAATGAAATGGGAGTGAGCATACAAATAAATAAGGAATGCCTATGCAAAAGGAAGCTCAGGACAACCAAATGCAAAGGGGGAGCTGCCTACGAAAGTCAAGGAGAGGCACATTGTGGAGTTATGGATGCCTGGGCATCACTATCTAAAATGCCAGCAATGTGAGACACCAAGGATGCACTGGTGTGTATGCAGCAAATGAAATGGCATAAGCAACGAGTGTGCTTCCAGCCCAAAAACTGAATGGTTCCCATGTGCATTCAGAGTGGTGTACATTGACACCAAATAGCCTCACGCAAGAGGTGAGGAAGATGGCCATTGAATGGTTGAATGATGTGCCATGTGTAATGAGTTGGAGGTGAGTTGTTGGCAGGCTAGGCCTCATGCACATATTTATGAATTTCCCATGTATTGGACTCACACAACTAACAAAATGAGGGTCTTACACATTATAAAGGGCATGCACAATGTGATGGGGTTTGCATAAGGTTTCATGACTGGGGAACCCACACTAACAGTGGAGAGTGAGCATTTGTAATGCCAATGGAAGTACATGCAATGCCAACATGAAGTGTATGGGAGTTGCCCGCATCTTAAAACTGTGACCAGCGTATTACTTAGTGTTTTGATCAATCAGCATTGTCCCACATTCACAAGGATAATGCTTATGTAACATTTAAATACACTGGCGTTCAAAGTATAAGGTAAATTAAAAGGAAAGAGAGGTGTGTGTTGCTTCACACCTTGTGGGCCTACCTTGGGGCATGTGCTAGCTGGATAAATTTTGGTACAAAGCTTTAAAACCTTCAAAACTATTATCCCACATTCATCCTATAAGAGAATTTTGAGATGCTTATAACCACCAAGACAAACATATGAAATAGATCGAATGTGGAGGAGGCTCTGCTCACGCCAGCATGTGCGGTCGCCTTGATTTCGGTGCTGGGGGGAACAAAATGAAATATTTTTTGCAAAAAGGTGATAGTGAGGTGGTCAAGGAGGACATGTGTCATGTAGTCATGTAGTCACGAGACCAAATTGGTGGTTAAGAGGAAATTTGGTGACTTGGAAATGCAGTTAGTCACCAAGTCGCGGCAGTTAAAGTTGGCATTTAGAGACCTTGAGATAGCTTGTCGCCAGATCTCATGAAGTCAAATAGTTAGCATAAAATTTTTAGAGATTTAGAGACTACTTGCCGGTCATGAGATCTCATGATGCAAGTGGTTAGAGGTTGAAGGTTCTGAGATTGTGAGACTGCCCAATCACTAGGTCGCTAGAAGGGGATCTGGAGATTCAGACACTGAAGCTTGTCACAAGTTCTCCCAATCTAACTACAGTTTAGAAAATCATTTGGAGATTTGGAGACTAGAGGAATTCTCCAAGTCTCAAAAAGAAACCACAGTTAAAGAAATTGTTACGAGCTTTGGAGACTAAGTCAGTCTCCAGATCTCCAGATCAACTGGGGTCAAAGGTTGAGTTTGTAGAGCCAGTTTGAACAACCAATGAAATGATGACACCTGGCGAGTTCTGGTGGCATGTGTAGAATTGCAAAGTTTATAAAAGATTTAAAAAATCATAAAGTTCAAACCTTGGGATAAATTTGAAATTTTTCATTGGAGGAGCCTCTCAGAGTTTTAGCGATTGCAGATTCATTTTTTGTCAGAATATAGTAGTATAATATGTTTTCGGAAACACCAGAAGATGAAAAAGATGATGGTAGTGGATAAAATCTGATATGATCAAGTAGATGAGAGCAGTAATCAGTTTTAAATCTGCGGTCAGATTTTGCAAAAATATTTTATTCCAAGTGATTGATTTTGCAAATCCGGTAGAAGGGAATGAATCAAATTTTTTAGCAGAGGATAAGGATAAAATCAAAGAATAAAAGACAGAATGAATCAAATTTCTACTAGATGATTAGATATTTCTGTAGTGGCAAGTAAAATTAGATTTTGTTTGAAGTGCCTGAGGATATCAGATTTTTTGAGGAAAGAAAAGACAGTGAAATCAAATTGGAGAATGGATAGGTGTTGGTCAAGTGCAGATTTTAGGGTTTCTCCTTCTGCTATTTATTATCTTCTTTTCTCTATTTTTGGGGTTCCTATCCCTATTTCTTCTTTTGTTCTGTTGAAGGGTTTTAGACTGGTTCTACCCTCTCACTTAGAAGATTTTACAACAGGCTTCTAGATGCTTTTTTTAATGTATTTCTGCAAAATGAATTTCTCAACCTTGTATATGCTTTGAGTTTTATGTCCTTAATGTATTGAAGGAAGAATATTTCAATAAAATACAGTGCAGTTTCTATTCTTTGTTATTTAGTCTCTTTGCATTTTATTTATGCTCTTGTATATTTTATTTGTAAGGGATCTGAAAATATACCAACTACAAGGTAGTTTGTCTAAATATTTGCGAGTTTCTCTCAAGGAGAGAATTAAATTTCATTAATAATTTTAGACAGCATACACTATTGAAGGATTTGATTGAGCAATATAGAAGTGAGAAGATAGTTTGTAAGGCACTATGTCTGGATTGCATTCAGTTTGTAAGGCATTCTACAATATTTTACTTGATTTGTGACCTATGGATTACATCTTTTGACTCCTTACCCAAGGATAGGCACTGGTTGGCTTTTTGTGATGTAGTTATCTTTAAGTCATCAAGCACAAAATTTAACTACGAGTACATTTATGTTCTTTAGTTTATGCCTATTGTGAAAGGACTATATCTAGGTGATACAGGTCAGTTTGGTGATTCCTTCAAGAGAGAATCAGAGGTTAAACTTCCTTGAGTTGTACTCATAAAAAGAAGGATTGACATCTTTATCCCACTATTTTGTGCTATCACATTCATAGTTTCTATTGTTATCCTCTGCATCAGGAGATTCTCAATTGTCTATAGAGTGATCTTTTGTTTAAGTAATCTAAAGCCTAGATAGTATAGTAGTGAAGTCCCTATCCACCATTTGAATATTTACTTGAAACATAATGAATCATTAATAGGCAATACCCACCTGAGTCCTATGGAGTTCGAAGCAGAAGGAGGATCTTATCCAATCCTCATCAATTAGGCTTTTCTTGCAAGCTTGGAGCCCCTTTTAACTAACAATCAAGCCCATAACTTTCCAAGTTTGATCTTACAAGAAAAATCCCTAAGAAATTGGTGACTCTACTGGGGAGTAAAGAGTTCAAGCTAGTTGCAATTGAGTCTAGTCATAGAGTCATGTTTAACAAAGTCATATTCCTCAAACTTTTGTAAAAGAGTCAAGCCTGTATGTTGGTCATTGCAAAGTGTCTGTAAGTCCAAGTTCTTGAAGCAATACCTGTACAATCTCATATCATATGAGTGGTGACTCTGAGTTCTCTGATTTTCACTAGTGTGCATGTTTTGAAAGAAGATTACAAACAAAGAGGTGGACTTGTAGTGACAAAGGCAGCAGATATTTGGACTCCAGTGGCTATAGGGTGTGTTGGGAGTTTTCTGATTTGAAGAAGGTCAGAGTTGGGAAAGAGGATCTCAGCTCCTTGCAAATCTTTTCCTCTAAAGAGAGGTGGTAGCTCTACAAGATTCTTGAAGGTGATTTAGTTTTGTAGCTACTCCAATACATCCAGGTATTTTAAAAGTTTTAAATTCTTTCCTTATCAAGTGATCAAAGCACTAAGGGAAAAGGAAATAATGTGTGAAAAGAGGTTTGCATGTTTGAAAAATTTTAGTTGCATTTCTACAAAATCCAAAGTGAAATATGTACTACAAGAGATAGAGGTAGTTTGTAGTTACTCTACTTGTTAAAGATGGCACAGCTATTTAAGAATAGGTTGTTTGGGGCAATAAATCTTGAAGGTATCCCTGGATACCCAAATCATATTCCAGAATTGGTCAGGGATGTTTGCCAACATTCATTGGTTTTGGTGAGAAATCAGGTGAAAGTCATTTACAAAAGTTTTCTAACCTGATAGATGATCACAACATCATACATGATGATGTACTAATGACCCTGTTTGCCATATCTCTAGTTGAGATTGCAAGGGACTGGTTTAGAGAAATACCTCATGGCTCAATATGATCTATGGGAGCATTGGAAGATTGTTTTATTAGAAAGTATGGTGATATTGAGAAATATAATGATATGGAACACAGTGATGAACATGACATATCTAAATCTAAGGACCCTGCATTAGAGCTTAAACTTCTTCAGGAAGAAATAGAAATGTTAACACAAAATTTGCAGGAAAGTCTGGTGTTACATTTACAAGAGAACATGAGCAGAGAGGAGAGTGAGTCACAACATGATTTCTACATAAGGTTTACTGATAAGATCAAGGATTTTGACATTCCTTTTGGTCCTCAGGATTTTGTATGGGAAAATTTATTTGTTAAACTTTGTTTTCCTCATACACTTAATTTGCCAATCCCTTAGAGGGTAGAATGTATTCAGCAAACTATGCAATGGATGGAACATGTAGAAAATCTTTCTTGTAAAGATATAAATGAGGCTGAATACAGTGATGTTGAATCTACAAATCCTAAATATACCGATGTTGAAAGTGATAATGAATATGAATCTAGTTATGCTAATGAATCTGATTTTAGTCATGATAATGATAAGTCCACTTGTATTGAATGTTTTTCTGATAATAATGTTGATAATGACCTTTGTGAATAGCAAGACAATGAAAATGTTTTGTGTGGACAACAAGATGACAACTATGATGCAGATGTGAGTGTTTGTAGTGATTTCTTGACACAAGATGATATGCTCCAAGAAATCTCACTCCATGATCTCGAAGAGGAGGAAATTTGCAGCACCAAGCAAGAAGATAGTTCAGATAGATCAGAATGTCAATCCTTGCTAGACAATGAGAAATTTTTAGATTTTCAAAGGTATGTATCAGAAAATGATTCTCAGACTTCATGCCTCATGGATACAAGTTTTGATAGTAATGACATTGCTAAAGATGTGGAAAATAAAAATGAAGATTTTGATTGCAAGAGTGTATTAGAGATGAGTATGAATGATGATAGTTGTTCACTTCATAGTGAACAAATCTCAGATTTGTTATCTTATGAGTATCTTAGAGTTTCAGGGAGAGAAAGATTAGAAACTCAACACTTCACTCATATTCAGTTTGACAAGGAAAATATATCAAATGGCCAAAGTTTTGATACTTATATTTCTGACCCTTACACTCCCATATCACTAGACCACAATCAAGTTTAGTATGATATGTCAAATTTTGAAGTCATCAGTGTTATTCCAGATTTAGTGGATGTGGAAACTCCAAATATAATGTTGAGTATTGATTGGGATAGTAGTGTGTATTTTGAATCTTGTTCAGATTCTGAGTTTTCCATTAAACCATTAACGGGTGATCCATCAATGGCTCAAGTTTCATATGGAGATAATGAATATACTGGTCTTTTCCCTCCCACCAACCAGCAACTTTTGGGTTTGTTTGATGTTTCTAGGATGTAGGATGCTCCTCCTATTGGAAAGCAAATTTGTGGTATGGATTATCCACGTTTTTATGCTAAAGTTATTGCTACATGTCCTAAGATTGAGATAGATCATATCCTATATGATGAGCCTCCTTAGTGTTTTCTTAAAGGTCAGTATGTTTTTTCTTATGACCTACCATTTATGGATATAAGTGGATATAGTGATGCTTGCTTTAAAAAATTGACAGATTTTGAGTGCTCTTCTTCATGGTTGGATAGCCACTTTCCGGGTTATGGTTTAAAGATTGAAGAAGATAAATGTTGCATACATCCAAGTGCTTTCTTATCTAGTGAATGTAACATGTATATGCCACACAATTTACATACTTACAATCTACCTGATTTTCATGAAATTTCATATAATGAATATGCAGATAAGTTTTCATTTGAAAGATAATGCAAGATGATAGTGGATTAAGATAGGCAAGTGAGAGTGATATTTTTATCTTATTCTTTAAGCACAGGGCAAAAAAAAAAAAATTTGACTGAGGGAAGAGTTGGTTCAAGTCTTGAGGCCTAGGGTCTCTTGTAGATAAAGTACATATTGTATAGTTGCTTTGCTTTCTATTGTGTGTTTTCTTTCGGTTGGGTTCCCATTTTTTGAGAAGAGATGTTAGGAGGGAAAGATGAAAAGTGAAGAGAAAGCTCGGGTTTGAGGTTTTGGGGTGGTCTGCTTCAACCATGAGATTCTAAAGGTCCTCTGCATGCTTGAATGGGGCACACATCCACAGTTAGAGCCACTTTAGGTACTCAAAAAGGCAACAGGGGTTTTTGAGTACCATGTTAAAATTTTACAGTGTGAAGCCCTTCAAATGCTTTTCATGCATATGTACCCAGCTATCATTTTGAAGCCTATGAGGTGTTCTAGGTGTTTAACACACTCCATTTGGTATATGCATACATTCTATGATGTTGTCTTATCATCCTTAATCATTCGGTGATGTCCCATTTTGAGCAAGTGTCAATTTGCACATTTCTACCCAAGTGTAAAAAAGAGTACAGTAGCCCAGTTTGCCTTTGAATATCTTACGTGCAAAATTTTTTCATGGTGCACCACTTCAAGGATGTGTAGTATGCATATCAAAGATCCTATGTTCCAATTTTTGAGTCATTTGGAATCCGTTTGATTAGGTTTCGAACCCCTCAAAGTTGGTAGTTTGTTGTTGTCATGCACTTGTGCAACTGTTCAAAATTATGGAAAGGGCCTGTTTGACTTGTTGTATCTTTGACCCAGTTGACTCTATTGAGAAAATTCCTTTTGCACCATATTCTAGGGGTCAAAAAATTCCTATGTTTCAATTTTGAGGTCATGACGAATCCATTTTCTCAGTTTGCAAATGTGATTCCAAATACAACTTATGTTCTTTTACAAGTTGTGAAATGTGCAGATGATCTGTACCCCTGTTTGTGATTTTATAACTTTTGATCTGTGATTGATGAACCTAAATGGGTTGTACCATTTTGTTCTACTTTGAAATTACTACAAGTATGCCAAGTTATAAGTCTTGACGAATCTTTTAGCATACTTTTCCAAGGTCATTCCTTATGCACAAATCACTATTTTACTACGTTTCCCAGTTTGCAATTCTAAGAGCCTATCTTTGCCTGATTGCCAAATGAACCCTGTTATTCGTCATGAGCCCTAATTGTTGAATTATACTCTCTGAATAAAAAATAATAAGTGCCCCTATTTTCGGATCTTGATGTCATGTTTAGCCTAGTTTTCAAAGCCATTTCAAAACCCAGTTCCTATGCTTTTCACTATTTTAAATTCTGAACACATCTTGTCAGTTGACTTTGGTGATTAATTGTAACCGGCCGTTTGATCGTTTGGCTGAATTGATGATGGATTCATATTCCTCATATGGAGGCTAATAAGTTCCCTAGTTGTCAGCTTATGAGGGTTTCAATGGGTCATTTTTTTTTGCTAGTTTTGGTGGCAACTTGACTAATTTTGGAAGTATGGATAAAATTATGTTCCAAGTGGCCATGTTTGTTCAGGCATGTCTTTTGGCTCAGGTATTTTTCGTGAGTTTTCCTCTGGCAGGGATACTGTGGTGTTGGAGGTGAGCATGTGTCTCTGATGACACTCTCCTGCAAGGTCATTTGGTTAGTTTTTGAAGCTACTCTCTAGGGCCAGTTTGTGTTATCGACAAAGTTTACGAAGTGTTGTATGAGATTGGAATTTCGATGTGGTTTTGTCTTGACTCCATTCAAGAAATTGCCTTTTTGATGAACAAAGGGAAAAAGGTGAATTCTGGAAGGGATATGCCATCCATTGGTGTTATCTTGAGTATGCCTATGACTGTGCACTTTTAAGTTGGTGCTGACATAACAAATTACTCTACTAACTTTTAATATAAAGGAATTGTTGGGGACACACTGGTTGCCTCTGATTCATGGTCAGATTCAGAAGTTGATTATGTGTTTGAAAGATTGTAGGTGAGCCTTGTGGCTTAATACATCTAGTATGGGTTTTGCAAAAAGGGAAGGAATCTTTGGGATTGATAAGTTGTGGTGAGTATCAACTAAGGCATCCAATGTTGCACGTAAAAGCTTGTTTTTGTAAATTCAATTTTCAAATATCTATGCATGGTTTGGTCATCCACAAAGACTCCTTAAAAAGGTGGCAACATCATAAATTTATTAGAACTCTTAGGGGAGAGGGATAGCAAATGCAGATGAAAGTTGTTGCCAGCATATTAAATGGATTACATTTGAAGTGCCTCCACGAGTATCATTTATACAGAGGGCCCTAGAATAATTCCTTATGGAAGAGGGAAATGTTTGCCCACATTTGGAGCACTCACTCAAGAAAGGGATGCATTGTGTATGCACAAACTTGCAAGCATTCTATGTTATGTGTGGAATGGCATGCTAGCCAACGTTATAAATGGGCACCCAATCATGTGTTTTAAATGATGACTTGCGTAAAATGTATAGAGACACATTTGTGGAGAATCTACACAAGAGGGGTAGGCCTGCCTTGTGTCAAATAAAGTATGGATAGTGCATTGAAATGAGTGTTGCTAAGAATTAGAGGGCCTCACACAATACAATGGATAAGCCAACATTTTGAACAGTGAGGAAGACCAGCGGTAGTATGAGGTGTTTGTGAGCAATGCAATGGGAGCTTCTTACAAAATAAGAATCCAATGTTTGAACACTAATAACCTACGCAAGTTATATAGAGCCCACTCAAAAGAATGAAAGGGGTCTCATGTTATCATGAGAAACTTGATGCCCTACATTAGCCAAGTCATTAGAGACTAGCACAATTTTATCTAGGATTGGGAGGCAGCATAAACAAAGGTTAGAAGATGTGAAAAGAGATTTACGCATGCTACACAAAGGAATGCCAGTACATGAGCAGAGCAATCCAATGTGGCAGGGACCCACGAAATGGGAATGTATCTTGCATGATTTACAATGAGCTGTTTCAGATTTAATAAGTGAATGAAATGGGAGTGAGCATCCAAATCGATAAGGAATGCTTGTGCAAAAGGAAGCTTGGGGCAGCCAAATGCAAAGGGGGAGCTGCCTACGAAAGTCAAGGAGAGGCACATTGTGGAGTTATGGATGCCTGTGCATCACTATCTAAAACACCAGTAGCATGAGACACCAAGGATGCACTGGTGTGTATGCAACAAATGAAATGGTGTAAGCAATGAGTGTGCTTCTAGCCCACAAACTGAATGGTTCTTGTGTGCATTCAGAGTGGTGTACATTGACGCCAAATAGCCTCATGCAAGAGTTGAGGAAGATGGCCATTGAATGGTTGAATGATGTGCCTTGTGTAATGAGTTGGAGGTGAGTTGTTGTCAGGCCAGGGCTCATGCACATATTTATGAATTTCCCATGTATGGGACTCACACAACTAACAAAATGAGGTTCTTACGCATTATAAAGGGCATGCACAATGTGATGGGGTTTGCGTAAGGTTTCATGACTGGGGAACCCAAACTATCAATGGAGAGTGAGCATTTGTAATGCCAATGGGAGTACACGCAATGCCAACATGAAGTGTATGGGAGTTGCCCGCATCTTAAAACTGTGACCAGCGTATTACTTAGTGTTTTGTTCAATCGGCATTGTCCCACATTCACAAGGATAATGCTTATGTAACATTTAAATAAACTGGCATTCAAAGTATAAGGTAAATAAAAAGGAAAGAGAGGCATGTGTTGCTTCACACCTTGTGGGCCCACCTTGGGGCATGTGCCAATGGATAAATTTTGGTACAAAGCTTTAAAAACTTCAAAACTATATCTCACATTCATCCTATAAGAGAAGTTCAAGATGTTTATAATCACCAAGACAAACAGATGAAATAGATTGAATGTGGAGGAGGCTCTTCTCACGCCAGCCTATGCAGTCGCCTAAGTTTTCATGCCGGCGGGCCCAGAATGAAATATTTTTGCAGAAAGGTGATGGTGATGTGGTCAAGGAGGACATGTGTCATGCAGTTGTGTAGTCATGAGACCAAATTGGCAGTTAGGAGGAAATCTGGTGACTTGGAGATGCAGTTAGTCGCCAAGTCATAGCAGTTAAAGTTGGCATTTAGAGACCTTGAGATAGCTTGTCACTAGATCTCATGAAGTTAAACAATTAGCGTAAAAAATTTAGAGATTCAAAGACTAACTGCTGGTTGTGAGATCTCATGATGCAAGCGGTTAGAGGTTGAAAGTTCTGAGATTGTGAGACTACCCAGTCCCCAGGTTGGTAAAAGGGGATCTGGAGTTTCAGAGACTGAAGCTTGTCGCAAGGTCTCCCAATCTAACTGCAGTTTAGAAAATCATTTGGAGATTTGGAGACTAGAGGCATTATCCAAGTCTCAGAAAGAAACCACGATTAAAGAAATTGTTAAGAGCTTTGGACACTAAGGCAGTCTCGAGATCTCCAGATCAACTGGGGTCAAAGGTTGAGTTTGTAGAACCAGTCTGAACAACCAATGAAATGATGACACATTGCGAGTTCTGGTGGCATGTGCAAAATTGCAGAGTTTATAAAAGATTTAAAGAATAATAAAGTTCAAACCTTGGGATAAATTCGAATTTTTTCATGCCAGGAGCCTCTCAGAGTTTTAGCGACTGCAGATTCATTTTTTGTCAAAATATAGTAGTATAATATGTTTCTAAAAATGCCAGAAGACGAAGAAGATGATGGTGGTGGATAAAATCTGATATGATCATGCAGATGAGAGTAGTAATCAATTTTAAATATGGGTTCAGATTTTGTAGAAATATTTTATTGCAAGTGATTGATTTTGTAGATCTGGTAGAAGGGAATGAATTAGATTTTTCAGTAGAGGATAAGGATAAAATCAGAGAATAAAAGATAGAATGAATCAGATTTTTAGTAGATGATTAGATATTTCTGCAGTGGCAAGTAAAATCAGATTTTGTTTGAAGTGCTCGAGGATATCAGATTTTTTGAGGAAAGAAAAGATAGTGAGATCAAATTGTAGAATGGACATGTGTTTGTCAAGTGCAGATTTTAGGGTTTCTCCTTCTGCTATTTATTATCTTCTTTTCTCTATTTTTGGGGTTCCTGTCCCTATTTCTTCTTCTATTCTATTGAAGGGTTTTAAACTGGTTCTTCCCTCTCACTCGAAAGATTTTACTACAGGCTTCCAAATGGTTTTTTGAATGTATATCTACAAAATGAATTTCTCAACCTTGTCTATGCTTTGAGTTTTTTGTCCTTAATGTATTGAAGCAAGAATATTTCAATAAAATACAGTGCAGTTCCTATTCTGTGTTGTTTAGTCTCTTTGCATTTCATTTATGCTCTTGTATGTTTTATTTGTAAGGCATTTGAAAACATACCAACTACAAGGTAGTTTGTCTAAATATTTGTGAGTTTCTCTCAAGGAGAGAATTAAATTTCATTAATAGTTTCAGAGAGTAGACACTATTGAAGGATTTGATTAAGCAATATAGAAGTGAGAAGATAGTTTGTAAGGCACTCTATCTAGATTACATTCAGTCTATAAGGCATTCTATAGTATTTTACTTGATTTGTGACCTGTGGATTACATCTTTCGACTCCTTACCCAAGGATAGGCACTGGTTGGCTGTTTGTGATGTAGTTATCTTTAAGTCATCAAGCACAAAATTTAACTACCAGTACATTTATGTTCTTTAGTTTATGCCTATTGTGAAAGGACTGTATCCAGGTGATATAGTTCAGTTTGGTGATTCCTTCAAGAGAGAATCAATGGTTAACCTTCCTTGAGTTGTACTCATAAAAAGAAGAAGGATTGACATCCTTATCCCACTATTCTGTGCTATCACATTCATAGTTTCTATTGCTATCCTCTACATCAAGAGATTCTCAGCTGTCTACAGAGTGATCTTTTGTTTAAGTAATCTGAAGCCTAGATAGTATAGTAGTGAAGTCCCTATCCACCATTTGAATGTTTACTTGAAACATAGTGAATCATGAATAGGAAATACGCACCTAAGTCCTATGGAGCTTGAAGCAAAAGGAGGATCTTATCCAATCCTCACCAATTAGGCTTTTCTTGCAAGCTTGGAGCCCCTTTTAACTGATAATCAAGCCCATAGCTTGCCAAGTTTGATCCTACAAGAAAAATCCCTTACACGACTATGTAATCTCCATTTCGCTTGATATTTGGTGGTTTCTAAAAATCATTTGGCGAATTAGCGAGGCACTTATCTCTTGTTCTCTAGATCAGGGAGCTAAATTCTTTTTTTTCAGCAATGCAGCGAATGTCATTGATTGTCTCTTCATCTAGCGGTCATGTTTTAATCTCGCAAAGAATGGGTCCTACATAAAATTGTCTGGTGATCTAGCAATTGAGTCTTGTTCTCATGGTCTCTTAGTTTGGCACCTTTGACAAAGAAATTTTGTGAAGGTTAGAATTTTTCTCTTGTCACTTAATCTCAAGAAAATATGGTAGTGCCCTAAGTTATTTAGCAATTAAGTGAGCACAGTGTTCACAGGATCTCAGAATTAGTTGGTGAAGCTCCCAAGTATTAAGCGACTTGCGAACAAAGAAAATTTAAGTGTGTTTTCAATGGTCACTAATTCTCATGAGAAAAGGTGATGGTCAAATTTTTTAGGTGATTCAACGACAGCCGCTGATTGTGTTCGTGATCAACAGTCAGCGCATAATCTCAAGAAGTAACCTGTGGTGTAAAAAATACTTAGCAAATTGAAGATTGATGTTATTTGCTCATTCTCAAAGTCTAACTGTGGTTAAGAATTTCTTTCTGAGAATGTGAGATAACTTTTTTTGCTGCATCGTGAGGAGAAGCTGGAGTTAGGCTTGGCTTTCTGAGAATAGGAGATCCTTTTTTTCACTAGTTCTCTAGATGAACGTTGAGATAAGAAAATGATTATGAGAATTGGCGAAGTCTTTGGTCCCTAAATCTATAAATTGGACGGGGCTTAGTGTGAGTTTTTAAAGGATTTCCCTTGGACCGTTGATCATCTATGGGATCAATGGTGGTCGCGAGATCTTGATGTAAATTCTTGAGTTAAGAAATCATTCTAAGATTCTGTGAATGGCTTGGTCACTGGATCTCCAAACTTAATCACGGATTAACATTTCTTTTGGAGATCATGAGTTTTCTTTGTTTGTTGGATCTCCAAACCATGTCTGGTTAAGTTTTCATGCCATCAATTCTTTTTGAGTCATTGCAACATGGAAAAGGGTACTGTGTCAAGTTGGAAAAAATTAGAAAGCCATCCAATCAGGTTTTAATGATAAATTATATCATTAATTAAGGGTTTTTAATGCAAAAAGCCATTATCAATGCTCTCACGCACTATTTTTTATTTTTTAAATCATTCTATCAGCTTCTATGCCACAGCTAGCTATGATTTGAAGGTTGGTAATGTGTAGAATTGAATGTAGAAGTGACTTAGGCTGGATTTGTTACAATTTGGCAATGATACGTATGCAATTCTTGAAGTATATAGTCAAGACCTCATTTCTTTCCGTGCTCAAAGTTATTCTGAAGTTGATTGAGAATTGTTGGTGCTGAAGTTGTAGGAGTGAAGTTGCAAAGTTGTGGTATCTTTTTTCTTGATAGAATGAGTCATCCAAAAGTGAGTGTTGCATCTTCCAGTGGAGATGTGAAGGAGCAGAGTGGAGAAGACAAAGGGAAGCTGAATTATTTTGATGAGTTTATCAAGTTGCTACCAGGTTCAAACCAGAACAAGAAGGCCATTGACATAGCCTTTGAAGACCTTATGGACAAGTGCAGACATCTTATCATGCCTTAAGGATCAGGTTTCACCATCTTCTCATATTTTTACAATAATAGGCATAAAGCAATTCTAGTCTGTAATGCTTGGACTCTAGGGATGGCCAAGTTGATTGTGCTTGATGTTTTCCTTGATGTTGACCTAATTATTGTGTTAGCAAGGCTTTATGACCCCATTTCAAAAACTATTAGGTGGGAAGACCAGTCTATTTTCCTTACCTTAGATAGGGAGTCCTTCATGAGGGGTTTTGAATTTTATGCTTCTTCTTCTGTTGAGATTGACCTAAAAAAGGAGAGAGAGAAGTATGCTAGTAATCTTGGGTCTGTTAAAAGTCAAATTGTTAGGCACATGCCCAAGCATGGTAATTACATTGCCCCTCTTCCTGCAAGTATGAATGCTCCTTATCTATTTTCATCCTTGTGTAATTACATGAAATTCCTATGTCATGGGTTGTGTAGGGTTTTAGGAATTGATGGAGATGAGGAAAAGTTGACTGCCGACCTGTTAATGATAATTTTAGATATTTAGAATTCTCTTTCAAACACTGACTATGATTACATCTAGTATGTGATCGATAGGATTCATGAGGGTTTGATGTCTATGAAAGAAAATAAAAGACCTATCAAGTTTTTGCATTATTCCCTTCTCATGCACTTGATCTTATTCCACCATGTTAATTCCCTTGATGCTAAGATGTTAAAATTGAGGGAAACTATTAATAACCAGCCAAATCCATTGCAATACTGGTTGAGAGCTTGGAATTATACTTCGAATGTTTGTAATTTTTCCATTTTTTAGAATTACTTTGTTTATCCGGTTCTTGGGATGTTGGGTACAAATGTTGTAAGATTATCACCTAAGGTTTTGAGATTGCTAAGGCCATTGCAGTTTGAGGATAAGTAGACAAGAAATCACAATTGGGGTGATTTCTACCTTGGGGATAGTCACACAATTATTAGGGTTTATGGTTGCCCTCAACCCCCACATTTGTTACCTTGATATGTGCCTCCTAGAGCTTCCATGATGGTGTTTATATGGAAATTGATGTGGACTGACAAAGAGCACCTTGTACTTCATAGAAAGGGGACTTTTACACCAAGGAACTTTAGAATGGATAGTTTCTTAACTGGCAAGAGGGCTTTGGATAAGGTCAGCATTTGGTTAAATCATTTCAAGATGTGTTCGATCACTTATAGGTATGTGGACTCTAAGGGTTTCATCAGGATAGCTAGGATGACTTTGATTCCAAACATTGGGTCAATTAGGGAACATGAGGGACTAGATGAAGAAGATGTGATAAGAAAAATCTTAGATTTTGATGAAGCCAAGCAGAGATGGAACAAATATTTTGAGTTGCTTAATATTCAGAAAAGGTTAAAGTTAGCTGGTATTCCTTTTGGTCATTATTTTCTTGAGCTCCCATTGCTGCAAAGAATGGAGAAGATGATAGAAATGTATAGTACTCTGTCTAATCAGTTAGAAGATCAGATTGAAGAAAAGTTGGAGGTACCTAGGCATTATTCAGCCTCTAAACTTGAAGAGTAAACTAATGAGTCTCAGGAGGGTAGTAGTCCACCTCAAGAAGAGGATGTACCAGTGATTGATTTGACTCAAGGTCAATAGGAGGAAGTGGCTACTTCTTAGCCACCTTTGAAAAAATAGAAACTTGAGGTTGGTGAACCTTCAAAGAAGAGAAAAAAAAAGAAGGTAATTGATATTGCTTCAGGTCTTGTGCCTGGTGAAAGGGCTTACCACCATCAAATAAGAAAGGCCATCAGGGATGGCAAGAAGCTTGTAACAAAAGAAGAGGGGGATCTATCCTTGTTGTTAGGAAAGGATGAAAGAGAACTCTATCAGGAGGAAATTCTTAATGATGAATAGTTCATAAAAAGTAAAGAATTTAGAGATTTCCTCATTTGGAGGAAACATGAGGAGGTGAAGAAGTCTTTGCTTAAGGGTATGCAACCAAGTGAAGAAACAATGAGGGCCTTAACATCATATGACCCTAGTCTTGAAGGCATCACTATAGAAGAGGCTAGAAAAATGGTTAAGTCAAGTGGTATGTTTGACTCTTGGATGGGATTTTACATCTTCCTTCATCATAGATCAAATCAAGAAGTATCCTAAGGGAGGCTTGTCATATGAGGTGTAGATTGATAATGTGATCAAGTGAAGTGGCTATGACCCCAAGTCTTGAGCAGTTGCTTTATGGTCTCTAGCTCCAAGAACTCATAAGCCATCTTTGGTGAGCATAGAAGACAAGATGGAGGGAGATAGGATAGTCTAGACCATGCAAAATACTATTGATCTTGAGGTTTCAAAGGTAGTTATACACCTTTCCCACCTTAGTGAAGCTAAAACTATCTAGCTGTTAGAGAGATATGAAAAATTGTTTGAAAATTCGATGAAGGTAGCAAAGGATAGGGATCTATAACTTATGATGGTCAAGAAATTGGAGGATGAGGTTGAGGATTTAAAGGTGAAGCTTGAAGAAGCCTCAAAGGTAGTTCCTTCCCCTTCTTTGCAAATTGAGGCCCCTCCTTAGATAGATACAGAAGTTTCTGACAAGCCTACTGAGGAATTAGAGAAAGTAAGGTTGGATGCAACGTTGGATACTATAACAAAGATTGTGCAGTATAGGCAATGAAGAATAAAGGAGAAGATGAAAGTAGTCCATCAATCACTTAGTCAATTGAACAAGGCTAATGATAAGGTGAATGACTCACTAATCACCTTGGAGCCACTATATAATGTATGGTTAGGAAGAAGCTTGTTGTTTGAAAAATTGGATGGTTTGAAGGAAAGCAGGCCTAATATTCCTGAGATAGTAACATAGGTATTTGAGAAAATTGGTTTGGTAAGTGCTATATCAAATTTTTTTAAAGGAAAATCTAACCAAATAAAGGCCAAGTTAGCTATGTTTGATAAGGACTATAGTAAGTACTTGCCTTCAGTATATGGTGATAATGGAAATGTAGTCAGTATAGATGAGTGGAAGGCATCAATGGATCAGCTGGTAATTAAACAAGATGCTTTCCTTAATAATGATAGTGCCCTAGACTTGGAAGCGTGCAATAGTATAATTGATAGTTTGTTTAAAGTTGAGGGTGACTGCATACAGTTTGTGGTAGAAGTAGAGGCAATAACTAATCTATGTGGGACCAACAGATCAAGTCACTATAGGAACTGTAGGCCTATAGTTGGTCATCTAATGATGATGTGGCAGCATGGAACAAAATGACAAAGAGGAAAAAGAAGAAGCCAGTTGTCCTAGTATTGGAAGAAGAAGAAGAATAGAGCACACATGGCACCTGATCTAGAATTTGAGGGAGAGCATGTTTCAAACATAGGATGATGTAAGTTAGCCTGTAATGGAAATCATCATTCATGTAATAAATCAAGTTAACCACTCTGAAATATCCCTAGACAAAGGTGCCACCTATGAAGATGTTAGTAGTTGTGAACTACTTTCTATTTATGTAATCACTATCTTTTGGTTTGTACTTTTTTTCTTTAGTGCAAGTCATTTTCCTAGCCATCCGAAGCTTGTTGCATCCTTTCAAGGATTCCAAGATGGTTTTAGGTATATATAGCAAGTTTTCCTCTCTTTTAGAGGGTGGTTGAACTTTTTGTAAAGAAAGACTGAATATAGAATCTAATTTCTTTGAAATTTTGTTGAAATTGTAATGGATACAATTGAAAATTAATACAAATATATTGAATTTCCATTGCTATCTCTAGTTGTCTTCATGTATGGATGCTTTGAATTTCTTATGCATTAATTAGTAAGGCTTTTTAATGTATTGTTCACAAGTTAAATATAGGGGTTGAGCTCAAGTTTCTCTCAAGGAGAGAGTAAATCTTCAGGGAGGTCTCTAGGATTTGAAAATCTATGCATGAATTTGATGTCAGGGTTGGGAATTGGTAGAGTAAATTGTTAGGCTATTTATTTGAATTTCAGTATCTTTGTGTTAATAGGATTCTATAGATGTTTGGTTTTGATTCTAGCCCAATGAATAAGACACTGGTTTAAGTTTGATTTACATTTTCTCACCATCATTTTATCAAGAAATTATCTCCATTTACTTTTACATGTATGTTTAGGAGCTGTATTGGCTATGTCAAGTACATAGATCAATTTTGTTATGCTTTGTAGAAGCAATTGAAAGGTAAACCCACCTGAGTTTTATACTCAAAGTGAAGAAGGCTCAAAGCCTTAGTACCTTAGCATTTAAATTGGCTGGATGAAGCTATTGGGAATACATGAGTCATAAGTTTAGTGAGTTTCTAGAATATTTCAACCATCTAAAAGTTTAAGTGCTAACAAAAATGGTGACTCTACTAGGGATTGAAATGACAATGTACAATAGATATGTGCAATACTGTCTATTGTGTTTATTGTAGACCAGCATAATAATTTGATTCCCACTTGTTCATGGGTGGTGACTCTAAAATCTATGTTTACCAATTGTTGGTATTTGTGAAATTTTGTTATATCTTGCTATGACATGCCATGAGTCGGTTGAGATTCACTGGGTCATATTTCAAGGATCACCCAAAGAGTAATATGGGTGATGAGCTCCATACACCTTGTAGAAAATAATGGTTTAGGAGAGGTCATGTTACTACTAATTCCCAAGGATCTTCTAGAGAGAGAGTTCACACGCCACTTCCCTATGAGGATTCTTCTTCTTTTGATGACCTGAAACATGTTAAGAAAGTCATACCTAATGTTCATTTTCCCACTCATGAGGAGGAGGTCATAGAATTAGGTTTTTTCCCTGCGAGAGAAACCTTAGAGCAACCGGGAGAAACTTCTACTACAGAAATTGCCTCATATGATTCAAAAAAATTAAGAGAGGAAGTAATTTCCTTAAGAAAAAAGGAGTGTGAACAATTGTTAGAGATTTCTAGTAGAAGGAAAGAAAGAGAACAACAAATATATGAACTGCTTATGGAAAGGAAAGAACTTATCAGAAAAACCAAGAAAAATGAAATCCAGGCTAGGGATCTAACCCAAGATGTTTAGGGTTTGGATAAAGAATTGTTTGGTGACATGGAGATTCTAAGGAATTAGGTTGAAGGTAGTAAACCTAAAAGAGATGATTTTGAGGGAACGAGCCATGTTCTCAAGCAATTACACCCATCTGAAATCCAGAGTAATGAGGATATTAGAAAATGCCACAAGGAGATCCCTAATAAGGGAAAACAAAAAATGGTTGGTGTGAATATTAATGAGCCTAAGAAAATTGTTATTAATCCCAATGTACCCTCCCAAGCAAGCCTAGATTTAGAAAAGTCTAGAAAAGCTAAAGAGGATTTGGCTCTCCAGCTTGAAAGATTAGAACTAGAAGCCACTACAAATGAAATGAAGAGGAAGATTGATTTCTTGCGCACCAATATAAATACATCTGCTAGTAGTTTAGTCCCTAGTAATTCAGGGATAGTCCCACCAAGTCAGCCTTGTAATCCACTTCCAATTCCTTAAGCCTCTCATCCTAGACATAATGTACTTGGACCAAATTTGAATACTAATCAAGTTCCCATTATGATTGGTGGTACAATAGGGAATGTATCTTGTCAAATTGTTGGACCAACCCCTCTGGTCCAACCAAATTTCCAAAGAAGACCAATTCATCTAGATAGGTATAGGCCTTTATTCTTTGATGGTATCCCTAGCCAGCCTAATGCCATCCCTAATGAGATTAGAAAGAAAATCCCATTATTCACTGGGAACAATGTAATTACTTGTGAAGACCATCTGAAATTCTTCATAGATAAAATTAATGATTATGAGATTGAGCATGAAGATGTTATAATGAAGCTCTTTGTTTAGTCATTAGTTGAAGATGTCAGGGATTGGTATAATGGTTTGCCTGAGAATAGTGTTACATCATGGGATATGTTTGTTAGATGCTTCAAAGAACAATATGAAGAACATGTGAATTCTAGTTACATGATCAATGAGTTTAACAATATCAAAAAACATTACAATGAGAGCATGTCAGAGTTTAATGGCAAGTTTCAAAAGGCCATGTACAAGTTGTTTCAAGTATTGAGGTTGGATGATGCAGTTTTCCTAACCACTTATTTCAATTCTATGGATTTTAAAATGTCTTATCTCTTGAGAGATAAGAATCCCCATACCCTAAGTAATGCCTTTAAACTAGCCATAAATATTGAAAGTAACCAAAAGGCATCTGGTCAGTTGTATAAGAGGGACGAGGGTAGATTGTGGAAGGAATCAAGGCTACAACCTACAAGGCCATCCAAAGATTATGATAAAATGGACAAAGGAGTTGGTATTACTAAATACTTCCCAACAAAGCTTGAAAGAGGTGATATAAAGGTTCAAGATGAAAGACCACCTTATCAAAGGTAGGATAGATCCCCAATTTATGAGATATTCCCTATAAAACAAATTGGAAAGATGGGAAGCATGTCCCTGATAACAGTGAGCCCCAAAAGGGAAGAGATACACCAGATCCTTTGAAGAAAAACATAGCACATAATGTGGAAAATACCCCTTGGTGTGTGGCTTGTAATATGCCTCATTCACCTTTCCAATGTGTTGTGGCTCAGGTCTTGGGAAAAGAGGAAAATGATTCATATGCAAGAGATTATGAAGAATCTAAAAAACATGCTATTAACATGTTTACTACTGAAATAATAGGGGATCTCTTGTCTTCAGATGATGAAGAGATTTTCTCTAATGTTGATCATAAAAGAAATTTTCTCTCTAGATATGAACAGAAAGTATTTACTCACTCTAATCATGAAGAATCTGATAATGACACATACAAATAAAATATGGTAGAATCAGGGTCAGATGAAAAACAATGGAGAAAGCCCAGTGAAGAGGAGATCAGAACTTTAACTGTGGTTGCTATAACACAAGCTAAATCCTCATACAATTTAAGAATTAGGAGGGTGGATACTGATCAAGGAGTCCCTAGATCAGTGTTTGTTAAGAATGACCTTCAAAATAAGGATTCCCCAAAGCCTAATGTTGTAAATAATAAGAAGGAAGGGCTTGTAACTGAAAAGAAAAGGAATGAGGAGGTTGTTGTTGACAAGGGTAAAAGGAAAGTTGGTAGGCCTAAAGACTACCTTGATGTTTCTATAGATCCCCCTACCTTTGATATGAGACATGACCTGTCCCAGATGAAGGTTTCCATCCCTTTACTTGAAATGCTAAAAATTGAAGAACATAAGACATCAGCCTTGGATCTCATAAGCAAACAAGGGGTAACTCCTACCATGCAGCACAAGGGAAATTCAGTGGAAGGGCCTATTTCAATTGATAACATCTCTGATGTATGTGTTGGAAGTATTGTGACACAAGAGCCTTCCTCTATTGACCCTTTCTATGTTACACTAATAGTGAATAATTTCCTACTAAAAAATTGTATGATTGATTCTGGTGCTACTACAACTACAATGCCCTATCATGTAATGAAAGAGTTAGGACTATAATTTGATACATCTAATGGTAGATGCTATGCTATGGATAACAGGGCAGTGCTTGTTGTGGGAACCCTAGTTGGAATTGAAGTGAAAATTAGTCCATTCCCAGAGACAACATACAAAATGGATGTGGTGGTGGTTGATACAAAGCCTCATTATGGCATGCTACTATCAAGACAATGGGCTGCAGTGGTCAGTGGAAAGTTGCAACTGGATCTGTCATATGCTACTATCCTAGTTAATGGGACTGAAGTAAAGCTGTATAGGGAACCCCATTCATCAGTCATGGTTGAAAAGGTCACACTAGAAGACTTGAATTACTTTGTGGACATTGACATGAATAATTTCATGATTGAAGAGATAGTCCCTCAGATGAAGAACACAGATCCAATAGTGGATGAGTTAATATTGTAGCAGAATGAACTTTGGAAAATGTTCTTTGATGGTGGATGCTCCAAGGAAGGATTAGGGGTTGGTGTTGTTTTCATTTCCCCATCAGGTATTGCATTTAAGTACTCTTTCTTATTGACTTTTGAGTGCACTAATAATACTACTGAATATGAGGCTCTAATATTGGGATTAGATGTTGCTATAAAGCACGGTATCAAATGTTTAAAGGTCCATGGTGATTCCCAATTAATTATAGCTCAAGTAAGATCTAAGTATGCTGCCAAGGATGATAGATTGAAATTGTATAAACATGTTGTCTAGGATAGACTAGAATTCTTTGAGGCTTTCAATCTCATTTGGGTAGAAAGATCCAATAATATCATGGAAGATTTTCTTGCCAATGTTGCCCTTAAAAATGATGATATTACCCTCACTGGTGTGTCCATGTTAGAAATAAAAAGTAGGGCTATAGTGCTTGATAATGTATATAATTGGCAAGTTTTTGAGGATGATTTTGACATCCTTACGTTTCTTCAGGGTCTAGATCAATATGATGGACAAAAAATAGATTTTAATGAAGCACAACAGTGTGTTGAGGGAAAATATTGTATTATGGGAAATGAGATAGTACAACTACCTTCAAATCACATACCAAAGGGGTTAGTGGAGTTAGAAGGAATGTTAAAAATAAATGATGGTTACTTGTCTCAAAAATATAACACTAAAATGGAAGACTTAGAAGAAATAAACCTAGGATTTGAAACTTCCCCTCAGATGGTGTATATTGGGAAGAGGTTGAGTAGAGAGGTCAGAGGAAATTTGATAAGACTCTTGAAGAGATATAAGCATGTATTTTCTTTATCCTATGATGATCTTAAAGCATATAGAGCCAATTTATTTCAACATGAAATCCCTCTAAGGGAAGAAACCAAGCCATTCAGACATAAATAGAGACCTATCAACCCTTTATTAGCAACAAAGATACTGGTAGAACTGACAAAATTGAGAGATGTTGGTATCATTGAGCCTATTAGACATTCTTCTTGGGTCTCTAGCCTTGTACCAGTGAGAAAAAAGAATGGTGACATTAGACTCTATGTTGACTTTAGGAATTTAAATGTTGCATCACTTAAGGACAATTATGGATTTCCTAACATGGAGGTTGTGTTACATAGAGTAACTAGCTGTGAGTTATTGTCCATGATGGATGGGTTTTCAAGATACAACCAGGTTCTAGTCAAAGAGTCTAAACAGTTCAAAATAGCATTTACCACCCCTTGGGGAACTTATGTCTATGTTTGTATGCCTTCTGGCCTAAAGAATACTAGGGCAACTTTTCAAAGAGCAATGGATGTTGCATTTAAAGAATTGATCAATGTCTTGATGGTTGTATATCAAGATGATTTGACTACCTATTCTAAGAAAGCTGATGATTATTGTAGATATTTAGAAAAGGTTATTGTAAAGGCATTGGAATTTGGCATCTCACTAAATCCAAAAAAATTCCAATTTGTTGTAACAAAGGGAAAATTTCTTAGTCACATAGTGTCTAAAGAGGGCATTAGAATTGATCTAGAAAGAGTGGAAGCCATCGAAAAGGTCCTTCCTCTCAAAAATGTCAAAGGTGTGCAATCTTTTCTAGGGCAGATTAATTTTGTTAGGAGGTTTATTGCCAATTTTGTTGAATTAGTCAAACCTATTGTTAAGCTCTTGAAAAAGGATGTTAAGTTTGATTGGAACAGTGAGACTCAGCAAGCCTTTGACAAGATTAAACAAGAAATCCAAGAGGCTCCTATTTTGATATCCCCTAATTATGCAAAACCATTTTCTTTGTTTTCCTTTGCATCTTTTCATACTATTGCAGCTATTCTGTTACATAAAGATGAAGAAGGGTTTGAGCATCCTAGTTCTTTTTTGAGTAAGTCACTACAATCTACTAAGATTAATTATGAGTTGATGGAGAAATAGGCATATGCACTAGTAAAGGAAATTAAGGCATTCAGACCTTATTTGGTATGTGCAAAAGTAAATGCATATGTTCCACATGCAACAGTAATAGATATTTTGAGTCAGAGTGAGGTTACTAGGAAGAGGTGTAAGTGGATCAATAAGATTCAAGAATTTGACATTGAACTCCACATAACCAAGCTTGTGAGAGGTCTGGGACTTGCTAAGCTCATGATAGAAGAAAACATGGACCTAGTGCAAGTAAACAATGTAGCCACTCGTGAGGACAATGTGACAAGTATAGAAATGCAACCGTGGTACACCAATATTGTTCATTTTCTCAAATATGTTGCTTGCCCACAAGATTTGAATGACAATCAAAATATGAGTTTAAGGTTATAGGTTCAAAGGTACATTTTAGTATAGGGTGATCTATTTTGGAAAGATGGTGATGGCATGTTACTTTTTTGTTTAGATAAGCATCAGTCTGAAAAGGTTTTAAAGGAGATGCACTCTGGAATGTGTGGAGGGCATCATTCAGCTAGGTCTATAGCTCAAAAAATTCTAAGAGCTAGATATTATTGGCTGGTTTTATTTAAGGATACCCACTCATATGTCAGAAAATGTGAGTGATGCCAAAGGTTTTCAAAGAAATTGAAATTTTCAGGTGCTTTTTTATTAAACCCTGTTGTTGTAGATGGCCCTTTTGCTATGTGGGGCATGGATTTTATTGGGGGATTCTTAGAGAAATCTAGTGGAGGACATAGTCACATTTTGGTGGCTACTGATTATTTTACTAAATGGATAGAGGCCATCCCAATTAAAAAGGAAACCAGTACAGTAGTTATTGAATTCTTGATGAATAATGTAGTTAGTAGGTTTGGTGTTCCCATGAAACTAGTAATGGATAATGCTGTGAGTTTTAGGTCTCAGGAATTCATTGATTTTTGTGCTGAAATGGGAATAGTTATGTCCTATTCATCCCCATACCATCCATAGAAAATTGGCAAGCAAAATCCAGTAACAAGCATATTATGCAAATTCTAAAGAAGACCTTAGAAAATAATAAAAGGATGTGGCCTATGAAATTGAAATTGGCATTGTGGGCTGACAAAATTAATGAAAAGAAAGAAATAGGCAATTCTCAATTTGAGATGGTATATGGTGTAAAGTCTAGGCTCCTTGTGAACAATTTGTTGCCTATTTACCAATTCATAAGAGAAGAAGACATGGAAGTTAGTGATCCATTGTAGGATAGAATGATTCAACTAGTGGTTTTGGTTGAGAGTAGAAGAGAAGGTCAAAAAGAGAATGTAAAATTACAACAAAAAATGAAATATCTCTTTGACAAAAGGGCTCCTACTAGAAAGTTCCAGCCAAATGATATGGTTTTGCAGTGGAATACCAAGGCCGAGGACAAAGGAAAACATAAGAAGTTTGAATCCTTGTGGTTAGGACCCTTCATTGTTCATCAAATTCATGGAAAGGATTCATACTTCCTACGAAGTCTGGATGGTGAGGAACAGGAATTGCCAGTGCATGGACAATTCTTGAAATATTTCTTCAATTGATTCTCTCTTTCCATGCATAGTAGTTTTGTATATATGTATAGGTGTGTTTGTTTTCCTATGTTAGGTTAGGGTTTTTTGGTTTGCCTCCTAGAGATTCATGGTTTCTTGCTATGAACTTTCATTCAAGCATCCTCAAATAGAGCCATTGTTGGGTATATTTTAAGTTTTTCTAAGGTATTTGCTTTTGGTCCTGTTTCAATGTCCTGGCTTAGAAAATGTCTGGTTTAGGGTTTTGAATTCTTATAATTTTGTTGTGTAATACCCCAAAAATGGGCTATAAGTTCATTAATATCCTACATCTTCAATTCGAATGAAATCGACATCAAAGTCCTAACCTAAGGCACATCTAAACATCATCGAATCATAATTGATTATCTTAAATTCTGCATCAGGGAATATTCCTAGCAATATTCCTAATCATCATAATTATCTTTAATTTTATAATTATTTGGCAATAAATCACATTTATCCTAAAGTTTGATTAATTGAATATTTTCATATTTAATTAATTAGATTTAATATTTGCCACTTAATTGTGTAATTAAATTTAATTATATCTATTATTAATTGTATTATTTAATTTTGACAATAAATCTAATATCATATGAATAATTGATTAAATTCTTATTTAATTAATTAAAGCAAGTTGTCATTATTTAATAATATAGTTTTTAATAAAAGTTTGATTAAATAATTGATTAACCCATAAATCAATTGTTTTATTTTTAAAAGCAGTTAAGTTGAGCATAAATCACTTTATTATTAAATTAATTCATAAATAAAACATGCACAATCATAAAAGCAGAAAACTATCAATTATCAATTAAAGGTAAACTCTATTTTGAGTTAAAACTTAGCTTTTGCATGTTTTTGTGAATTAAACTATCTTTTATTTAAAAATAATTCAAAAATCAACTTGAGTTATTTGAGTGATTTATGGCTTTTTCCCATGCACCTCCAAAGCCCTGGATTTCTATAAAAACCAAGGCTCAGCTCTTCATAATTCATCTCTCAATCATCTCTCAAATTTGCATCCAAGCATCTCATATTTTGCACAATCATGCTGGAGAATTGGAATCGGAAGAATCAAAGCTCTTGCGAATCAACATCTTTGTGAGATCAATCTTTTTTTTTTGCATATCATTCTTAGATAGTTTCATATCAAGTTTTTCATATAGATTAGTTTCATATCAATTTTTCATTCTTATTGCATAGAAAATCCAAAAAAAAAAAAGCTTAATTGCATTCAATCTCATATCTAGATCAATTGCATTCAAATCCTTCATTTAGGTGTCATCTAGGTCACTGATCTCGATTACAATCTGAGAACATCAATCTCGCACCTACTAGAAGGCAGTAAATCACTTGGTTAGATAGATTTCAATTTTGCACGATTTTGATTATAGCTAACCTCTAATGTTTTACTGAGTGTTGTGTTTATAGATCAGGTACAATTTTCACACACACATTTTTGGTGCCCACCGTGGGGCCCTAAAATGGGTTTCCAATTCAATTCTATCAATTTCTCTCTTTTTCTTCTTGGAATCTGTGCAAAACTATGATTTTTAATTTTTGTTTGTACATCTATCGTACGAGTTTCTGACAAATGTCATATGGGAGCATACCCACTATCGTGTGATACTGGACCCACTATCATACGACAGTCTATCAGATCGAGACTCATTTCATTGCATAACCATTGTCATTTGGGAGCTAAACTATCGTATGGTAGCATACCCAGTGTCGTACAAGTTTCTGGACTGTCGTCTGGGAGCATACCCACTATCGTACGAGTTTTCGTATCATTTTTTTACTGTCATTTCATTTTTCATAGCAGAGTATCAGATTTGATTTTTATATTTCGGCTAACTGCTAATTTTGACAATTGAAATTCTCTATTTTTGATTGCTCTCTGCTGGTTTTGATTGGGAAAAGTGCAAGAATTGCTAAAAATCAGGTAAAATCTACTAAGCGCATTGTGAGGATCATGAGGTATTCTCCTTCTTCTGAAAACATTTCGATTTGGACTTAAAATAAATCTCTCACATGTCAAGCTTGTGTGCATCTTTTCATGCTTTTGATATATTTCTACACACTTGCATAATTTGATACTAGGTTGTGACCCCTTAAGGATTCATTAAGTAGTCTTAGAATACTTGTGATTGATCTTGATTGCTATCTTGGGTTATTGGACTCGCTAATCCACCGGCCCCTCATTTCCACCCCGTGGTTGCAATCTCAGCGCCATAAAGGGGAGGGGTCAACATGACAGAAGCGTTAAATATTCCACTTGGCAACCCTTTTGTGCTTTTAGGAACTCACTTGTTTTCTAAGTTGGGGACTCATTTTTAGCTTGTGTGAGGTATTAAGTGTTCCACCTTGTGGACTCATCTCATATTCTCTTTAAGCGTTAAGTGTTCCTCTTTCTACTTTTTGGACGCTTTTGGTAGATTTACTTTCGGGAATATATCTGTGCTCACATAGTAATTAGGCCCTATGAACACTATTCATGATTCTTGAGAGATTGGCTTCCTAGCAAAATCCTTCTTGACGATAGAATCCTTGTAGGTAGGGAGGATACTTAGTGCATTTCACATTCAACTTGGTTAGTGAGTCTTCTCTTATTGATCGACACATTCTCTCTCCGGAGAGGTTGATAGATCACGTGGGGTTGATATCATGAGCTTTGGTGAATCAAAATTGGTTAGTGTATCTTCTCTTATTAATTGATACATTCTCTCCTCAGAGAGGTTGATAGATCACGTGGAGTTGGCATCATAGACCTTGGTGAAGAAAAACTTTGTCTTAGCATGTCAGATTAATCTGCTTGCTTTGTTTGGGTTAAAAGTGAAAAGGTGTCAAAAACCTTGGATCTGGAGCCAAGTCCCCTTGTGGTATACTATTGTGAGTCATCTTTAGAGAGGATTAACCATAGCAGACAATCCCTTCACAGGGAAAACTGCGTTGATGGAACCTCAAGTGGTAATAGCCATTTTCGCCATGGTAGTGACAGCCGCTATATAAATGTCCTTGTGGAAGAAATCTCCACGGGTATGGTTCATTGTTGGGTTGTTAGATCTCCCTAGCAGCTCTTGAAGATTAAGTTCTCGGACTGTGTCAAAACCCTAGTGCACCGGGATTGGAATTCACCCCTTTGAATCATAAAAGTTGCAAAGTCAAACCATTACTAAAAACCCTAGAGAGGCCAATTTTTCACTTTCAGGTATATGTGTGTTATTGCAAAACTTTTCAGAACATACACAATTAGTACTCTCAGGGATTAGCACAATTTGGTCACTTGATTGTTCATGCACAAGGTTGCTTTTGCCCTTGTTCATTGTTTTCAGACGTGCTTGGAATCACTTGCTTGCTATTTTGTGTGCTTGTTTATCTGCTTGGCTATTAAAAATGATCAAATCTGGTATAACCTTCAAAATCTGGACAGTACAATTTGCAAACAATCCAAAACTGAAGACCTTAAATTTTGCAAAAAATTGACGTAAAATTCTTTCTGGAGTCAAAAGTCATTTTAGGAAGTCAAAATTCATATGACTTTTTGTCAAATGTTGTTTCAGTATCGCCCATTTGTCGTATGATTGAGAACCCAGTGTCGTACAAGTTTTCATGCCAGCAAATTCAAGAAAGTCAAAACCTTGTTAGCAATTGTCGTATGATATTGACAACTGTTGTTTCATTGCTACCCAACTGTCGTACAAGTTTAGCAACTTTCATTTCATAGACTACCCAGTGTTGTACGAGTCTGCAGAGTGTCATTTGGAAAAATTTGAGAGAGTTGTCAGAAATTTTCAAATTGCAAGATATCCAATGTTTCCAGCCTAGTTCCAGAATCTATCAAAAATATCATTGTGTCAGGAACAGAGCAGTAGCTATTGAGCATTCTACCATTTTCCAAGTTTGATCTTTTGAATCCGATCTAGTCTTCTGTTTGATCAATTTGAGTCCTTTTTATCTCGTGTCAAAACCTTGTCATAACTATCAATCTTCAATCAATCTTCAAAAATAGACTAAGTGTTGAGAACTCATGTTCGCTATCTTTGGGGCGATCTATCCCATACATCTAGGGCACAGTTTCCTTCACCCACATCTCATCAGATCTTCAAAACTATCATAATCTTGACAAGGTTATGTCATCCAATTTTCTCGAATCAAATTGTTCTTTAGTTGTCTTTATCCTTTTCTTCTGTTTCATTCAAAGTTAATGGTGGAGACCAGAGCTTCTTCACACAAGAAATCAGAAGAAATATCTCAGAACTTACTTTTGACCAATACCCCAGGTCCAACTCTTGAACAACTCATCAAGTCAGGTATCTATGAAGATGACGGTCTCGGTAACTTTCAATTGAAAACTAGTTACATGCCTCCTTTATCAACTCACAGAGGTAACCAGAAAACTCCTCCTCAATCTATTCCAAGGAGCCCAAAAACTCCTACCATGTCTCAAGCAGGGACAAACCATGGTTCTCTAGGAGGAGGATCCCAAGGACACCATTCTCAACATAATGCCGACCAAGAACCTACCCCCTCTGAAATCCATCGATGTCAGAATGATGATGAATTCCAGAGAATGATGAGGCATTTCTTGAAAGTGGATAGAGAGGCATACTTTTTACAATTAGCCCAGGAAGGGGCTAAGCTTCCTCCCAACTTTAACATTGATGATATAATCACACATGAGGAAGAAAATCCACTCACAGCTATGACAAAATAGATGCATGCTATACAAGTCAAATTTAACAATCTTAAGAAGGAGAAGGAACCCAAGGAGTTCTCCATGGAGGCCCTATGTCCTTTCCCGTTCGACAAAAACTTGTATATGCCACCATTCCAAAAAAGAGTGGAGATACCAAAGTATGACAAATATGATGGACACTCTGATCCTCAAGATCATGTCAGAGAGTTCTGTACGCAATCCATGGAATTCATGCATGAACTGACTTATCTAATGCATCTTTTTCCTAGATCCTTGGGAGGAGCATCCATCCAGTGGTTTTCAAGATTACCTTCTACGATCAAAACTTTTGAGGAATTGATTAAATTGTTTTATCAAAAATATTCCTACAATATTCAACATCTGATCACCATGATCGATATCTATAACCTCAAGCAATATCCAGGGGAATCATTCCTAACTTTCCTCAAGAGGTGGCGAAAGAAGTTTTCTCTATATGCTAGACCAATTCCCGAAATGGAGAAACTTGAAATCTTTATCAATAACCTTGTTCTAGAGCTCAATTATCCATTACAAATGCAAGATCATGTATCTTTTGATAAAATGGTGGATAATGCAATCAAGATTGAGAAAGTACTTGTTAAGAAAGGAGAAATCACACTTCAAAAGGACAAGTCTGAATCTGGATCTAGCTCAAAAGATAAAAACAAGAGCTGGAATAGAAAAAAAGGTATCATCTTTGATGGTGTTGTTGACACTATCCGCACCCCATCAAAGGCACCGGCCTACAATCTCACCCTTGCCACCAAAGCCATTGAAGCTTCAGAGCAAAAATCTGCTGAACCATCTCCAAAGAAGCCATTCAAATGATGGGATAATAAATGAAAGTTTACTCCCCTGGGAGAATCTTGGGAATTTGCCCTGAGAACCCTGATAGCTGATAACATGATCTCTTTACCACCAATCTAAAACCCTGATCCGGATCCAAAACCATATTGGTGGAAAGATAACGAATTCTATGCTTTCCATCGGACTAAAGGCCACAGAACTAATGGATGCTTCCACTTGAAGCATACCATTCAAGACTTGATAGATCAAGGGGACATCATGATTGATAATCCTACCAGCAATAATGATCACACAGCATTTACAGAACCATTTCCACAACATGGCAAGGGAGTTTCCACTTCTCAGCCTAACATAGGGGCAAAAGTCAATTATGCCTACCCTGGAAACAATGCTATCATCAATATGGTTGAACCATGTCTCTCTGAGAGCTGCAATGTCATCATGATTGTACGAAGAGACAGAAATCATTCCTCAGCTAATGCAGTTACCAGATCACAAGCTTAGGCTCATCTGAAAGGACAAACACCAAGTTCATCTAATGTCCCTAAGATACCTTTCAACCTCACATCTACTTCTAAATAGAAGGTTGCCTCAAAATCTTCCAATCCAAAGGATACAAGACCTACATCTTACAACATCATCCAACAACTCTAGCATACCAATGCCAAAATCTCTATGTTTGAGTTACTTCGAATATCTCCAACTCACAGAGATATCCTAGACAAAGCGTTGCTCGGCTCTAATGTCCCTGATGATCTAGATCTAGACAGGTTCCAGACTATGGTTGGTCATCTAACATCTTCACAATATATCTCCTTTTCAAAGGAAGATGACAACTCCCTAAGTCACCCACATAATCAGCCCTTGCACATAGAAGTCTTGATCCAGAACCGTCAAGTCAAACGTGTGTTGATAGATGGGGGTGCAGGCCTCAACATTTGTTCTTATAACTTAATCACACAGTTGGGATTCTCAGAGATGGCTATTGATCCTCAAAAGAAGATCACCATAAAAGCCTATGATGAACAAGAAAGAGCTTCTAAAGGCACCATTGTCTTACCTATCTGAGTGGGTCCAGTCATCAAAGATACCACATGTCAGGTGCTTGATCTACCATTGGCTTACAATATCCTTCTAGGGAGACCCTGGATACATGAAATGCAAGCCATTCCTTCTACGTACCATCAATGCTTGAAATTTCCCTATGAAGGAGTGGAGGTTACTATCCTAGCAGATCTGAGTACAACTTGCAATACATTGAAGGAAAGTGTCGATAAGCTTGTTCCCAATAACAAAGAATCTTCCATCAAGCAGCTAAATGTTGCTTCCACATCTAAGATGGATGACATTGCTAAAGAGATCAATATCAAAGAAAATGGGATGGGAGAATACACTATAGAGCCAGTCTTGTCTCAGACATCTCTCCCAATCTCACCTAAGTCGTATGGACAATCCTTGAAGTAGTCTAAATCAGAACCTAAGGAACCTATGGAAGCATACAAAAGAAATTTTGTGGCGGAGCAAGTATCCAAACAAGAATTTGAAGAGGATGAAGCTATGCTGGCATGGCTATATAAAGAGGATTCTGAATCTAAAATTGTTCAACCTAGTGAATCTATAGCACCTACAATCCCTTCTAATTCATATGGTCTAGGAAACAAATTGATAGCCAAGATGGGATATTCCGGTCAAGGACCTCTAGGAATCAGAGGAAAGGGTCTTGTGACACCCATTTCACATATTGGTAGAGCCAACAAAGATACTGGTGGCTTAGGGTTTAAGAAGAAACCCTATCATCTCAAAGGTGGTTGTTCTCATGTCATAGAACAAATTGCACCAGGAGAACCCCTTCTTAAGAAAGAAGAAACAAAACCCTCTGATGATGATTCAGATAGCTCTGAGCTTATCCCCTATGAAAAATTTCCTAAAGAGATCAAAGATCTTCTTGATGATACAAATGATCCTATCAAATGAATTAATGTAGTAGAAACACAAGAACCTACTGTAGCACAAGAGATGGTTGCACCACAAGAACCAGCTAATCTCAAAGGCAATCAAACTGATCAAGAAGAAGGGGTTAGTTATTCTGACACTAATTCCCATGAATATGAATTCAAGTCAGAGACTGAGGGTAATCCTTCTTGTGGTATTCATCCTGATTTCACACATTTTCTAAGATTTCCTAGAGATCCTGAATCAGAAGCTGAGTCAAATGACTATGAATGGGGTGCCATTCCAGAAGAAGATGAGCTTATAACGGAGAAATATATTGATGTTATTCACCAATATGTATCTCAACCCAACGTAGGTCTAGAGAAAAATAATGAACTTAACGTGTCTGATCCACCTATGGCTGAAGAGGACTCCCATGATGATGTTGAGCCTATTCACAAATTGAACATTTTGAGCTGTAATATCACCTTTGAACTTGAGCGTCAGGTTAGGACCAATGATGACATATCCCCATCCGTGAACACCATATCCCAAGCCTTTCCTGCTTTAACTATCCAACACCCTGATCTTATCGACCAAACTTCCACAAACCCAAGCCATGGTGTTTACACCTTTTCCAGTGACTATGTCCTTGCTTGTTACCTCAATGCAGTCAAGCCTATGAGGACTTCCATTAGTGAACCAAGCGTCAGCATGATCAAGTCAGACATCAAATATCTTAGTCAGAAAAACAAGAGTAAAAAGAAAAAGAAAAAGAGTTCTGAGGGTGAAAATGACTTTGTGGCAGTCTCAGAACCAACAAAAGTAAAAATAAAAGACGTATCTGAAGGTGAAAACCTCTTTGAGGTGCCTAAGGATGAGATATTTGATGTCCTTCTGAGTCATTTATAGGATAGATCTCCAGTTCTGATTGAGCCAACTCAATCCATCAATTTGGGTACAATAGAGGAACCACAATTGGTACATGTAGCACAATCTCTATCAGAAGAAGAGAAATAGAAATTCACTACATTCTTATCAAACAAAAAGATCAACTTTGCATGGAAATATTCAGATATGCCAGGATTGGATCCCAATCTCATTATGCACCATCTATCCATTGCTCCTGGAGTAAAACCAGTCAAACAAAGATTGAGAAAGATGCATCCTCATGTTGCACTCTTAGTCAAAGAAGAACTAGAAAAAATCCTAAAAGCTGGATTCATCTGTGTCATAGACTATGCTGAGTGGATCTCTAACATTGTACCTGTTTCAAAACCAGATGGTTCAATCAGAGTGTGCACGAACTTTAGAGATGTGAACAGAGCATGCCCTAAGGATAATTTTCCGCTGCCTAACATTGATATGATAGTGGACATGACTGCGGGCTATGAAATGTATTCCTTAATGGATGGCTTTTCTCGGTACAATCAAATCAAAATTGCTCCAGAAGATCAAGAGAAAATAGCTTTCACATGTGCGTGGGGAACCTTCTGTTGGAATGTTATGCCATTCAGACTCAAAAATGCTGGAGCTACATATCAAAGAGCAATGACATCTATTTTTCATGATATGATGCATAAAACAATGGAGGATTATGTGGATGATACCTTGGAAAAATCCATGATTAGAACTGAACATCTAACAGACTTGAGCATGATCCTAGACAGAATGGAACAGTTTAGTCTCCAACTAAATCCTAAGAAGTGTGCTTTTGGTGTCACTTCTGGAAAGCTCTTAGGATACATAGTTTCAAAGAAAGGCATTGAGGTTGATCCAGCTAAAGTCAAGGCTATAATAGAGATGCAACCTCCCACAAATATTAGTCAAATGAGGATGTTGCAAGGCAGAGTACAGTCCATCAGGAGATTCATATCATAGTTAGCTGACATATCACAACCTTTCACAAAGACATTACATAAAGGTGTGACCTTTGCATGGAATGAAGACTGTGCAAAGAATTTTGATCATATCAAGAATTATCTCTCGAATCCTCCTATCTTAATGCCTCCTATTCATGGGAAGCCATTAATATTATATGTCTCTACAATAGATACATCACTGGGGGCATTGCTAGCGCAACATGATGAAGACAAGAAAGAAAGAGCCATCTACTATATCAGCAGAACTTTAGTGGCCTATGAGAAGAACTACTCAATGATAGAGAAGGCATGTCTAGCTGTGATCTTTGCATCATAGAAACTGAGACACTATATGTTAGCTCATACCATGCATCTAGTAGCAAAAATTGATCCACTGAAATACCTACTAAGCAAGGCGGCCCTCACCGGTAGACTAGCTAAATGGGTCATGCTTCTAAGCGAATTTGACATTGAATATGTTGAAAGAAAAGCTATAAAAGGTCAAGTTATTGCTGATCAACTAGCAGATGCACCCATGTTTGATGATACACCCATGCAAATGGAATTTCCCGATTCCTCTATCATGCACCTCTCTTCTAGAGCATGTCGGTTATTCTTTGATGGCTCCTACACACAGAATGGATCTGGAGCAGGCATATTGTTCATCACTCCTCAAGGATACTCGATACCCAAAGTATTTAGACTAAAGTTTCCTTGCACAAACAATATTGCTGAATATGAGGCACTTCTCAATGGTATGAAAATGGCAATACAGTGGAGAGTTACAGAGATGCACATCCATGGAGACTCACAACTGGTTATCCACCAAGTCAATGATGTGTACCAAACCAAAGATGAAAAACTCATTCCTTACAAGAGAATGGTAGATGATTTAAAGAAATACTTCATCTCTATCACATTTGAGCAAATACCCAGAATGGGGAATAAGGCTGCCGATGCAATGGCGACATTATCTACTCTCTTACAGCAGCCCGAACATGAACTACACTATGAGTTCCTGGTGGAAGCCCTATCCTATCCTACATATGACTCCCCTGAAACCCGCATGATCTGCACTGTTGTAGGTTATGACTCATCTCGCTACAAAAATCTATTCTCCTATCTCCACGACCAAATCATCCCTGAATCCTTTAACCATTTTGAGAAATGAAACCTTATCCGATCTGCATCCCGATATGTCATCATTGGTAATGATCTATACAAATGAGCTCTAGATGGTACACTGCTTAGATGTTTAGAATGAGAAGAGTCTCAACGTGCATTAGAGGAAGTCCACGAGGGTATATGTGGGTCACACTCAAATGGTTTAACATTAGCTTGAAAACTTATTAGGGCGGGGTACTATTGGCCTGAAATGGAGAAAGAGGCTATTAAATTTGCTAAAAACTGTCAACAGTGTCAAGTACATGGCAACTTGATTCATGCTCCAGGGAGAGATCTAATTCCCTTTACTACACAATGGCCTTTTCAACAATGGGCATTTGATCTCATAGGTGCTATCCATCTGCACTCTTCTAATGGACATACCCATATAATCATAGCTACAGATTATTTTACAAAATGGGTAGAAGCAGTTCCTCTAACACAAGCAATGGGGAAACAGATCTCTATGTTCATCCTGAACTACATCATTTGCAGATATGGGATCCCTCACTCTATAATCACAGATAATGGGGGACAATTCAAAAACAAGGATCTAGATGACTTATGTGCTAAATTCAAGATTACACAACATTGGTCTTCTATTTACTATCCTCAAGGGAATGGACAAGCTGAGGCTTCAAACAAAAATCTCCTGAAGATCTTGCACAGAATAGTAAATAAAATAGGAAGAGACTGGCATCTCATGATCAATCCAGCTCTCTAGGCATATAGAACTAGTATCAGAACACCTACAGGGGCTACACCTTTCGCTTTAGTTTATGGGTCTGAAGTGGTACTGCCTGTTGAGGTTGAAATCCCATCACTTAGAATCAGAATGCATGGACTTGTAACTGATGATGACTACAGAGTGTCTAGGTTACAAGAACTAGAATTACTAGATGAGCGCAGACAAGCAGTGTATGATCATCTCAGAGTGTATCAGAAAAGAATGTCTAGAGGCTACAACAAGAAAGTCAGACACAGAGAATTTCAAGTTGGTGATCTAGTGTTGAGAGAAAATCCTAAAAATCAATCACATCGAGAACACAAGGGGAAGTTTGAACCCAATTGGCTGGGTCCCTTTGGTATCACTACTACTTTTGGCTCTGGTGCCTATCAACTCTCAATGACTGAAGGAGAACAGCTCCGAGAACCAATCAACATTTTCCATCTGAAGAAATTCTACGCCTAAGGCATTCAGTGCTTGGTAAATGTCCTGAAAAAATCCTAAAAATAAAAAAAAGTCCTGAAAAAAATGAATATCTTGGTGAAAACCTAGCAATAGGTGCCTTGATGATTCACAAAAAAATAAAAAATAAAAAAATATCAAAAATTCAAAAAAATAAAAAAAATATCAAAAGTACAAAAAAATTGAAAAAATGAAAAATACAAAAAATGAAAAAAAGAAAAAGTGCCTTGGTGAAAACTTGGAAACAGGCGCCTTATTAGCAAAAATAGAATCTCTACCAAGATGGTGAAAACCCAGAAAATGGGTGCCACTTGTTCCAAATGCTCCATCTATCAGCACAATCTTGGTCTTTCCCAGCTTTCAGTCTTGCTTTAGTTGTACATATCTCCCGGTTTGTTTCAACATTTCCAGTTTTCAATAAGTCAGTTTGTACACCAATCAGCTTGCACATCTATATCCTATCAATGTTCAAACTTGGGGGCAATCAATGTCATATCCTATGGCCTCCAATGTATCTTAGATGTATCCTATCCAGTCAGAGTCCTTTGAAGCTTCATGTGAGTCAGTCAGTCAGTCTTGTCTCCAGAAAGGATTTTCCATCTACAACAATGCAATCAAACATCAAGCATCAAACTGAAAACAATCTGTGCTTTTCATGCTTTTATCTACTTGTATGCTTACTGATTTGCATTGAGATTTTTTCATATTGTGTCCCTTCGAGCTCCTCAATGATGTCCTTTACAGGATTTACAGAGTGATGACTGGGGGCATAATCTTTTCTTGGTTTTCTACTTGTATGTGAAATCTTATAACTTTGGAAATTCTGGATTGAAATGGTGTCCGACTGTAAGAGCCTCTATCTCAACTTGGATGGCCATGCGTACCTCGACCATTGATACCTAGACAATTCAAGGAAGTTTGATCTAACTATTGTCTTTTTGAGTAAGTTCTTTCTCCTACTGTGGAACACGATCTTGCCTAAGGATGTGAACGATAAAGGGTCACTATGGGTAATTCACATTGGATTTAGAATGATCTCTTGACTCTTTGATGTGTTTGCAATGCAAGGCATATTTAGGTCATCACGATGTTTATGTTTTGATGCTTATACAAATTGCTATATCAAAATGGACATGATATTCAGGTCATCCTGGTGTTTGTGCCTTGGTGCTTATATCTACTCCGACATTCCAAAAATAAAATCAATATTCATATATCCATGGTTGTTGACCAGTGGGTGTTGTATTGATTCTCACGCATACAAATTGATATTCATATGTCTATGGTTTCATAGCTAGTGGGCATTGTATTGATTTATCCGGTTACCTAAAAGTTCAATGATGATAAAAAATCAACATATGATCAGTGACTAGGTCCTAGGTCTTAGGTTGCATTTCATATTGCATGCTTCTTTGCATTTTTCATCTTTGCATGATCTCACAATGACTAAATGAACTTCAATGCTTAAATAATTCTCCACTTGTCTCTTCAAATCTAACAAGAGCTAAATCTCACACGAAGGTTCCTCCAATGAAAGAGCAAGTAGAATCCTTTTTCGAGATCAAAATCAAAATATGAGATCATTCATATTATTAACTACTTGCATATTCGACCTTCAATCATCATAGAAATCCAGTATTCAACTTAACTGATTATCTAACATCAAACTATCAAAATTTCAACTTGGTCAACCATGGTCAACTCATGGTCAAACCTAGTCAACCTTGGTCTCTAGGACCTCTAAACGATGCAAAATGTGCTCTTGAACGTGTATAACCACTTTTCCCAACAATCAACATGCTTCTGAGCTCTCAACGCTGACTTTTCTTGTCAGATTTCAATTTTAATCCCGAAGGGGGCATGGTATTGCACATCATTCAAAGTCTGTAAATCAAATTCTATCGATCAAATCTATCAATATCTTTCATCAGTGATCAAGACAACAATCACATCTAGTCGCTGATTCATCAAAAGTCCTCATCGCTCGGGGCAAATCTATCATCACTTGGGGCATATCAGATTCATCGATCCATATCAATCTGGTATTCTCTTAATCTTGTAATCTGTATCAGTTTTTGCAACCATCAGATCATAGTGTTCTTTCCTTGGTTCTTCGGCAACTAAAGGATTCGGATGTGATACTTGCTAGTTCTGCTAAGACAATCGAGTCTAGAACGGGTCACTCACTTCTTATCAATCCTAAAGTTCAGAATCAGGCATTTTGACACTTTTTCGCAATCATAGGTTCATTTGCTGTTATAGTGAACATTATCTTTGGTCATTCAGGACCTCCTATCTCAATATCTTTCAATCGGTTTCTATCTTGAGATCAGTTTATCTTTTGAATTAGTTTCATATCTCTATCAAACACAGACTATCTTTGAACCATTGCGCTTCGCACAGTAATTCAAAGAGGGGCAAAATGTAATACCCCAAAAATGGGCTATAAGTTCATTAATATCCTACATCTTCAATTCGAACGAAATCGACATCAAAGTCCTAACCTAAGGCACATCTAAACATCATCGAATCATAATTGATTATCTTAAATTCTGCATCAGGGAATATTCCTAGCAATATTCCTAATCATCATAATTATCTTTAATTTTATAATTATTTGGCAATAAATCACATTTATCCTAAAGTTTGATTAATTGAATATTTTCATATTTAATTAATTAGATTTAATATTTGCCACTTAATTGTGTAATTAAATTTAATTATATCTATTATTAATTGTATTATTTAATTTTGACAATAAATCTAATATCATATGAATAATTGATTAAATTCTTATTTAATTAATTAAAGCAAGTTGTCATTATTTAATAATATAGTTTTTAATAAAAGTTTGATTAAATAATTGATTAACCCATAAATCAATTGTTTTATTTTTAAAAGCAGTTAAGTTGAGCATAAATCACTTTATTATTAAATTAATTCATAAATAAAACATGCACAATCATAAAAGCAGAAAACTATCAATTATCAATTAAAGCTAAACTCTATTTTGAGTTAAAACTTAGCTTTTGCATGTTTTTGTGAATTAAACTATCTTTTATTTAAAAATAACTGAAAAATCAACTTGAGTTATTTGAGTGATTTATGGCTTTTTCCCATGCACCTCCAAAGCCCTAGATTTCTATAAAAACCAAGGCTTAGCTCTTCATAATTCATCTCTCAATCATCTCTCAAATTTGCATCCAAGCATCTCATATTTTGCACAATCACGTTAGAGAATTGGAATCGGAAGAATCAAAGCTCTTGCGAATCAACATCTTTGTGAGATCAATCTTTTTTTTTTGCATATCATTCTTAGATAGTTTCATATCAAGTTTTTCATATAGATTAGTTTCATATCATTTTTTCATTCTTATTGCATAGAAAATCCAAAAAAAAAAATAGCTTAATTGCATTCAATCTCATATCTAGATCAATTGCATTCAAATCCTTCATTTAGGTGTCGTCTAGGTCACTGATCTCAATTACAATCTGAGAACATCAATCTCGCACCTACTAGAAGGCAGTAAATCGCTTGGTTAGATAGATTTCAATTTTGCACGATTTTGATTATATCTAACCTCTAATGTTTTACTGAGTGTTGTGTTTACAGATCAGGTACAATTTTTACACACACATGTTGTAATTGTGTTGTAAAACCCTTTCCTTTGATATTTTTCTTAGAAATGATTAAATCCCTGGTTAGCGTTGAGTGATCCCTAGTCTTTATATTTGCTCGTTACTTTTCTAGTCACTTAAGTTTTCCTTTCTACATGTGGTCATTTTTCCTAGACTTCACTGAGTCACGCAATGTATTTCCCTATCCTTAAGTCTTTCAATGAACTGGTGACTACAGTGTGTCCTTTGGTTAATCTTTCTTTAGTCGCTAAGTCTCCCAGTTCATTTCATAATTAAGTTTTTATCCAGCGATTCAGGGACTGTGTAATCTCTTTTTTGCTTGATATCTAGCGGTTTCTCAAAATCATTTGGTGACTTAGCGAGGCAATTATCTCTTTTTCTCTATAATGAGTGGCTAAGTTATTTTTTTCCAGTGATCCAATGAATGTCGTTGATTATCTCTTTATCCAGCGGTCATGTTTTAATCTTGCAAAGACTGGGTCCTATGTAAAATTGTTTGGCAATCTGGCGATTGAGTCTTGTTCTCATGGTCTCTTAGTTTGTCAGCTTTGACAAAGAAATTTGGTGAAGGTTAGAAGTTTTCTCTTGTCACTTAATCTCAAGAAAAGATGGCTCTTCCCTAAGTTATTTAGTTATTAAACGAGTGCAGTGTTCATGGGATCTCAAAATTAGTTAGTGAAGCTCCTAAGTGTTCAGTGACTTGGTGAACAAAGAAAAGTTAAGTGTGTTTTCAGTGGTCACTCATTCTCATGAGAAAAGGTGATGGTCAAATTTTTTTAGGTGATTTAGTGACAGCCGCTAATTGTGTTCAAGATCAATGGTCAGTGCATAATCTCAAGAAGTAACCTATGGTGTGAAAAATACTTAGTGAATTGGAGATTGATGTTATTCACTCATTCTCGAAGTCTGACTATGGTTAAGAATTTATTTCTGAGAATGTGAGATAACTTTGTTTGCTAAATTGGGAGGAGAAGTCGGAGTTAGGCTTGACTTTTTGAGAATAGGATATCCTTCTGTTTGCAGTTCTCTAGATGAATGTTGAGTTAAGAAAATGATTCCTAGAATTGGTGAAGTCTTTGGTCATTGAAGCTCTAAGTTGAACGGGACTTAGTGTGAGTTTTTAAAGGATTTCCCTTGGACCGTTGATCATTTGTGCGATCAATGGTGGTCACGAGATCTCGATGTAAAGCCTTGAGTTAAGAAATCATTCTAAGATTCCATGAATGGCTTGGTCACTAGATCTCCAAACTTAATCATGGATTAACATTTCTTTTGGAGATCATGAGTTTTCTTTGTTCGCTGGATCTCCAAACCGTGTCTAGTTAAGTTTTCATGCCATCAGTTCTTTTTGAGCCATTGCAATGTGGAAAAGGGTACTGTGCCAAGCTAGGAAAAAATAGAAAGTCATCCACTCTATTTTTAATGATGAATTCTATCATTAATCAAGGGTTTTTAATGCAAAAAAGCCATGATCACTGCTCTTGCACCCTATTTTTTATTTTCTAAATCATCCTGTCAGCTTCTATAACATGGCTAGCTCTGATTTGAAGGTTGGTAGTGTGGGAAATTGAATGCAAAAGTGACTATTGTCATATTTCTACTCATTCTTAGATTGGAGACCTAATTACTAGATGAAGCTATTGTACCCTAGGTTGTGTTATTAGGTGATCTTTTTTAAGTTTGTGTTCATTTTCATTTTGAAGAGTACATGAAAATAAAAGGAAATGAACTGCATCTAAAGCTACATGCATGTATTTATACTATACAAAAGGGAAATAACTGAAAGGAGAAACATCTTTCTGAGCTCACATAGGCCATGAGCATAGGCATTACCAGAATTGAATGAATGGGTATACATGTACATAAATAAAATTATTAAATACTGGGGTACCAGACATTTCCTAGTAGTGGTGTCCAGTTCTGGTCCTGTCCAGACAACTCTTGAGATCCAGAACCTACAAGAAGAGAAGAAGGGATATGGACTAGATCAAATGGATCTATGCAATGGCTGGTATCACAAAATCTACAGAATGCATATGTACACTCAGCCATGCACCTCTAACAAAGGCTGTGCTCAAGGAATGTGCATAAGGCTTTGAAGAACAAAAGAGGCACCATGTTTTCACTGACATGTTGGTTTCATGTGCAGATACAGGAGGAGCTAATCCAATAATGTATTCAATGAATGACCTGGGTCCTTGATGCGGATCATGACATAAAAAAAAAACCTCAACTTTTCTGTCAATGATCTCATCAAGGGCCAAGAGCACACATCGTACAAGACAGAAGAACATCCAGATGATGTAGCATCAATGAGGACATAGAGAAAGGTCATCTTGCATGCAATAGACAAGTGGTACAACCAACAATAAGGATCCAGTGCTTTCAAGATAACCATAAATATTATATCCTGGCTAGATCTCAGGCTATATCAAAATGATTAAATAAGCACAATACTCTATCAAAACAAGCTTTGAAATCATGCCAAATAAATCAATAGTAGAGCAACAAGGTGAGGTTTCCCAAGGGAGATAGTAGGGAATGATTCCAATCAAACACCATGATATCAATGGGGCTCATTAGATAGCTTTCCAATAGTGGCACCATGGAAGCAATCATATCCACTTAGTAATAGTATTAAGTGCTACTACATGTATCTCTTAGATCCTCAAAATAGTAATATGTCATGGTTCTCAAATAGGAAGATGAAGCCAGCCTAAGATTCATGTAGCAGAGCATAGGCATGGTAATAACAGTAATAATATAGATCAATAAAATACATATAGTCCACAGACCTTGAGGGATTCAAACCAGTGAGCAAACTCATAAACCAAAATGCCAATAGCTCATGGGGTTCTCTGAGAAGATCAAAGAAAGGGCACCAATAATGAAGTGATAGGTCCATCTAACTAACAAGCATCAGCAAATATGTAGTCAGAGATAAATGGAATCTTCATGGGCCCCAAAAATAGTGAGTGCATCATGATAGAAAATGGAAAGGCAATGAGGAATGAGGTCATTCAGATCAATAAACATATAAACACCATTCCCTAGCCTGCAAGCGTAAAAAATTTAAAGGAAATAACATCAAATAGTGAATATTGTACACTCAAGACCGAGTATGAATTGTATAAACACAAACTAGTAAACAATCATGCAGTGTACGAGTATCTCATTTTATAGCTCACGGCCCCAAAGATTGGCAACAGTGAGAACAATAGCATAACAGAGTTTGTTGGCCGTGATGGACATGTAACAGTGAGTTATAATGTGGATGCCTTAGTTGGAGCATGGGTTGTAGCATAGAAACAAACCATAAAATGCCAAAATATGAACATTATGTGCCCAATGATGCAAAAAAACAACAACAATGATGCCTCACAAGAACTTGTGAGCTAGCACAATGGGAAACAATGATCTTGTTCAAGCACTCACACCTTAAAACCCTTCATGGGTCACATAGAATCCAGTAATAATGGAACAATGAAGTTTGATGTCCTAGAAAAACCCACAAGATAGCTATGCAATGAGTTCACAAAGTTTAATGCCCTATCTCAGTCTCATGGGTCATTAAGCACAACAACAGCCAATGCTCCAATAGCAGATTAGGCCCATGAGCATATGCCACTTTTTATAACTGATGACTATTCAAATAGTAAATACATATGCCCTAGCCTTATTTCTCATGGGCTATGAGTAGTACAGTGATGCCCTATGAACATGGGTCTTCACCATAAGCATCAAAGCAATAGTGGGCATAAAAGCAATAACAATATAATTTGAAGTAAACAACTGGTAATGCTTACACACTACACGAGCCGACAAGGGTTTATCAGTATTTTCAAAGCAATATAAAAGACAATAGAAGGAGCATGAGGCAATTTATGGATGAACATAGATCACATTTTATCTAGACAAAGAAAATACAAATAGTGCCTTTCTCGATACACACTCAGGAAGCATCAATCGCAAGGAATGCCAAAGCTCGTGCCCTCAAACAGAATGATAGAGCATGATCAAAACTAGTAGATAAAGAACATTAACACAATAGTGCCCTCATCAATAATAAATAATCAATAATGAGTGGTGAATCAAGCAGTACGAGGATGCCCTATTTTTGGTAGCTTCCCTCAAAGGCAAAGCATTGTAATGGTTTAGAGGCTTAGCAGTTGGTTCTATAACTGATTGGGATGGGTTGGGTCAAGCCTTGACTAATAAATTTGAGGATAAATCAGATCATCTCTCATTAGTTGAGCATTTGACTACTATTAAAAGATCACCTCAAGAATATATGATGGATTTTAACTTCAGATTTCAAAGGACATGGAATAGAATACTAGCCATGGTTAGACCTTCAAGCTAGCATGATTTTCTATACTATCTAAGAGCCCTTAATAGTGATATCTCTATTATGATCCAATCTATGGGAGGGACTAATTTACCAGCAGCATATGATCTTGCCATAAGAGCTGAAAATAGCCTAATCCAAGAAGGAAAGATAGCCCCAAGGCCTCCAATGCCTATTTTCCCCAAGCTTCATCCTATCCCTAAAGCAATTCTAGCCTTGGCATCTATTCCACCTCTCCCAGCTCCTCCTCAGCAATTTTCTAGCCCAGTTGTAAATCAATCCTAGGAGTTGAACGAGATCAAAAAAGCCTTGCAGACAATTACTAATGAGTTGGTCAGTCTAAAGAAGCAACAGTCCCAACCTTACCAACAACCTTACCAACAACCCTATCAATAGCCTTATTAGTAGCCCTATCAAAACCATTACCAATAGAATAGGCCCCAATACCAACAAGGCTAGCAATGTCAAGCAAGAAATTATAATAAAAAAGCTAGCCAACTTTATAATCCTAACACTCCTAGTGCTTCTAGAGAGCTGGTTCCTGGAGCTCAGAATAATATGGCACAAGAATACCAATGGGGCTGCCCATGCAATCAGCAACACATCCAAGGGATGTGTCCTAGTGGCTATGCTCGGGCCCTCATGGTGTAGAAAAATGTGATGATGCCACAGGAGATGGTTCAAGAGCTAGAAGTTCAGCAAGGTCCAGTTGTTACCCCAAACAAGTTGTAGACACTTGAGGTGGCACTGGTGAATTTTCAAAAAGAAGATTTTTGCAGGGTGAATTTTTCACCAAGTGATAACCCAAACTATATCCCAGTTGCAGCCAACACAAGGTCTAAGAAGAAGGCTTTGGAGGTTGAAAAAGTGGCCTCTACCAATCAGCAAGCTCCTGTTGTGAATCCACAACCCAAAGCAGTTCAAGCTCTAGTCCTTAACTAGCCAAGAGAGGCTAAAGAACCATCTAAGGTAGCTACATAGTTGGTGTCTACACAAATAGAGATTGCTGCACCAAAAGGATAGTCTAAAGTAAATTTGGGATCTTTTAATATTGTGGAGAAAATGAAGAAGACCTCTATCAATGTGCCTTTAATGGACACCCTAGCGATCCCTAGACAAAAGGAGTTAATAATTAGTGAGTTGGCTAAGATTTCATCAAACCAAGAAGGTGTTTTAGAATAGCCTAAGGTCCTAGTGGCTGAAACACCTCAAAAGAAGTAGAAAAAGGAGGAGACCAGCTCATAGCCCATTGTTTCCCCATAGGTTAAACCTTCTCCTTTTTATGTAACTCTTATTGGTGGAGACTTCTTGGTTTATAATGGTATGATAGACTTAGGAGCAAGTAGTTTTGTGATTTCTAAATAGTTAGCAGATCTACTAGGTTTGTCTTATGAGCCAATAGATAGGCCTATTGTTTAGTTGGCTGGGTCATCAGTTAGTACCTTGGGAGTCATTAAATACCTAAGCCTCAATCTACATGAATATCCCAATTTCTCCATTCCCCAGGATGTCTATGTCATAGATCTGCCTCCTCATTTTGCTATTTGTCTTAGCAGAGAGTTCATTGCTAGGTTGGGGGGATATCTCTTAGCTAATTGGTATCATCTATACTTCAGAACCAGATACGGGACTAGAGTTAGAATCAAGTCATAAGATTTTTCAAAAAGCCATGCTGAACCTTATACCCCAAGTCCTATAAATGCCAATCTAATGTTTCATGAACAAGACCCAAGTGATTTTGAACCTGAAACCACTATTGGAAATATTACTGATATTGTCCTAGATGAATGGACTGAAAGAGATTCAGAGGAGGAAAACCCTTTTAGAAACATGGAGATTTCTAGTATTGGAATGTATACCATTCATGAAGAATGTGTCGTAATTCCAGATTTGATGAAGAAGGAAGATAAGTATTCTAGAGATCAGAGTGATGATTTGTGGCAGTTGTTTTTTGATGGTGCTAGAAGCAAGTTTGGTTCAAGAGGAGGAGTTGTCCTAATTTTGGTTTAGAATGGGCTAGATAAAGAGGAATCAAATGCCTAAAAGTTATAGGTGATAGTGAGTTAGTGGTCAATCAAATTCGTGGCACTAATCTCACAAAAAATGATACACTTAAGATGTATAAGCACAGTGTTTGGGATTTAATAGAAGATTTTTGTGCTTTTAATCTGGTTGCTATTCCAAGAAATCAGAACAAGTAGGGAGACAAGCTAGCTACCATGGGAGCAAAATATGATATCCCAAAAGAAATCACAAGTCCTAACTTATAGCATGTAAAGGTTCTGGTAAGACCATCCATACTAGACAATCAGGTGAGCTGGAAAGTTTTTGAAAATGATGAATAGATTTTTAACTTTTTGACAGAAGAAGTTGAGTTCTCTAAAGTTAACTAGAACAAACATGCTCACCAGTATAGTGACAAGATGCTATAGTTGAAAAGTAATAAGTTTCCTAAAGGATTGGTCACACTTGATTCCATATTCAACTTTGATGATTAGCTCAGAGGAGACAAGGCTAGTATGATAGTCAAAGAAGAGCACTACCAGTCTGTGGAAGTTCTCAAGGAAAAATCCCTTAAGCTTGGAAAGGTATGCACTTAGCCAGAAAAACAAGCCTTTGTTTCATTATGTCAAGAATTTAGTTATTTTTTTGCATGGGAATACTATGATATGAAAGGATTTGATCCCCACTTAGCCCAGCACACCATTGACCTAGAACCCCATGCCAAACTAGAGAGACAAAACAAGAGACCTATCAATCCTAAGTTAGAAGTCTTGATGAAAATAGAGTTGAGAAAAATGATTGAGGCCAATATTATTTTTTCCATTAAACACACCTCTTGGGTTTCCAATCTAGTACCAGTTAGGAAGAATAATGGTGAAATCCAGTTATGTGTGGATTTCAGAGACCTTAACAGAGCCTCACTCAAAGATCATCACCCATTACCCTCCATGGAATAGATTTTGTAGTATGTCTCAGGGTTTGACAGATTTTCTTTGCTAGATGGCTTTTCTGGTTATAACCAAGTCCTGGTTAAGGAGGAAGATCAATATAAAATAGCATTCACCACCAAATGGGGCACCATGGCATACAAGAAGATTCCTTTTGGGTTGTCTGATGCTGGTGCTACATTTTAGAAGGCCATGGAGGTGGCATTTGCTGGTTTAATGAACAAGTTTATTGTAGTTTATTTCAATGACATAACTATCTTTTCAAAAGACACTAATGATCACCTGGTTCATCTGAGACATATCTTTGAGAGGTATAGAGAGTTCAGAGTCTCATTAAATCCTAAGAAATGCATTTTAGCTATTCATGAAGGCAGATTACTAGGGCACATTATTTCTAAGCAAGGGACAACCATTGATCCTAAGAGGATAAAGGCCATCATGGCACTACCCCTGCTAGCTCACAAGAAAGGACTACAGAGTTTTCTTGGGAGAATCAAATTCTTAAGAAGGTTCATTCCAAATGTTGCAGCACTACTAAAGCCTATGACCCAAATACTGAAGAAGAACATCAACTTTCATTGGAAAAATGAAGGAAAAAGGTCCTATGAAGAAGTCAAGGAAGCAATTGCATCTGATCCTACTCTGATTAACCTTGAATTTTCTAAAGACTTCATCCTATATGCTTTTGGGGACACTGATAGTATCTCTGCCATACTAGTTCAACAAAATGTTGAAAAACAAGAACAGTCAATAGCTTTCTACAACCAAGGTCTAGATGGTTATGAAATTAATTACACTCCTATAGAAAAGCATGTCCTAGCAATTGTAAGGAGTTTGAAAAAGTTTAGGCACTTGTTATCCAATAACACAGTGCACTTGATGGTTTCCCACCCTTGCATAAAAGATTTCCTATTGAACAAAGACCTGAGCCACACGAGGGCTAGTTGGGTCACCAAAGTAATGGAGTATGACATCCAGATTAAAGATACCAAGATGATTAGAGGAAAGGGGCTGTGTGAGTAGCTCAATGAAGGAATAGTAGACCCAAACTAGCAAAAGGAGGAGGTTGTTTTGATGAACCAGAATGCAGAGTAGAACACAAGCTGGACAACAGAGATGAGACATTATCTCTCAACTGGTCAATGCCCTCAAGGCCTTGAAAGGAGTAAAAGAAGGTATTTTAGACTCCAAGCTATTCCATTTGTCATTATTGATGATGTTTTGTATAGAAGAGATCATAGTGGTGTCTTGTTGAGATGTGTTGAAACTAGCTAAGTAGATAAAATACTGGAGGAATTTCATGATGGAGGTTCTAGAGGACACTTTGTAGCCAAGACCACTGCTTTGAAAGTAATAAGAGTTGGGTACTATTGGCCTATCCTATACAAAGATGCATTTTTTTGGGTAAGGAAATGTAAGAACTATGCTTTGTTTGCTGGGAAACAAAAGTTAGCAGTCCTCCCTCTTCATCCCATCAAGGTAGAGTAGCCTTTCTCAAAATGGGGATTAGATTTTATTGGACCTATCAGCCCCCCATCTAGTGCTAGACACAAATGGATACTTTCTGCTATAGAATATTTTACCAAGTGGACAGAGGCTATAGCACTGAAGGAAGCAAATGAGACCTTTGTCCAAAACTTTTATCAAGACATTGTGTCTAGATTTGGTACTCTGGACTCCATCATTTTAGACAATGCTATGGCACTCTTGGGAACTAGAATCTCAGAATGGGCACTCAAACATAATATCTTCTTGAGTACCTCTTCTAACTATTACTCTCATGGTAATGGTTAGGTAGAATCAACAAATAAGAACTTGGTGAGAATTATCAAAAGGACTATAGAAAGAAACCAGAGAGATTGGCACAACAAGTTAAGGTTGGCACTATGGGTAGACAAAATAACACCTAAGAGGTCTACATGCAACTCACCCTATACACTTGTATATGGAAAAGAAGCTACGATTCCTTTGTCTACTGAGTTTCCTACTTTGAGTCTGATCAAGGAGATTGATCTTATGGAGGAAGATGCTACACAAGTCAGGCTTGTTGAACTAGTTGAGCTTGGAGAAATAAGAAAACTAGCACTAGAGAACCTGGAAGATCATCATGCACAGATGAAAAGAAGCTTTGATAAGAAAGCCACACCTAGGGTTTTCAAGGAGGGAGACCTTGTCCTCAAGTGGGATGAAGAAAAATATAAACCAAGAAGGCATACTAAATTTGATGCCATATGGAGTGGGCCTTTCATGGTAATTGGATGCAAAGCCCATAATGCTTTTTAGTTGCCTAGTATTGATGGAGAGGAGCTACCCATTCCAGTGAATGGGATTCACCTCAAGGCTTGTTTCTAAGGTCTATTTCTACCCTATACACTAGTAAGTTAGAGTTTTCCAGTTTTATGTGTTCCCTAAGTGCCTGGCACAAGTTTGTTTTCAGTTTGGTGTGAGTAGTAATAAGCCAGGGATGTTGTCTCTAGCAGTTAGCAGTTTTGTTAAAGAAGGATTGACTGTCTAAAGAACTAAGTTCATTTTGAAGCTTACAAACTCTGTGCCCAATGGATCTTTAAGGCAACTGGTCAGGATGCTTAAAAGGCAAGCACTCCAAACAGGTGGCCAAAATGTTGTCATATTTTTACTCATTCTTAGATTGGAGACCTAGTTACTAGATGAAGCTACTATACCCTAGGTTGTGTTATTAGGTGATGTTTTTTAAGTTTGTGTTCATTTTCATTTTGAAGAGTACATAAAAGTAAAAGGAAATGAACTACATCTAAAGCTACATGCATGTATGTATACTATACAAAAAGGAAAGAACTGAAAGGAGAAACATCTATCTAAGCTCACATAGGCCGTGAGCATAGCCGTTACTAGAATTGAACAAATGAGTATACATATACATAAAGAAAATTATTAAATACTGGGGTACCAGACATTTCCTGGTAGTGGTGTCTAGATCTGGTCCTATCCAGAGACCTCCTGAGATCCAGAACCTGTAATAAGAGAAGAAGGGATATGGATTAGATCCAATGGATCTATGCAATGGCTGGTATCACAACATCTACAAAATGCATATGTACACTCAGCAATGCACCTCTGACAAAGGTTGTGCTCAGGGCATGTGCATAAGGCTCTGAAGAACAAAAGAGGCACCATGTTTTCACTAACATGTTTGTTTCATGTGTAGATATAGGAGGAGCTGATCCAACAATGTATTCAATGAATGACCTGGGCTCTTGATGCAGATCATGATAGAAAAAAAAACCTTAGGTTTTCTATCGGTGATCATATCAAGGGCCAAGAGAACACATTGTACAAGACAAAAGAACATCTAGATGAGGTAGCATCAGTGAGGACACAGAGAAAGGTTATCTTGCATGTAATAGACAAGTGGTACAACCAACAATAAGGATCCAGTGCTTCCAAGATAACCATAAATAGTATATCCTAGCTAGATCTTGGGCTATATCAAAATGATTAAATAAGCACAATGCTCTATCAAAATAGGATTTGAAATAATGCCAAATAAATCAATAGCAGAGCAACAAGGTGAGGTTTCCTAAGGGACACAACAGGGCATGATTCCAATCAGACAACATGATATCAATGGGGCTCATTAGATAGCTTTCCAATAGTGGCACCATGGAAGAAATCATATCCACTTAGTAATAGTATTAAGTGTTGCTACATGTATCTCTCAGATCCTCAAAACAGTAATATGTCATGGTTCTCAAATAGGAAGATGAAGCCACCCTAAGATTCATGTAGTAGAGAATAGGCACGGTGATAACAGTAATAATATAGATCAATAAAATACATATAGTCCACGAGCCTTGAGGGATTCAAACCAGTTAGCAAACTCATAAAACAAAATGCCAATAGCTCGTGGGGTTCTCTTAGAAGATCAAAGAAAGGGCACTAATAATGAAGTGATAGGTGCATCTAACCAATAGGCATCAGCAAATATGTAGTCAGAGATAAATGGCATCTTCATGGGCCCCAAAAATAGTGAGTGCATCATGATAGAAAATGGCAAGGCAATGAGGAATGAGGTCATTTAGATCAATAAACATATAAAAACCATTCCCTAGCCTGTAACCCTCAAACATTTAAAGGAAATAGCATCAAAAAGTGAACATTGCACACTCAAGACTAAGTATGAATGGCATAAACACAAAATAGTAAATAATCATCTAGTGTATGAGTATCTCATTTTATAGCTCACGGCCCCAAAGATTGGCGATAGTGAGAATGATAGCATAACAGAGTTCGTTGGCCATGATGGACATCTAGTAGTGAGTTATAATGTGGATGCCTTAGTTGGAGCATGGCTTGTAGCATAGAAACAAACCATAAAATGCCAAAATATGAACATTATGTGCCCAATGATGGAAACAAACAACAACGATGATGTCTCACAAGAACTCACGGGCTAACACAATGGGAAACAGGGAGCTCATTCAAGCACTCACACCTTAAAACCTTTCATAGCTCACATATAATCTAGGAACAATGGAATGATGAAGTGTGATGTCCTAGAAAAACCCATGATCTAGCTTTGCAATGAGTTCACAAAGTTTAATGCCCTAGCTGAGTCTCACAGGTCATTAAGCACAATAATAGCCAATGCTCCAATAGCGGATTGGGCCCATGAGCATATGCCACTATTTATAACTGATGACTTTTCAAATAGTAAATACATATTCCCTAGCCTTATTTCTCATAGGCTATGAGTAGTACAGTGATGCTCTAGGAACACGAGTATTCACCATAAGGATCAAAGCAATAGTGGGCATAAAAGCAATAGCAATATAATTTGAATTACACAACATGTGTATTTCAAACAACTGGTAATGCTTACACACTACACGAGTTGGAAAGTGTTTATCAGTCTTTTCAAAGCAATATAAAAGACAATAGAAGGAGTGTGAGGCAATGTATGAATGAATACAACTCACATTTTATCCAGATAGAGAAAATACAAACAATTCCTTTATCGATACACACTCAGCAAGCATCAATATCTTAATTCAGTAGTGTGACTTGTGTGCAATCAAGAATATCAGAATTGTGAAGATTTCTTCCTTTTCTGCATTTCAAGTACCTTGTTTCACTAAGAGTTTAAGAGAGTGGGATTGAGTTGTGAGTTAAGTTTTTTTTGCTATTGGAGTAAACTTACTTTTAGTTGTGGATCCTCTTTAAATTTTAGTGGATCACCTTTGTTCTGTTTCAGTTGCAGTTGTTTAATTTCATGCTTTTTCCTCTCCCTTTTCCCTTCAAAGTTTAGATAAGTTTCAAGTGATCCAAAGGGAAGCTAGCCCTTAATCCGAAGGTCTATTCTTGGATAGGTTACCCATAGCCTAAGAATAGTCCCATGTTTCATAGGATTGTTGGGTTGTAATACTTAGCAAATTGGGTGCAATCCTTAGTGACAACAGTGACTTGGCCTAGATTTGTTACAATTTGGCAATCATACACACACAATTCTTGAAGTATATAGTTAGGACCTCATTGCTTTCCATGCTAAAAGTTATTCTGAAGTTGATTGAGAATTTTTGGTGCTGAAGTTGTAGGAGTGAAATTGCAGAGCTATGGTATCTTCTTTCTCGATAGAATGAGTCATCCAGAAGTGAGTGTTGCGTCTTCCAGTAGAGGTGTGGAGTAGAGTAGAGAAGAGAAAGGGAAGCTGAATTATACCAATGAGTTTTTCAAGATGCTACCAGGTTCAAACCAGAACAAGAAGGCCATTAACATAGCCTTTGAAGACCTTATGGACAAGTGCAGAGATCCTATCATGCCTTCAAGATCAGGTTTCACTATTTTCTTGTATTTTTTCAATAATAGACATAAAGCAATGCCAGTCTATAATGCTTGGACTCTAGGGATGGCCAAGTTGATTGTGCCTGATGTTTTCCTTGATGTTGACCTGATTATTGCGTTAGCAAGGCTTTATGACCCCATTTCAAAAAATATTAGGCAAGAAGACTAGTCTATTTTCCTTACCTTAGATGGGGGGTCCTTCATGAGGGCTTTTAACTTTTATGCTTCTTCTTCTGCTAAGATTGACCTAAAAAAGGAGAGATTGAAGTATGCTAGTAATATTGGGTATGTTAAAAGTCAAATTGTTAGGCACATGCCCAAGCATGGTAATTACATTGCCCCTCTTCCTGCAAGTATGAATGCTCCTTATCTATTTTCATCCTTGTGTAATTACATGAAATTACTATATCATGGGTTGTGTAGGGTTTTAGGAATTGATGGAGATGAGGAAAAGTTTCCTGCCGACGTATTAATGATAATTTTAGATATTCAAAATTCTCTTTCAAACACTAACTATGATTACATCTAGTATGTGATCAATAGGATTCATGAGGGTTTGATGTCTATCAAAGAAAATAAAAGACCTATCAAGTTTTTGCATTATTCCCTTCTCATGCACCTGATCTTATTCCACCTTGTTAATTCCCTTGATGCTAAGATGTTAAAATTGAGGAAAACTTTTAATAACCAGCCAAACCCATTGTAGTACTAGTTGAGGGCTTGGAATTACACTTCCAATGAGTGTAATTTTTCCATCTTTCTGAATTACTTTGTTTATCCGATTCTTGGGATGTTGGGTACAAATGTTGTAAGATTATCACCTAAGGTTTTGAGATTGCTAAGGCCATTGTAGTTTGAGGATAAGTGAATAGGAAATCACAATTAGGGTGATTTCTACCTTGGGGATAGTCACACAATTATTAGGGTTTATGGTTGCCCTCAACCCCCACATTTGTTACCTTGATATGTGCCTCCTAGAGTTTCCATGATGGATTTTATATGGCAATTGATGTGGACTGATAGAGAGCACTTTGCACATCATAGAAAGGGGACTTTTACACCAAGACAGTTCAGAATGGGTAGTTTTTTAATTGGCAAGAGGACTTTGGATAAGGTTAGCAATTGGTTAAATCATTTCATGATGTGTTTGACTACTTGTAGGCATGTGGACTCTAAGGGTTTCATCAGGATAGCTAGGATGACTCTGATTCCAAACATTGGGTCAATTAGGGAGCATGAGGGACTAGATGAAGAAGATGTGATAAGAAACATCTTAGATTTTGATGAAGCCAAGAAGAGATGGAACAAATATTTTGAGTTGTTGAATATTCAAAAAAGGCTAAATTTAGCTCATATTCCTTTTGGTGGTTATTTTCCTAAGCTCCCATTTTTGCAAAGAATGGAGAAGATGATAGAAATGTATAGTACTTTGTCTAATTAGTTAGAAGATCAGATTGAAGAAAAGTTGGAGGTCCCTAGGGATTATTCAACCTCGAAACCTGAAGAGTACACTGATGAGTCTCAGGAGGGTAGTAGTCCACCTCAAGGAGAGGATGTACCAGTGATTTAATTGACTCAAGGTCAATAGGAGGAAGGGGCTACTTCCAAGCCACCTTTGAAAAAATAGAAACATGAGGTTGGTGAACCTTCAAAGAAGAGAAAACAAAAGAAGGTAATTGATATTTCTTCAACTCTTATGCTCAGTGATAGGACTTATCACCATCAGATAAGAAAGGCCATTAGGGATGGCAAGAAGCTTGTAAAAAAATAAGAGGGGGATCTATCCTTGTTGTTAGGAAAGGATGAAAGAGAACTCTACTAAGAGGAATTTCTTAATGATGAACAGTTCATAAAGAGTAAAGAATTTAGAGATTTCCTCATTTGGAGGAAACATGAGGAGGTGAAGAAGTCTCTGCCTGAGGGTATGTAGCCAAGGGAAGAAACAATGAGGGCCTTAACATCATATGACCCTAGTCTTAAAGGCATCACTGTAGATCAGGCTAGAAAAATGGTTAAGTCAAGTGGTATGCTTTTGACTCCTAGATGGGATTTAACATGCACCTTCATCATAGATCAAATCAAGAAGCAACCTAAGGGAGGCTTGTTATATGAGGTGTTGATTGATGATGTGATCAGGGGAAGTGGCTATGACCCCAAGTCTCAAGCACTTGCTTTGTGGTCTCTAGCTCCAAGAACTCAAAAGCCATCTTTGGTGAGAATAGAAGACAAGATGGAGGGAGATAGGATAGTCTAGGCCATGCAAAATACTACTAATCTTGAGGTGTCAAAGGCAGTTGTATACCTTGCTCACCTTAATGAAGCTAAAACTATCTAGTTGTTAGAGAGATATGACAGATTGTTTGAAAATTTGATGAAGGTAGCAAAGGATAGGGTTGTGCAACTTATGATGGTCAAGAAATTGGAGGATGAGGTTGAGGATTTAAAGGTGAAGCTTCAAGAAGCCTCAAAGGTAGTTCCTTCCCCTTCTTTGCAAATTGAGGCCCCTCCTCAGATAGATACATAAGTTTCTAACAACCTTGGTTAGGACGTAGAGAAAGTAAGGTTGGATGCATCCTTGGATACTATAACAAAGATTGGGCAGTATAGGAAAAGAATAATAAAGGAGAAGATGGAAGTAGTCCATCAATCAGTTAGTCAAGTGAACAAGGCTAATGATAAGGTGAATGAGTCACTAATCACCTTGGAGCCACTATACAATGTATGGTCAGGAAGAAGCTTGTTGTTTGAAAAATTGGATGCTTTTCAAGAAAGTAGGCATGATATTCTTGAGATAGTAATAGAGGTATTTGAGAAAATTGTTTTGGTAAGTGCTATATCAAAGTTTTTAAAAGGAAAATCTAACCAAATAAAGGCCAAGTTGGCTATGTTTGATAAGGACTATAGTAAGTACTTGCCTTTAGTATATGGTGATAATGGAAATGTAGTCAGTATAGATGAGTGGAAGGTATCAATGGATCAGTTGGTAATTAAACAAGATACTTTCCTTAATAGTGACAGTGCCCTAGACTTGGAAGGGTGCAATAGTATAATTGATAGTTTGTTTAAAGTTGAGGGTGATTGCATATGGTTTGTGGTAGAAGTAAAGGCAATAATTGATTCTATGTGGGACCAATAGATCAAGTCACTATAGGAACTGTAGGCCTATAGTTGGTTGTTTGATGATGATGTGGCAGCATCGGACAAAATGATAAAGAGGAAAAAGAAGAAGCCAATTGTCCTAGTATTGGAAGAAGAAGAAGAATAGAGCACAAATGGCACCTGATCCAGAATTTGAGGGAGAGCATGTTTCAAACATAGGATGATGTAAGTTATCTTGTAATAGCGGTCATCATTTATGTAAAAAATCAAGGTAACTACTCTAAAATATCTTCAGACAAAGGTGCCACTTGTGAAAATGTTAGTAGTTGTGAACTACTTTCTATTTTTGTAATCACTATCTTTTGGTTTGTACTTTTTGTCTTTAGTGCAAGTCATTTTCCCATCAATCTAAATCTTGTTGCATCCTTTCAAGGATTCGAAGATGGCTTTAGGTATATATAGAAAGCTTTTTTCTCTTTTAGAGGGTGGTTGAACTTTTTGTAAAGAAAGACTGAATATAGAATCTGATTTCTTTGAAATTTTGTTGAAATTGTAATGGATACAGCTGAAAATTAATACAAATATATTGAAGTTCCATTGGTATCTTTGGTTGTCTTCATGTATGGATGCTTTCAATTTATTATGCATTAATTAGTAAGTCTTTTTAATGTATTGTTCACAAGTTAAATATAGGGGTTGAGCTCAAGTTTCTCTCAAGGAGAGAGTAAATCTTTAGGGAGGTCTCTAGGATTTGAAAATATATGCATGAATTTGATGTCAAGGTTGGTAATTGGTAGAGTAAATTGTTAGGAAATTTATTTTAATTTCAGTATCTTTATGTTAATAGGATTCTATAGATGTTTGGTTTTGATTCTAGCCCAATGAATAAGGAACTGGCTTAATTTTGGTTTACATTTGTTAACCATCATTTTATCAAGAAATTATCTTCATTTACTTTTACTTGTATGTTTAGGAGTCGTATTGGCTATGTTAAGTACATAGATCAATTTTTTTATGCTTTGTAGAAGCAATTGAAAGGTAAAACCACCTGAATTTTATACTCAAAGTGAAGAAGGCTCAAAGCCTTAGTACCTTAGAATTTAAATTGGCTGGATGAAGCTGTTGGGAATAAATGAGTCATAAGTTCAATGAGTTTCTAGAATATTTCAACCATTTGCAAGTTTAAGTGTTAACAGTACCAACAATGAGATTGAAAGTAGGTACCTTAGATGGGGCATGGATATTATCAACAATGCCATCTATGACAACACCTTTATTCTTATTCTAGTTTTTGTTGTTGTCCTTGGAACTTGTTCCAGATTCATACTTGTCCTTTTGAAGTGTGATATCTCCTTTTTGCACAAGTACTTTCTCAATTTTGATTGTGTTATCTACCATCTTATCAAAAGATGTATGATTTTGCATTTGCAAAGGGTAGTTGATTTCTAGAACAAGATTGTTGATGAAGATTTCCAGCTTCTTAGTTTCTGGAATGGGTCTAGCACATAATGAAAACTTCTTCCTCCATCTTTTGAGAAATGTTAGGAATGGTTCACTTGGATATTGTTTTAGATTGCAGATGTCGATCATGGTGACCGGATGTTGAATATTGTAGGAGTATTGTTGATAGAATAGTTTTATTAACTCTTCAAAAGTTTTGATAGTTGGAGGTATTCTAGAGAACTAATGAATGGTTGCTTCTCCCAGAGATCAAGGGAAAAGACACATTAAGTAGGTTGGTTCGTGCATAAACTCCATAGATTGAGTACAAAATTCTTTGGCATGATCTTGAGGGTCAGAGTTTGCATCATACTTATCATATTTAGGCATCTCCACCCTTTTAGGGAATGGCAGCATGTACAAGTCTTTATCAAATGGAAAAGGGCATAGAGCTTCCATGGAGAACTCCTTAGGTTCCTTTTCTTTTTCAAGTTTGTTAAGTTTGACTTGCATGGCATTCATCTATTTCATCATAACCATAATAGGAGTTTCTTTTGCATGCGTAATGATATCTTAAACATTAAAGTTTGGAGGAATTTTAGCTCCTTGATGAGCTAACTCTAGAAAGTATGCTTCTCTATCTTCTTTCAAGAAATGTTTCATCATTCTTTTGAAGTTATCATCATTTTGATATTGGCAAATTTTAGAAGGTGTAGGTTCTTGATCCATACCATGTTGAGATTGATGTCCTTGGGACCTATGATGTGTCCCTCCATGAGACATGTTAGGAGTTTTAGGACTCCCTAGATTAGATTGAGGTGGAGTTTGTTGATTACCTCTATGAGTTGATGGAGGGGGTATGTAACCAGTTTTCATTCAAAAATTGCCAAGACCGTCATCTTCGTAAAGACCAAAATTGTAGAGTTGCTCAAGAGTTGGACCTATGTGAGTAGACAAAGTTGTGGTGTTAAGTGCTTCTCCAGATTTCTTATATGAGGAATCTCTAGTTTCCACCATTAACCTTAGGTGAAGCAAGAAAGCAAGATGAAGACAACTTAAGAATGACTTGATTCAAGAAGATCGAATGATGCAACCTTGTCAAGATTGAAGTGAGTAAAGATTAGATCAGATGTAAATGAAGGATACTATGCCATAGTAGTGTGGGTAGATGCCCAACAGATGGTGGGCATGAGCTCACAACACTTAGTCATTTTAGCAAGAAGATTGAATTTGTAGATAATTTTGACAAGGTTTTGACACAAGATGAAAAAGACTCAAATCAATAAATCAGAAGACAAAATTAGACTCAAAGGCTCACTTGAGGAAAATGAATGAATTTGTTCTAGTTTTTTCTCTATTACTCACATAGTGATTTGTTCGACAGATTATGGAAATAGGCTACAAAATTGAGTCTCTAACAAATTTGACCACTTTCTAGCAATTACATTTCTCAAATGACTTTCTATAAGATCGTACGATAGTGGGTATGCTATGAAATGATAGTTGACAAACTCGTACAATAATTGCAAAGCTCGCAGGATAGTTGATAGCAGGATTTTGACTTTTTTCTTTTGACTAGTGGCAAAACTCATATGACACTATACAATATATCATATGACAATACAGGGGTTCTGAAACAATAATTTCCAAAACTCGTATGACTTTCTTACTTTGTGGGACAACTGTTGACTCCAAAAAGGAATTTTACTTCAGATTTTGCAAATTTTTGGTTTTCAGTTTCAGATTGTTCACAAATTTTTTGTCCAGGTTTGAAGATTATTCTGAGATCATTCATTTTTAGTAACCAAATAGATAAAAAAGAACACAAAATAGCAAACAAGTGATTCCAAGCATGTCTGAAAACAATGAACAGGGGACAAAGTAACCCTATGTGTGAACAATCAAGTGACTGAATGTGCTAATCCCTAGGAATGCTAATTGTGTATGTTCCAAAAAAATTTTCAATAATGCACATATTCCTAGAATAATTAAAATTTGGCATCACTAGGGTTTGTAGTAATGGTCTGACTCTGAACCTTTTGTGATCTCAAGAGGGTGAACTCTAATCTAGGTGCACTGGGGTTTTGACACAGTCCAAAAAATTAATCAATGAGGAGTTGCTAGGGAGATCTGAAAGCCCAACAAGAGACCACAACAATGAAGATTTCCTCCAAAAGAACATTTATATAGCGGCTATTGCTACCATGATGAAAATGGCTATTACCACTTGAGGTTCCGTCCATGTGGTTGACCCAGTTAAGGGAATATCCACTATGATTAACCCTCTCTAAAGGTCACTCACAAAAGATACCACATGGAAAACTGGTTTGAGATTCAAGGGTCTGAGTTTCTGAAACTACCCAAAAAGGGAGTAGAGGATAGTCCTCTAGCCCTTTCACTTTTAACCAAAAAAAAGTAGACAGATTAATATGACACGCTAAGACCAAGATTGTCTCACAAAGATCTATGATGTCAACCAGTTATGATCTATCAAACCCTCCAGAGAGAATGTATCAATCAAACGTTGAATACACATGAATCTAGTAGAAGGTGAGACTCTCTCAGTAACCTCCCTACCTAAGAGGGGATCCTTCATCAAGAAGAGCTTCACATGCATGAATGAGTAGAAGAAGCCCACTCTCTTGAGATCATCCACAAATAGTGTTCATAGGGCCTATTTACTATGTGTAACAGATATTCAAAAAGCAAATCTATGTTTATTTTATAGCCAAAAATGAAGTCTGTGATATGAAAGCAAGAAAAGTCACACAAGCTTGACACGTGAGAGTTCATTTTAATCCAAATCAAAATGTTATCAGCTTGAGAAGAATACCTGAATTCCTCACGCGCTTAGTAGATTCTTACCTATTTTAGAAATTTAGTTGTGCTTTTTCCAATCAAATTCAGAAAATATCAGTAAAAAATAGAAGATTTCAACTATTAGGGTTAGGTGTTAGTCCAAATCTGAAAATCAAATCTGGAAAACTGCCAAAAATTCTACAACGACAATTGAATTCTAGAGTAAAAAATCATACGATAGTGGGTTACCTCCCAAATGATATTCTGGAAACTTGTACGATCGTAGGTGTCTTCTCATATGACAGTTAAGCTTCTAAATAATAGTGTGTACTTTTTGATATGATCCTCAAAATCTAATCCTATCGTATGATAGTGGGGTCTTCTTGATATGATTTTTTGACAAAAGTCATACGAAAAATGTATGGAAAGAAAATAAAAATCATAGTTTTAATAAGAAAATGGCAAGAAATTGATAAAAATTGAATGAAAACCCATTTTAGGGCCCCAAGGTGGGCACCATAAATGTGTGTGTGAATTTTGTACCTAGCTATAGACACAACACTTCAGTAAAACATTAGAGGTTAGCCAAAAACCAAAATCATGCAATGAAATGGAAACTAAACTAACCAAGTGATTTACTACCTTCTAGTAGGTGTGAGTATGATACTCTCAGATTAGACTAAGACCAGTGACAATGCAACACCTAAATGAAGGATTTGGATGCAAAATATGAAAGACTATGAATGCAAATTAAGCTATATTTTTTTATTTTCTATGCAATGATATGAAATATGTATGAATCTAAGCTATATGAATGAAATGGAATGTAGATTTAATATAAGAATGCTATAAATGAGTATAAATCTATGATACAAAACTATGCAAAAGATAATGATCAACTATGAAAGATCTCACAAATCGCCTATCGCAAGTGCTCAATCCTTCAATCGCCAATTCACCAAAGTAATTGTGCAAATTTGAGTGTTGATAAAAATGAAGAGCTGAGCCTTGATTTTATAGAAATCCAAGGCTTTCAAGATGCAAGAGAAAAATCATAAATCACTTTTGATAAACTCGGGTTGATTTTTGAGTTATCGGGAAATTAGAGATAATTAACTCATAAAAAATCATGCAAAAGTAGAGTTTTACTCAAAATAGAGTTTTAGATAAAAGTTCAACTCATCATCAGATGTTGAGTTTCAATTTAAAATTTATTGTTGATTTCTAGTTGTCTTCTTTTCTGATTGTGCATGATCTAATTATAAATTAATTAAATATAAAGTGATTTATTCTCAACTTAACTGATTTTTGAAATAAAACATTTATTGGTTAATCAATTATTAAATCAAACTTTTATTCAAAAACTATATTATTAAATATTGACAACTGACTTTAATTAATTAAATAGGAATTCAATCAATTAGTCATAAGATTTTTTATTTATTGTCAAAATTAAATAATACAATTTAGGAAGAAATATAATTACATGTAATTAAATAATTAAGTGGCGGTATTAATCTAATTAATTAAATATTCAAAATATTCAATTAATCAAACTTTAGGATAAATAAGATTTATCATCCAAATAATTATTAAATTAAAGATAATTAGATAAATAAGAATATTGCTAGGAATATTCCCCGATGCAGAATTTAGGATAATCAATTAAATTTGACAATGTGCAGATGTGCCTTAGGTTAGGACTTTTGTATTGATTTTATTCGATTTGAAGATGTAGGAGGTTAATGAAACTATAGCCCATTTTTGGGGTATTACAATAAGCATCTCCTATAGTTTTCATCCGAACAGTAAGTAACTCTTCTTGAATACTAGGTCTCAAGCCCTAAACATACCTAGCAACCTTCTCTTTATCAGCTTCAAAATGACCAGTCCTAATCAAGAATCTGTAAAACTCTTCAGTATACTCTTGCACTGATTTTTTAGTTCTCTTCAAATCTTGCATCTTTTTAAACATCTCCAATTCATAATCCACTAGAATGAATTTCTTCTTCAGCTTGTCAACCATTCGGTTCCATCTAGTGATCTTTTCTTTTCCTCTTCTACTTCTTTCCAATTGAACTTCTCTCCACCAAATTTTTGCATGACCGTTCAACTTAGTCTTTGAAAATCTAAATCTATCAGGATCTTCTATTTCTTCATACTCAAAGTATTCATCTATCCCATTAATCCAATCAATCAACTCCTCTGGCCTAATGCTTCTAGCAAATGTAGAAACTTCAATCTTAGGTCTTTTCTCAATTTTAGACATAGCTTTCAGGATTCTACTTTCTTCTGTATCTCTAACTTCTTTTATAGCTTCTTCAAATTGATCTTCTTCAAACTCATCATAACTATCCTCTTTCAAGGTAGTCTTCTTCTTTCTCAATTCCTCTTGTAGATCTTGCACTTTTTCTACAAAGCCCTAAAATCATCAAGACTAAATTCTCCAACAGGTTCTTCCTCTGAGATCTCATGAGCTCTCCTCAGAGACATCTTCAATACAAGGTCCTAGTGAAAATAGCCTCAACTAGTTTAAACACTCAAGATCTTCAAGCTCTGATACCACTTGATGCAAAGGATAGAGGGAGGATCCAATAATGGATGGTCCAAACCTACACTGTTGATTATAACAACAAGCATAGTGGAATTCAACACAATAATGCTTCAAAATAGAATTTCATTCAACATGCCCAACTGTAAGGCCTTCTGGGTTTTGGCCTATTATAATTAAATAAAAAATTATATCACCAATCTCCTAGCTAGTCCATCTCTGAAACACATCAACAACTAATGGAAACACTAAGGCAGATCTGAACTTGAGCTCACAAGCCTCCAAGAAATCTCCTTGTTTCCAAGTATACAAACCACTAGCTCTGCTATTATAATATCAGATAAAACATCTGATCTACAAGATCTCATAGCATCTAATTATGCTTCTAACCTACTTCTATTATTAATCTAACATCCTACCCCTAAACATCCTACCCAAACTCTCAATATATAGCCAGCTAAGCCACAAGTCAACCAGTTAGGCATTTAATTACAATATAGGTCTAGTCTGGAAGAGTAAACCCAAAATAATGAAAGAATGATAAAAACATGATGCTACTTTTGATTTAGGTCAAAACAAGAACCAAGAACATTACCTTAACTATGCATGGCCCCATCTCATCACACGGAACTGGGCAAGAAGAAACACTCCACATTTCGTGTGAAAATTTCCAGAAAATAGGTCCCAGAGATAAAAGGTCATAACTTTTTACTCATAATGAATTAGAACTTGGGCTATTGGGAAAAGATATTATTTTAGGTCCTCTTTAAGGACCTAAGAGAGAAAATTCTGATTCATTAAGGATCAAGGTCTCCAAGATGCGCAATCAGCATGAAAACTACAGTAAAATACGGCTCCGACGGAAAGTAAAAAAACTCCAACTTTGAAACGGTCCATCCAATCCTTATGAGATCTTAGGGGAAGGTTTTTAAAATAGGTCCTCAACATCATGTAATATTCACACAACATGAAACCAACAAATAGAATGATTACATTACAAAGAAAAAAAAAAAGAAATATTTTTGGTTGATGGAAGATTGCTCTAAGCCCGAGATGCTCCTGCATCAAACTTTATGGGGTTCCTATCGAGTGTTTTCTTGGTGGGCCATCCTATCCTTTTTGTGGTTCACAATGAGATGCACACATCTTACTGGGTGAGCTAGCCACTCCTCTCTCTCCTTTTCTCTCTTTTCTCTAGTGATGTCTCTCTTATTATCTTGGAGTTGATAAAGACTCAAGTCCCTGGGGGCTTGACAATTCCTTTGTCCCTTTGATTTCAATAAGATTGTCTTTTTCTTTGTGATCTCCTTTACCAAGATTTTTCATCAAGTCCATACTCTTGCTAAAGTGAGGGCTTAATTTATCATCTTAAAATGGAATCACTTCCATGTTAAGAATGTTTAGCCCTCCGAGTAAGTGGTTTGGGGTCATGTCGAATGCCTTGAATGGGTATTTGACTTTGATCTATCTTTTTCCTCTATTATGAAATATTTTCCACTTCTTGACATAATTATGGCATCCTAAATTGCAAACCTAAGATTCTTGACCTTAGGGTCAAGGTCAACCTCTTAGGTCAAGGTTGACCTCAACTCTAACCTAGGTCAAAGTTGGTGGAGATTTACCAACAGGCCAGTATTGACTATATGTTTGTCATTGATGACAACATATGGAAAGTATCATGCGTGGAAGTCTTATGTAGTAAGATTTTAGTATATGTAGTATGGATATGATATCAACATGATATCATGGGTGCAGAGGTTAACTGTTAGTACAGATAGTTATATAGCAGTTGGTGTCAGCAGTGTTCCTGACAAAGTAACATATAGTGTTCTATGTATGGTTGTCCATATAGTTATCATGGAGCCTTGTGAACTTGGATATGTGTTGAAGACATGTTAGTGATGTTTTAGTTATGGACACATATTCTATTGATGAGTAGAAGTGAAGTTATGAAGTTGCTATTCGCTAGTAGCAGCTTCCTATGTTTGTTCAGAAGAGACTACAGAGATTTTATTGGTTCTTGAGTTACGCCTATCTTTAGGGTATGCACCCTTGGAGTTAAGCTTAGAATATAGTTATTGATGTTTGGTTAAGAGCGCATGAGTTAATTCAACTTGTAGAGAAAGATCCATTTGTTTTGGTAGAGCTGACAGTGTGTAGCGTGCGTCTATAATTATCTTATTGGACAGGTCCCAGAATGTGTTGTGTGCATAATAGAGCTTACACAATGTTTATTGGAGTTTGTTATGGTTTCTCTAATATGATTTCAAGGTGGTTCTAATAATCCAACTTGATTATATCATTTAGAGGAAAGATATTTATAGGCAGTCATTTGTGATTGCTTGAGTGTGGTTCATGGTTGATTAAGAAGAGAAGAGTAGAGTGTACAAAGTGTTGAGCCATCAGAAGGTCTATGTGACCAAATAAAGTACTTATGCTATTCATTGGAACTGATCTAGATAGTAGGTCAAAGTGCAGCTCACCAAGATCTAGATATAGTGTGTATCTATTATTCATAAGGTTGTAGCCTTCACCCCTTTGAGTAGTGAGCTCTCAGACAATGCGTCCTCTCCCCTAACAAGGACAATTATAAAAGACTCCTAATAGGGTCTAACCCTTGACTAGGTCTACTGTACTAAATATATTGTAAAGCAACTCCTAATAGGGTTAAGGATTTTCTAACAAGGATCATAATACTCTAGTGCATAATATTAGTTGGTGTCAATTCCCACCGGGGTTTTTACCTATTTGGGTTTCCCTATAACCAAAATATTGGTGTTGTGTTCTTGTGTTCTTTCATTGTGTTTATGCTTTATGTTTAAGTATACTTAATTGGATAAAAAATTGAATCTTGTAGATAACTAATTCACCCCCCCTCTCAATTATCTCTTGGGACTATTCCTAACAATTGGTATCAAAGCCTAGTGCCTCAGAGAGAAATTTTAATAGCTTGAGGTTGATCAGATGGCATACTTTAGGAAAGAAAGTCCTAAGTTTGATGGAGTGAATTATCTTGATTGGAAGAACAAGATGGTGACCCATTTGTAGTGCATTGGTTTTGAAGTTTTTGATGTGACTATCAAAGCAGCCAACATACCTACCCTAGAAGACCTTGCACAGGAAGATGCTACTGATAGGAAAAAGGAATTGTTTCATTAGAATGCTATTGCTAAAGAAGCCCTTATCAGTGCCCTATCTGATGGTGAGTTTTTAGAAATAAAAAAGGTAGATACAACCCACAAAATATGGAAGCACCTAGAAGAAGACATATTTGAAGGAGATAGACAAAAAAATGATGGACATAGAAAGACTTGGAAGAAAAGATACACTGCATTAGAGATTTTTCTTGAGGAAAATATCAGAGCTTACAATCAAAGGATAAATAAAGTAGTTGTTGGAATCAGAAACAATGGTGGAGAGATTTCAAAGGAGGACATTATGGACAAGTTGATGACTACTCTCACTCCTGAATATGAAAGCAAGATCAAAATCCTTGATGAGACCATGTAGCTTACATCTAATTTCAAAAGAGAGACTTTGATTAGAAAAATCTTAGCTTTTGAGATTTCAAGATTGAAGACAGAACCAAAGAGTGAAACAGCCTTCAAAGCAATAGTTCATGGTAAGAAATCTACAAACACTTCTGGTAATTTTGATGATGATGATGAAGAGAAAATATTAGATAATTTTATTGCTATGATTTCCAAAAGAGAAAAGAAAGGAAAAGGAAAATATAAAGGTCAATTACCATTTGAGTGCTTTTCATGTAATAAGATCGGTCACTTTGCATCTAAGTGTCCTACTAGAGCTAGAAAGTTCAAAAAGGATTACAAGCCTAAGTATTCTAAGGAATACTACTATGCTGGAGATGGAGTTTCAGATCAAGAATCTGGTGAAGAAGAAATTGGATTCATTTCTATTATAGACAAAATGAATAATAAGACAGCTCATGAAGATAAGAAAGAGAATCAAGAGCTAGCATTGATTTCACAAGCTAACATAAGGATAGACTGGATTATAGATAGTGGTTGTTCACATCACATGATAGGTGATAAAGGCAGGTTTGTTCATTTGGACAAATACAATGGTGGTATGGTCAGATTTGGAGACAACACTCCCAAACCAATAGTTGGTAGAGGAGCCATCACTTTCAATGGAAAGAATAGTATTGATGATATTCTTTATGTTGATGGTTTGAAACATAAACTTCTCAGTGTTGGTGAGTTACTTGGAAAAGGATATCAGTTAGAGTTCAAAGATGACAAATGCATCATTAACAACAAGGATGGTGTTATGATTGCATCAAGCTCAAAGACAAGAGGTAATGTTTTTCAACTCAATTCAGAAGCAAGTTGTTTTATTACTAAATTTGATGACAATTGGTTGTGGCATAAAAGATTATGTCATATCAATTTTGATAACATAGTAAAGATAAGCAATGTTAAGGCAATAAGAGAACTACCTAGCATAGCAAAGCCTATTTATACTATATGAAAAGAATGTGTGATGGGAAAGCACGTGAGAAATTCATTTAGGAGCAAGAAGAATTCAATAGAGAACAAGTTGGATTTGATTCATACAGACCTATGTGGTCCAACTCAAACAAGATTATACTATGGTGAAAGCTATTTTATTTTGTTTGTTGATTATTATACTAGGATGATGTGGGTTGCATTCTTGAAAGATAAGTCGGAAGCTTTTGAGAAGTTCAAAATATTCAAAGCTAAGGTTGAGAATGGATCTGGACTAAAGATAAAGTGATTAAGATCAAATAGAGGAGGATAGTTCACCTTTGATAGATTCTATGAGTACTGCAAAGAACATGGCATAAAGAGATAGTTAAGTGCACCTAGAACCCCTCAATAGAATGGAATTGTAGAGAGAAGGAATAGGATCATTCTTGATATAGTGCACACCATTATGATAGAAGGAAAAGTTGCACACACCTATTGGAGAGATGTCATCAATACAATAGTCTATACCATCAATAGAATTCAATTGATGCCAGGTGCTGACAAAACACCATATGAGATATGGTTTGGTAATGTTCCCACAGTAAAATACTTCAAAATCTTTGGAAGCAAGTGCTACATCAAGAGGGATGAAGCAGTAGGTAATTTTTATGCAAGAAGTGATGAAGGCATTTTTCTTGGTTACTCTACTAAAAGTAAAGCCTATAGATGTTTCAATTTAAGATTGAAAAAGATCATAGAAAGTGCTCATGTTAAGATTGATGAAAAGTTTATGATTCAAGAAAGATATCATGATTACTCACCCATGATTGAAGAAGAACCTAGACCCTCCACTAGTGAGATAGTTATTGAAGAAATGTTTGATAGTATTAATGTGTTATTCAATGACCATGAGGCAAGTGAAGAAAATACTCCTAAGGCTAATGAGTTAGCATCACCTAAAGTTCCAAAGTTTAAATCAAGAAATCATTCCAAGGCAGACATCATTGGAGATCAGAGCGAAAAAGTCTTAACAAGATCACAAGCAAAGAACTTAGCTAGTAGTGAAGCGGTATGTTTACTATCTCAGATTGAACCATTAAGTGTTGAAGATTCTTGTAATGATTCAGATTGGCATGATGCTATGAAAGAAGAGCTTGATAAGATTATTAAGAATAACACTTGGGAACTGGTCCCAAGACCTAGTAATAATAATGTGATTGGAACAAAGTGGATATTCAGAAATAAGATGAATGAAGATGGTATAGTAGTAAGAAATAAAGTAAGATTAGTAATTAAGGGATATGTGCAAAGAGAAGGCATTGATTATTTAGATACATTTGCACCTGTGAGAAGATTAGAAGCTATTAAGTTATTTCTAAATTATTCTATAGTCAAAAACTTCAAAGTTTATTAGATGGATGTCAAGTCAGCATTCCTGAATGGAGACTTGAAAGAAGGAGTATACATTGAGCAGCCAAAAGGATTCACCTTATCAGACATACCTGATATGGTATGCAGATTGAAGATAGCCCTCTATGGACTTAAGCAAGCCCCTAGAGCATGGTATGAGAGACTAGATGGATACTTAACAAAGATTGGATTCAAGAAAGGAGAAATAGATTGTAATCTATTCATTAGAGAGACATCTGAAGGTTTGCTACTTGTAGCTATATTTGTTGATGACATTATCTTTGGAGGTAATGAAAAAATCAGTGTTGAATTTGCCAAAGAAATGCAAAATGAGTTTGAGATGAGTATGATTGGTCCTATCAAATACTTTTTGGGACTAAATGTGCAGTAGTTAGAAATTTTTTTATTTATTAATCGGTCAAAATATGTGAAAAAGATACTGAAGAAATTTAAGATGGATGATTGCAAGCCAGTAGGAACCCCTATGATCACTGGATGCAAGCTTACAAAAGAAGATGACTCACTAATAGTAGATATAATATTATATAGGTCTATGATTGGTAAACTCATATATCTTACTCAGACTAGACTTGATATTTCAATGTAGTTGGCATAGTTGGAATATTTGCAATAGAACCTAAACAAAGTCATCTCATGGTAGTAAAGAGAATATTCAGATAGTTGCAGGGCACTATAGGCTATGGTCTATGGTATCTTAATTTAGAAAATGTTGACCTTCATGTGTACACTGATGTAGATTGGGTAGGATGTGTTGATGATAGAAAGAGTACATCAAGTGGAGCAGTGTTTCTTGGTGATAGACTTCTCACTTGGACAAGCAAGAAACAAAATTGTATTTCTTAGTCAATAGAAAAAGTGGAGTATGTTGCAACAGCCTTGAATTATTCTAAAATTGTTTGGATCAAGAAGATGATAAAGGATTTTGGAATTCAAATTGATTATCCTATTTTTATTCACTATGATACACTAGCACTATCAATATGTCAAAGAACCCTGTGATGCATGCAAAGACAAAGAAAATTGAGATAAAGTATCACTTCCTAAGAGAGAAAGTGGTAGAGAAAGAAGTCAAGTTGGACTATGTGAGTACTAAAGATGAGTTGGCAAATATATTCACAAAGCCCTTGCCTAAGGATACTTTGTTGGCAAGTTGTCTACACAAAAGTATATGACTTGATATAGTGTTGTCATTATAGCAACAAAGTCATCTAACATTTTGGAGTTAGTGCACTTAGTGTAAAGATCAGAATTCAGTTAAGTGTTGAAGATTGGATAGTATATAGAATTCCTACAGCTCAGAGCATCAGCGCATGTGTGTACGGATGAATTGTGGTATGCACCTTGGAAGTTAAGTTTGTTAGACTATTGTGTGTGTGAAAATTGTACCTGATCTGTAGACACAACACTTCAGTAAAATATTAGAGGTTAGAAAAAATGAAATCATGCAATGAATTGAAAGCTAAAATAACCAAGTGATTTATTGCCTTCTAATAGGTGCGAGTATGATGTTCTCAGATTGTTATCGAGATCAGTGACCTTGACGACGCCTAAATGAAGGATTTGAATGCAAAACTGATATAAAATATGAATGCAATTAATCTATTTTTATTTTATTTTAGATGCAATAAGAATGATAAAAACTTGATATGAAATCTAATCTATATGAAATTGATCTAACAATAATATGAAAACAAAAGTGATCTCACAAAATGTGGTTGATTCGCAAAGAAGCTTCGATTCTCTAAATAAAAATTCACCAGCATAAGTTTGCAAATTATGAGATTCTGTGAATGATTTGGGATGAGCTGAGCCTTGATTTTATAGAAATCCAGGGCTTTGGAGGTGCATGGATAAAAGCCATAAATCACTCAAATAAGTCAGGTTGATTTTTGAGTTATTTTTAAATAAAGATAATTAACTCACAAAAACATGCAAAAGTAGAGTTTAACTCAAATTAGAAGTTTAGATCAACTTTAAAACTCAAAAATGATGTTGAGTTCCAAAAAGTCAATAACTTGCATTGATTTTTTGATTTGGAGTTTAACTGCTCTTTGATTGTGCACATGGATAATTATGAATTAATAAATAAATAAAGTGATTTATTCTCAACTTAACTAATTTTTGAAATAAAACAATAGATTTATGAGTTAATCAATTATTTTATCAAAATTTTATTAAAAAATAATATCATCAAATATGACAACTTGCTTTAATTAATTAAATAAGAATTTAATCAATTAATGATAGGAATTTTGATTTATTGTCAAATTTAAATAATAATACTTAGGAATAAATACAATTAAATTCAATTAAATAATTAAGTGGCAGAATTAAATCAATTAATTAAATATTCATCATATTCAATTAATCAACTTTAGGATAATTATGATTTATTGCCAAATAATCATTAAATTAAAGATAATTAGGATAAATTAGGAATATTACTAGGAATATTCCCCAATGCAGAATTTGATATAATCAATTAGGATTCAATGATGTGTCGATGTGTCTTAGGTTAGGCTTTGATGTTGATTTCATTTGATATGTAGATGTAGAAGATTAATGAACTTATAGCCCATTTTTGGGGTATTACATTTTTCCCATCTTTGAATTACTGTGTGAAGCGCAGTGGTTCAAAGATAGTCTGTGTTTGTTAAAAATATGAAATTGATTCAAAATTGATAATTGATATGAGACAGAAGCTGATTGAAATATTTGATATGAAGATGATAGGTCCTGAATGACCAAAGATAATGTTAACTATAACAGCAAATGAACTAATGAAACAAAAGTGTCAAAACACCTGATTCTGAACCTTATGGTTGCGAAGAAGTGAGACCGATTCTAGACTTGATTGTCCTTAGAAGAATCACATAGGTATCACATCTAAACCCTTCAATTACCGAAGAACCAAGGAAATAACACTAATGAATCGATGGTTATGAAAAACTAATACAGTTTACAAGATTAGGAGAATATCAGATTGATATGGATCTCGATGAATCTGATAGGCCCCGAGCGATGATTGATTTGCCCCAAGTGATGAGGTCTTTTTGATGAATCAACAACTAGACATGGTTATTTTCTTGATTACTGATGAAAGATATGATTTCAAAATAGATTATAGACTTTGAATGATATGCATTACCATGCCCCCTTTGGGATAAAAATTGAAATCTGACAAGAGAAGCCAACGTTGAATAGTTGAGAAGCATGTTAATTGATTTGAGAAGTGGTAAAATACATCTAGGAATGCATTCTACATTGTTTGGAGGTCCTGGAGACCAAGTTTGACTAGGTTTGACCATGAGTTGACCATGGTTGACCAAGTTGAAATTTTGATAGTAAGATGTAAGATAATCAGTTAAGTTGAATACTGGATTTCTTTGATGATTGAAGGTTGATTATGCAAGTAGTGAATAATATAAACGATCTCAGATTTTGAATTTGATCCCGAAAAAAGATTCTACTTGCCGCTTCATTGGAGGAACCTTCATATGAGATTCAGCTCTTGTTAGATTTGAAGAGACAAGTGGATAATTGTTTAAGCATTGAAGTTCATTTAGCCATTGTGAGATCATCCAGACATGAAAAATACAAAGAAACATGCAAGATGAAATGCAACCTAGGACCTAGGACCTACTCACTGATCATATATTGATTTGTTATCATCATTGAACTTTTAGGTAACCAGATAAATCAATACAATGCCCACTAGATATGAAACCATAGACATATGAATATCGATTTGTATGCGCAAGAATCAATACAACACCCACTGGCTAGGCAACCATGGACATATGAATATTGATTTTGTTTTTAGAATGTCGAATTAGATATAAGCACCAAGGCACAAACACCTGGATGACCTAAATATCATGTCCATTTTGATATAGCAATTTGTATAAGCATCAAAACATAAATGCCATGATGACCTAAATATGCCTTGCATACAAACACATCAAGCAGTCAAGAGATCATTCTAAATCCAATGTGAATTACCCGTAGTGACCCTTTATCATTCACATCCTTGACCCTTTATCATTCACATCCTTAGGTAAAATCATGTTTCACAATAGGAGAAAGAACTCACTCAAAAAGACAATAGTTAGATCAAACTTCCTTGAATTTTCTGGGTATGAATGGTCAAGGTATACATGGCCATCCAATTTGAGATAGAGGGTGTTATAGTCAGACACCATTTCAATCCAGAATTTCCAAAGTTGTTAGATTTTCACATACAAGCAGAAGACAAAGAAAATATTATGCCCCCAATCATCACTCTCTAAATCCTGTAAAGGACATCATCGAAGAGCTCGAAAGGACATATTATGCAAAAATCTCAATGTGAATTAGTAAGCATACAAGGAGATAAGAGCATGTAAAAAGCATAAATTGTTTTCAGTTTGATGTTTGATTGCATTGTTTGTAGATGCAAAATCCTTTCTGGAGACAAGATAGATTGACTGACTCAAATGAAGTTTCAAAGGACTCTGACTGGATATGACATGTCTTAGATACATGGGAGACCATAGGATAGGACATTGATTGCCTCCAAGTTTTAAGCATTGATAAGATACATACGCTCGAGCTGATTGGTGTACAAACCAACTTATTGAAAACAAACTAGGAGATATGTACAAATGAAAGCAAGACTGAAAGTTGGGAAAGACCAAGATCGTGCTAATAGATGGATCATTTTGAAACAAGTGGCACCCATTTGCCGAGTTTTCACCATCTTGGCAGAGATTTTTTTTTGCTACCAAGGCACCTATTTCCAGGTTTTCACCAAGGCACTTTTTTCTTTTCCTCATTTTTTAGCACTTTTCATTTTTTCAATTTTTTTTTGTGAATCATCAAGGTGCCTATTGCTAGGTTTTCACCAAGATGTTCATTTTTTTAGGACTTATTCAGATTTTTAAGATTTTTTTTTTTAGGACATTTTACCATAGACTGAATGCCTTAGGCATAGAATTTCTTCAGATGGAGAACGTTGATTGGTTCTTAGAGCTAAACTCCTTCAATCATTGAGAGTTCATAGGCACCAGAGCCAAAAGTAGTAGTGATTACAAAGGGACCCAGCCAATTGGGTTCAAACTTCCCCTTGCGTTCTCAATGGGATTGATTTTTAGGATTTTCTCTCAAGACTAGATCACCAACCTGAAATTCTTTATGTCTGAGTTTCTTTTTGTAGCCTCTAGACATTCTCTTCTAATATACTCTAAGATGATCATACGCTACTTGTCTGTGCTCATCTAGTAGTTCAAGTTCTTGCAACCTAGACACTCTATAGTCATCATCAGTTACTAGACCATGCATTATGATTCTTAGTGGTGGGATTTCAACCTCAATAGGCAGTATCACTTTGGACCCATAAACTTGTTAGCATGTGCAAAAAAATTTCATGGCTCCTGGTCTTTTCCCCTACTCTTTGCAGTGATTTTTTTGCTCCCTGGTTAAACCTTAGGCAAAACGTTCAGAATCTAGCCATTAGGTTTCAAAACTCAAATGTGCCCTAGCTTTATTATTTTCACGCATTACCTTTTCATGGGTCACTTAAACACCTCTTTTGTATGTACCTTTTAAGTTTCCACATCACCCCAATTCGCAGTTAGTCTTTCTCTCAGGCGGGTCCCTTTATTTTTCCTAAGTCCACAATTGCGCCCTACGATTTTAATATTTTTCCTAAGGTTCTCGGCTTTATCTTGTGAAGTTATCAGTGGGTCCACCTACCATATGCCTTGTCAACATTTTGTGATTGGTCCACGGGTTAGTGACTGTGCGTGTGTCAGTGGGACCTAAATTTTTGAAGGCTTAGTGGGACCTAACAGTGTTAGAGGATCGATGGTTGGCGTAAGTTCGCATAGGATTTATCAGAGCTATGAGATCTTACACCGTCCGTTGATGTTACTTTTGTCAGGTGGTAGTTCATCGGTGGGTCCTATTTGCCAGGTAGTTCTTATGTGCCACGCTATTCTGAGTTGGCACATTTTCATTCATCCGTGTGTTGATGAGTTGGTTTATGTCAGAGGGCCCACGTTGAAAGATTTTAATCTAATGGTCGGTGTATGATCGCAATGAATATTCCAAGCCTTTGCGATCATGCGCCATTAATAAGATTTTATTATATTTTGCCAGGTTGCCTGTTGTGCTCAGTGGGTCCAATGTGACACACATGCTTGCAGTTGGAGGTTTCTTATTGGTCAACGTGGATGTGCTCAGAGGTGGGGCCATTGTTAGAAGGGTCTGTGACAAGGATGGATCCTATAGCCAGTGTAAGTTCACATGGGATTTGTCAGAGCTATGAGATCTTATGCCAGCTATTCATTTCAAAGGCTTATGGTAAATGGGTCATGTGCTAGTGATTGGGCGTGGATCAGTGAATGGTTTAGTGACATGTGGCACTAGGCGCGCCCAAGTGGGGTCTGAGGTTTGGCAGAGTTGTAAAATCTGGTGGTGCCAACAAATTTAATGTGTTCACGCACTCACAAGAAGATAAGAGGATTCGCTAGTTTATTTGGTGATTGTACAAATGGTAGTCATGAAGTCACTAAGTTGTTTAGCGAAAGTGCGAAATGTTTAGAGAATTGGCGCAGGTCCTTTGTCACCAATTCCCTAAGTCTGGTGGGGCCACTTTAGAGGAAAATCATCAAGCCACGAAGGAGATTTGATCAAATGGCTATGTTTTAAAGCTGGTCTTAGTTTGAACATGGGTCGTCATTCTCTGCAGGTGCCATGAATTTAGCTGTTGTGGTTCAAATTCAAATTTTTTTAAGAGCTTCCAGTGCCAAAAAGTACCAAATTTATGGAATTCATTACAGAAATGACCCTGTTCAGTGAGATATGACTGGTTTGTTGTTTGTGGTGTGGTCCAGGGTGCTATTGGATTATTTGTAGAGCTTGTACCATTTTGGTTGTGTGCTCAAGGCTTGTTGCAGGGTGTCCTTTTGATCCCAATTTTGTGATCCCCTGTACTTGAAAAGAAGAATTTCATGATTAAAGATCAGTTCAAGATTTCCTCTTTCCTAATTGGCTATGTTTCTTGCCCCTATAATAACTTTTTAGACTGTTTCCAGTAGCTTGGGTGGTTGAAACCCTAACCCTGGTCATCTGTAGCTTGTTGTAGATTTTCAAGATGACTAGGGAGTATAAGTCAGAGAATTTTGGATTTTGTAAGGGTTCCAAAACATTGTTACTTGTGGTCCCTGGTTTTTGACTGTAATATACTGATAGAAGTCTGATTTTGTGACTTTTCTATCTTGGTATCATTCTAATTGTATGTTGATTCTGATTGTGTTAATGAGAACATTTTGAATCCCAATCTTCTATCTTGCATATGTCTTCTTTCTTATCTCTGAGCTCATATATGTTAGTTTCATAAAGTGTGCTAACATATGGTAAACAAAGAGTATTTTGAATTTATCTTTGAGTTCCTAAGAAAGTTAGGATTAAAGTCTTCTAGGTGAATTCAGTGAGTTTGCAGCCAGATGTAGAATTTGATGTCCTTATGCTTGAGGGAAAGGGGTAATAGGCAAAGCACTTACCTTGGATTTCATTGTGTTTGATTTGAGGTATTCAGTTGAGGTATATAGTTAGGTGACTCTGAGCCCTGGGATAAGGCACTTGTCCTTCCTCTTGAGGTATGCATGGTTAACAACTACAAACACAAACATTATTTGATAAATCTTTAACAATCTTATATGAGATATAGTGGAATATTGTTTTAGACTCCTTTAGAGAAATGAGTCAAGGGTACACCCGCCTGAGCACTAAAGCTCAAAGTGTAGAAAGATCTTTTGATCCTTGTTAGTTGGCCCTCTTCCTTGTGGACTTTGGAGTGGTGATAGAGTCAGGAGTTTTATTTACATTATTCATCAAAGTGTAAATCTGCAAGTTGAAGATCAAAGGGAATAATCTATAACCAACAAAATGGCGACTCTGCTGGGGAGAACATAAGGAAAACCTATTAAGGAGCTCTGGTTATGGTTACAAATTTTTTAGTATCTTATTGACCAGATTGGTTTGGCCCATCTAAGTCACCAAAAAAATGGTGACTCTACTAGGGACTACTATGAAGATATGCATTTGTTAAGAGTCAGTGATTCTACTGGGGAGAATCTAAAGAGAAAGGTATAAGTGTGTTCTTGTTTTTTTGTTGTTTTGAAGATTTCCCATCTAGGTGGCTAGCGACTCAAAGGTTTGAACCAGTGCAGCATATTGAAGAAGCATGGATAAGAGAAGAAATACTAGGTCATTTGTCAAGAAGAATCTGGAGGTCACTCTGGAGCAATTACCTAGATAGGGAAGGAAGAGCTAGATTAGAAGGAATGGTGAGTCTACTAGTGCTCCCATGAAAGAAAAAAGAAATGCAAGAGCTAGAGTACCACATGTGTCCTCAAGTGAGGATGGTTCACAAAATAGAGTATCTAGATCAAAAGGTGGTCACTCTGAAGAGAGATTCTATGATACCCCTTAGGCTGCATTTCAAGACAAAGGTCCTTTTCCTGTAGGTCAGAATGAACAAAACAAAGATGTGGGTTTAGAAGTTGACTTGGATCTTGAAGAAGATCATTTTAGAAGGGAACCCATGAGACATAGGCAAGTTCATTTCCCATATCAAAATCTTCCTGATATGGATGTGTCATCTAGTTCTGATGACATTATGGTAGATCCTGATGACTTGAATGTACTGAGGTTGCAGTTGGCAGAGTAGGATGCCATACATAAAAGATTACAGGAGGATAGAGATGCTAAAAAGGTAAATTATTTTATAGAGAGGCAGTCTCTTATTAGAAAAATAAATGAAATGAAGGAGAGAAACAAAATGCTTGCTTCTGCTCCTAGAACGTTGCAGCATGATGTTTTTGGTGATCTTGATGCCTTGAGGAGTGAGCAAGAGCACTTACTGCAGGATCATGAATTTGAAAATGAGGGCCCTGTGGTTAGACAAGTGCAAAGCTATGTCCCTTTGCCTAAAGATAAGGATGGGCATAGGATCACTAGACTTGCTGTTATCATTAATGAGAAAGGAAAGCAGATTATGGTGGGTGACCAAGCAAGAAAACCAGTGACAATACAAGGGATCCCACCACCTGATTCAAATAAGGACACTAAAATGGAGAGAAGAAGAAAAGAAGATGAGGACCTTGCAAGAGAACTAGAGAGAGCTGAGGTTGACGCTGCCATTGTAGAAAAGAAAAGGAAGATCCAATTTTTGTGGGCTTCTTCAACTAATGCTCTTGGCCCATCTACTACTGAACTAGGTATGCCATCTATGACTACTGCTTTTCCACTTAGTAATGCTACTAGTTCTATTCCTTCTTCATCTGCTAGGATAGGTGAAGATCCTAGGCAGTAGTCAAATGCACAGATAAATGTAGATGCTAATGTTGATCCTAGGGTTAACATTAGTTTGAGCTTTCAAAGAAGACCTATGCAATTAGAAGGCTATAGGCAAATAAGTTTTGATGGAATTCCTGGCTATTCAAATTCTTTTCTGAGTGATATTAGAGATAAGGTACCTAAGTTTGTTGGTAATAATGCTATTAGTTGTGAAGAGCATCTTAGGTTATTTTTTGATATGCTTAATGATTATGAGGTAGAGCATGAGGATGTAGTCATGAAATTGTTTGTTCAATCTCTAATGGAGGATGCTAGAGATTGGTTTAAGAGGCTTCCTGATAAGTGTATTGATACTTGGGAATCTTTTGAGAAATGTTTCAAAGAGCAGTATGGTGATAGGCCTAATGCTAGCTTCATGTTGAATGAATTCAATACCATAAGGAAAAATTAGAATGAGTCTACAGCTGAGTTCAACATGAGATTTCAGAAAGGTATGCACAAGTTGTTCCAAGTCATGTGGTTGGATGACAATGTCTGTCTGACTACATACTTCAATGCATTTGATGGAAAGATGGGATATTTATTGAGGGATAAAGAACCAAGAATTCTTACGGATGCTTTTAGGATTGCTGTCAATATTGAGAACAACATGAAAATATCAGGAAAGTTGGGTGGAAAGAGAGATGACCCAAAGTTGTTTGGGGATAGGAAATACAAAAAAGAAAATGATAAGAGCGTTGGATCTAGGAGGCAGGAAGAAGATAAGTTGGATAAGGTGCTTAATGCATTGAAGGATTTGAAGGCACCTACAAATAGGAACATCAGTGCTCCTACTAATGAAAGGCCTTAATTCAACAACAATTTCAATAAATAGAATAGACTGCAGAATTACCCCTACAACACCCAATGGAAGGATGGCAAGCCTATTGTCCCTACTGCAAGAGGAAACAATGAAAGAGGTGTCCCTGAACCTCTACATAAAGCTTCAATAAATGTCATGGAGAATGTACCATGGTGTGTTGCATGTCAGTCCCCTCATTCTATAGAGCATTATGTGGTTGCACAATCTATGGCTGCACAGCAAGATTGTAGCAATGAGGAGATAGAACAAGAAGAAGAACAAGATGATGTTGGTTGCAACATGGCTTCTTCATATCTAGGATATGAAGATGACTCTAATTTTGATGAAGAGGTAGATGTAAATGTGAAGAGACATAATCAGGCCCTTTTTCATCAAGAGGTTTTTTCTAATGGTGAATGCGTTGATCAGAAAACATGTAACATGAACTCTTCTCCCAAGCTAGTAAATTTGAGAAGACCTTCTAAAGAAGAGATGGAGAGGATTACTATAGAAATGATTTCCCAGGTGAAAACTAGAGGCATGGTGGCAAGGAATACAAATGAGAAAGCTGCGGGAATGTTTATAAAAAGTACCAACTTCGGAGAACCTAATGAGAACAAATAAAAGGTTGATCACATGGTGAAATTCAAGAATGTAAAAGGTAAGCATTATGAGCCTAAGGGAGTTGGAATTGGAAAGGTCTCTAGTGAGATTGAGAAGCCAATTAACACAATGGCTAAGGTTGAAAAAATGAGGGTGGTCAATACACCTAATGTGTTAGACAAGCAAAACAATGTTAAGACAGTGCAGATTGAGATTCCTACTTCTGCCCCTATTGACATGTTATTTGTATTGTCACAAATTATAGTTAAGGTTCGATTGTCAAAATTGTTGAGGATCCCTGAACATAAAGATAAAGCTATGGCATGGGTTGGTAATACTCACAAAAATGATACTTCATGAAATGGATCTCAGGATAAAGCTTTGAAGGATGTTGCTGCTCAGGGAATTATGTCTCAAATTCCTCCAATATATTTGGATAGTTCTGTCAATGCCAGCCTTGAAAATATTGACCCATTCTTCTTAAGTGTTCTTGTGAATGGGATGAAGTTAAGAAATTGTATGATTGATAGTGGTGCCTCTAATACTATCATGCCTTTCAAAATCATGGAGAGGTTGGGCCTTAAAGTTGATACAGTGCAGGGTAGGTGTTGTGCAATGGATCAGAGGGAGGTACCAGTTATTGGGACTATCAATGCAATGCCATATAGGTTGGCAGCATATCTAGAGAAAGAGCTAACAATGAGTGTTTTAGTGGTGGATATCCCCCCTCATTATGGGATGTTGCTATCTAGAAGATGGACTGCTGCCATGGGTAGAAGTTTATAGTGTGATTTGTCCTATGCAACTTTCAAGATTGATGATCAGTTTGTTAGGATTGAACGAGAGCCAAGAGTATGCCACATGATTGAGAGAACCATAGATAATGAAACTACATGTTTTTTGGATACTGATGTAAATGCTTTTAGGGCAGAGATCCCTATATTTGAAAATGAGCTTGTTTTGTCACCTATTTCTACTAAGATAGGTGCTGACTCTATGAAGGGTGATTTGTGGGTCATGTACTTTGATGGTGCAAATTGCAAAGATGGTGCAGGAGTAGGTATTTTACTTATTTCTCCTGATGGAAACACTTACAAATTTTCTTTCACATTGAATTTCTTTTGTACCAACAATATAGCAGAATATGAGGCCTTGTTGTTAGGACTGAGGTTGGCACAAAAGTATGGTATAAAATGCATAAGTGTAATTGGTGATTCTAAGTTGGTGGTGTCCCAAGTCAGGTCAGTGTATGCTTCCAAGAATAGAAGGTTGAAACAATATAGGAATGCAGTGTGGGATTTGATTGAACATTTTGAGCCTTCAATATTGAGTGGAAGGATAGGAGTAACAACAAGATGGTTGACTTGTTGGTCAATATTGCAATCAATCCTAATGATGTCACATTCTCTGGTATCTCTAAAGTTGAAATTTAGGCTAGGCCTAGTATACCAGATAATATTGATAATTGGCAAGTTTTTGATGATGATAATGATATTTTGAAGTTTATAGATTGTAAGGATCAGTATCATGGTCAGGAACTTGATTGTTCAACCTTGGTTGAGTTAGTAGAAGGAAGGGAGGTTGTCTATGGCAATGAGGTCATTCAGCTTAGAACTAACAAGGTGCCCAAGGGGCTTGTTGTTTTGGAGACTATCTTTGACAACCAAGATAGAGTTCAAAAGAATATCAAAGGAGAAGATCATGTTGATCTTGAGGAGATAAATCTTGGATCACATGAGGCACCTAAGAAAGTATACATTGGTAGAGATATATCTCAAAAGGTAAGGAGACCTTTGGTTGAATTATTGAGGAAATTTAGACATATTTTTGCATGGTCATATGATGGCCTAAAGGTTTATAGAAAGGATTTATTTCAGCATGTTATTCCATTAAGAGAAGATGCTAAACCTTTTCGGCAAAAGAAAAGGTCTATTAATCCTACTTTGGCACCCAAGATGCAAGAAGAATTAATGAAGTTGAGAGATGCTGGCATTATCAAACCTATAAGGCATTCTTCTTGGGTGTCAAATCTTGTTCCTATAAGAAAAAAGAATGGTGACATCAGGCTTTGTGTGGACTTCAAAAATTTGAACATCAACTCATTGAAAGATAATTATTGTTTGCCCAATATGGAGGCTATGTTGCAGAGAGTAACTAGATCAGAATTGATGTCAATGATGGATGGTTTCTTTGGCTACAATCAGGTCATTGTTAAGGAATCATAATAATTCAAGACAACCTTTACAACACCTTGGGGAACATATGTTTATGTGAGAATGCCTTTTGGTCTCACAAATGTTGGTGCTACTTTTCAGAGGGCAATGGATATTGCCTTTTCAGATTTCATTAATGATTTCCTTGTTGTGTATCAGGATGATCTAACTACCTATTCCAAGAAGGAAGAAGACCATTGTGCTCATTTAGAAAAAATATTTATGAGGGCCTTGGAATTTGGCATTTCTTTGAACCCAAGGAAATGTGCTTTTGGTGTCACAGAAGGTAAGTTGCTTGGCCACTTAGTTGGGAAGCAAGGAGTGAGTATTGACCCAGAGAGGGTAGCAGCAATTGATAAAATTCAGAGGCTAAAGAATGTTAAAGGGATTCAATTCTTCTTTGGTCAGGTCAATTTTCTAAGGAGGTTTGTGACAAACTTTACAGAGGTTACTAGACCTATTTCCAAGATGTTGAAGAAGGGATCTGTAATCAATTGGGAGGGTGAGCCTGATGAGGCTTTCAAGAATATCAAGCAGGCTATCAAAGATGCACCAGTGCTAAAGGCACCTAATTATAGTGTCCCAATGCATATCTTTTCTTTTTCATCTTTTCATACTATTGTTGTAGTTTTGTTACAAAAGAATAAGGATGGTTTTGAGCAACCTATTGCATTTTTCAGTAAATCTTTGCAGGCTGTAGAATTAAAGTATGACATAAATTAGAAACATGCTTATGCACTTGTGAAAGTAATCAAGGCTTTTAGATGTTACTTGATGGGAGTAGTTGTGATTGCTTTTGTGCCAAGTGTAGCTATAAAGGACATTTTCTCACAGTAAGAGGTGTTTGGAAAAAGATGCAGATGGATCAATAGGATCCAGGAGTTCAACGTTGAGATCCAGATCACTAAATTGGTTAGAGGATAGGGATTGGCAAAGCTGATGGCCCAATCCAATCTAGATGCAAACCAAGTAAATCATTCTGAAATTGATTATACATGTGATATGGATGATTGTATTTGGTATCAGGATATTATTTACTATTTGAGAAACATGAGGTGTCCTGATAGTATGAACGATAATCAAAAGAGGACATTGAAGTTACAGGCCATCAAGTATGTAATTGTGAAATGTAAGCTGTATAGAAAAAATTTGGATTGCATACTATTGAAATGTGTAGATGAGAATCAGGCTAATCTATTGTTGAAGGAGATACATGAGGGAGTTTGTGGTGGACATTACATGGGTAAAACAACTGCTCATAAGATCTTGAGAGTAGGATTTTGGTGGCCCACAATCTTCAAGGATGCAGAATAGTTGATAAGGAGATGTGATGCTTGTCAAAGGTTCTCGGGTAAGCTTAAGTTTTCAAGTAATGTACCATTAAAAATAGTAGAAGTTCAGGCTCCTTTCCAGTAGTAAGGAATTGATTTCATAGAGGAGATACCAAACAAGTCAAGTGGAGGACATTCATGGATCTTAGTTGCCACTGATTATTTTACAAAGTGGGTAGAAGTTGTACCTACAAGGAATGCAACTAGCAGGGTGGTAATTTATTTCCTGATGAACAATATTGTTACAAGGTTTGGGTGCCCTGAGAGGATAGTGAGTGACAATGCTATGTGCTTCAGGTCTGCTGAATATAAGGACTTTTGCAAAGGTTTGAGAATTCAGATTTCTAATTCCTCACCTCATCATCCGCAAGGAAATGGTCAGGTAGAATCTACTAATAAGAGCTTGATTAAAATCTTGAAGAGAATTCTAGAGAAGAATAAGAGGGCATGAAATTCAAAGCTGCCATTAGCTTTATGGGCTGATAGGGTAACTGTGAAGAGGGCAATTGGTTGTGCACCATTTGACCTGGTGTATGGAATTCATGCTAGATTGCCTCAGAATAACTTATTGGAGATGTACAAGTTTGTGCAGTTATATGATGATGACATTGATGATGAAATGTAGTTGAGAATTGAGGACCTCATTAGGTTGGATGAAACTAGAAGAGAATCAGTTGCAAGAAATGCCAAATTGTAGTTGCAGGTTAAGAATTTATATGATAAAAAGACTGTTGACAAAAATTTTGAGCCTGGTGATTTGGTGTTAGTTTGGAATGCCAGATTGGAGGATAAGGGGAAGCATGGTAAATTTGATCCCATTTGGTTAGGGCCATATCCAATTCATGAGAAATGGGGCCAAGATTCTTACATCATCAAGGATTTTAATAGTGATATTCAGGAGTTTCCAGTTCATGGACAATTCTTGAAGCAGCACTTCATTTGAAGTACTCTGTTTTCCATGAATAGTAGTTAGGGTTGTACATCTTGTAAATTCTTGTATATAGATTGCTTGCCCCTACCTTGTTTTGCCCTGGTCTGTCAAGTTTCTGGTCCTATTGCTTGTCTTGCCCTACTTGTTCCTTACTATTTGCAATTTTTGTCCTATGGGATGGTCCACTTGAACCAGTGATTCTGAATCGTTACTATGCCTGTAGGAGGTATACATCCCCAGATAGAGCCACTGTTAGCATGTGCAAAAAATTTCATGGCTCCTTGTCTTTACCCCTGCTCTCTGCAATGATTTTTTTGCTCCCTGGTTAAACCTTAGGCAAAACGTTCAGAATCTAGCCGTTAGGTTTCAAAACTCAAATGTACCCTAGCTTTATTCTTTTCACATGTTACCTTTTTGCGGGTCACTTAAACACCTCTTTTGCATGTGCCTTTTAAGTTTCCATGTCACCCTGGTTCATAGTTAGTCTTTCTCTCTGATGGGTCCCTTTATTTTTCCTAAGTCCGCAATCACGCCCTGCGATTTTAATATTTTTTCTAAGGTTCTCAGCTTTATCTTGTAGAGTTATCAGTGGGTCCACCTGCCATATGCCTTGTCAGCATTTTGTGATTGGTCTATGGGTTAGTGATTGTGCATGTGTCAGTGGGACCTAAATTTTTGAAGGCTCAATGGGACCTAACAATGTCAGAGGATTGATGGTTGGCGTAAGTTTGCATGGGATTTGTCAGAGCCATGAGATCTTACGTCGGCCATTGATGTTACTTTTTTTAGGCGGCAGTTCGTCAGTGGGTCCTATTTGCCAGGTAGTTCTTATGTGCCATGCTATTCTGAGTTGGTATATTTTCATTCGTACGCATGTTGATAAGTTGGTTTATGTCAGAGGGCCCACGTTAAAAGCTTTTAATCTAATGGTTGGCATATGATCGCAAGGAATATTCCAAGCTTTTGCGATCATGTGCCATCCATTGGATTTTATTCCATTTTTCCAGGTTGCTTGTTGTGCTCAGTGGGTCTGGTGTGACATGCATGCTTGTAGTTGGAGGTTTCTTATTGGTCAACAATGATGTGCTCAGAGGTGGGGCCATTGTTAGAAGGGTCTGTGATGAGGATGGATCCTACGACTGGTGTAAGTTTGCATGGGATTTGTTAGAGCCATGAGATCTTACCCCAGTCATTCATTTCAAAGGCTTATGGTAAGTGGGTCCTATGTCAGTGACTGGGCATGGATCAGTGAATGGTTTAGTGACATGTGGCACCAGGTGGGCCCAGGTGGGGTCTGAGGTTTGGTGGAGTTGTAATATCTAGCGGTGCCAAAAAATTTAATGTGTTTGTGCACTCATGAGAAAATAAGAGGATTCGCTAGTTTATTTGGTGATTGTGCGAACGATAGTTGGGAAGTCGCTAAGTTGTTTAGTGAAAGTGTGAAATGTTTAGCGAATTGGCGAAGGTCCTTTGTCACCAATTTGCTAAGTATGGTGGGGCCACTTTAGAAGAAAATCATAAAGCCATGAAGGAGGTTTGATCAGACGGCTATGTTTTAAAGATGGTCTCAGTTTGAACGTGGGCCGTCGTTCTCTGCAGGCACCATGGATTTAGCCGTTGTGGTTCAAATTCAAATTTTTCTGAGAGCTTCCATCACCAGAAAGTACCAAATTTATGAAATTCATTGCAGAAATGACCCTGTTCAGTGAGATATGACTAGTTTTCTATTTACGATGTGGTCCAGGGTGCTGTTGGATTGTTTGCAGAGCTTGTACCATTTTGGTTGTGTGCTCAAGACTTGTTGTAGGGTGTCATTTTGAGCCTAGTTTTGTGATCCTCTGTACTTGTAGAGAAGAATTTCATGATTAAGGATAAGTTCAGGATTTCCTCTTTCCTAATTGGCTATGTTTCCCACCCCTGTAATAACTTTTTAGACCATTTCCACCAGGTTGGGTGGTTGAAACCCTAACCCTAGTCATCCGTAGCTTGTTGTAGATTTTCAAGATGACTAGGGGGTATAAGTTAGAGAATTTTGGATTTTGCAAGGGTTCCAAAACATTGTTGCTTTTGGTCCCTAGTTTTTGACTGTAATATACTGATAGAAGTTTGATTTTGTGACTTTTTTGATCTTGGTATCATTTTGATTGTATGTTGATTCTGATTGTGTTAATGAGAACATTTTGAATCCCAATCTTATATCTTGTGTATGTCTTCTTGCTTGTCTCTGATCTCATATATGTTAGTTTCATAAAGTGTGCTAACATATGGTAAACAAAGAGTATTTTGAATTTATCTTTGAGTTCCTAACAAAGTTAGGATTAAAGTCTTCTAGGTGAATTTAGTGAGTTTGCAGCCAGGTGTAGAATTTGATGTCCTTGTGCTTGAGGGAAAGGGGTAATAGGCAAAGCACTTACCTTGGATTCCATTGTGTTTGATTTGAGGTATTCAGTTGAGGTATATAGTTAGGTGACTCTGAGCCCTGGGATAAGGCACTGGTCCTTCCTCTTGAGGTATGCATGGTTAACAACTACAAACACAAACATTATTTGATAAATCTTTAACAATCTTATATAAGATATAGTGGAATATTATTTTAGACTCCTTTAGAGAAGTGAGTCAAGGGTACACCTACCTAAGCACTAAAGCTCAAAGTGTAGAAGGATCTTTTGATCCTTGTCAGTTGGCCCTCTTCCTTGTGGACTTTGGAGTGGTGATAGAGTCAAGAGTTTTATTTATATTATCCATCAAAGTGTAAATCTACAAGTTGAAGATCAAAGGGAATAATCCACAACCAACAAAACTAAAGCAAAAGGTGTAGCCCTAGTGGGAGTTCTGATACTTGATCTGATACTTGTTCTAATACTTGTTTTGATATTTGTTTTGATACTAGTTTTGAAACTTATTCTGATACTTGTTTTGATACTGGTTTTGATACTAGTTCTGATACTATTTTTGATACTAATTTTGATACTTATTTTGATACCCTGTATACTTGATAGTATCTTTTTCCATTGCAAACTCCCAAGCAAGATCATATCATGTAGTCCCAATGTCTAGCAAGGTGGAGAACAAGAGGGATTAGCAAGTTGGTGAATGAGATGGATGACAAGAGAATGAAGGAGAATGAAGGGAAGAAATCCTCAAGGGAAAACTCCTCAAGAATACCCAAGCTTGGGAAAAATTTTCACATAAAGCGCATTTGGACAAGCAATGAAAGGCCAGCATAAGATAAGTCAAAAAAGTGTAATGCCAAAGAAGGACATGATGTAGTCCAAAGGAGTAGACATGTCAAGAGGCTTCATAGCACCGTGTTTTACTCTTTCTTTCTTTTTTTATTAGATCAAGACCAAAGGGAAAATGATAGCGAAAGACTAGAATGAATGGAGGAAAATAAATATGAAGGCTAAATAGGAAGGGAATGAAAATAAGATCATTGTAAGATAGCTCACAAAATAGCCAAATGTTTGTGTATAGATCAACATTGTCAAGATCAAAGAAAGAAGATGGAATGGATGAAATATGTAGAAGAACTACACATGATGGCTGATTGCCAGGTTTTCATCACAGTACTTATCCAAGGCACCACAAGGGAGTGGTTTTCACCATAGGATGAATTTATTTCTCTTTACTTTTTCTACCAAGGCACCTATTTCCAGGTTTTCACCAAGGCACATTTTCAATTTTTTCATTTTATTTTTTTTTTCTAATTTTTTTTTTTTTTAAGAAGGCAAGCTTTTTAGATAATTCTCCTTGAAAGGATAAACCATGATATGCCAAGGATTCAAAATGATATGCTCAAAGATGCTGATAGGGAAAGGTAGATGGAAGAGAAAAATAGAGGATAAGGTTTTATGTAAAGTAAGTGAGGTTGGAAGATAGGAGGAATAGGCAAATGAGGAAAAAAGATAGAAGGTAGAAGGATAATGAATGGATGAATTGTGAAAGGGTAAATGGAAAGGAAGGAAAGATCAACATCAACACACACCTTGAAGGGTAGTGAGAGGGTGGAGGAAACATAAATGAAGGAATATGGTGAATGGATAGCAGAGGTTGTGGTTTAGGCACATGGAATGGAAGAATGTTTTTGGAAGAAGATGAAGTGGAAGTCTTTGGAAGATTGAATGTCAACTTCACTTTTTGCTCAACACCAGAATCTTTCAAGAGAGACTTTGGAATCCATATAAATGTAGGCTTTTCATTTCTTTTTGATAATCTAGAGAGAATATCTTTAATGATAGATTTTGGAACTCATACTTGTCTTGTAGTTTTTTTCTTAGATATCTCTTTTGACTTTATGCCTCCATGTCGTTTAGAGGAGACATGGTGATCTTCTCTTTTTGATGGATTCTTGTATTGCTTCTTTTTCTTGTATTGAACATTCAAGTTACTTTCAAAAGACTTGGGACTTGTAGAAGAAGAAGGAGGATATGACTAGTTTAGATGGGTGGGTGGATGAAAAGGATTCAAGGGTATGCATCTATGTTGATCTTGAGGAAAGATGGGAGATGGAGGGACGTAAGGACCCAAGATGGATGGTGAATTAGGAAAGTTAGGAGGGGAAAGTGAAGGGACATAAGGACCCAAGATGGAAGGAAGATGTGAAGCCCTTTGTAGTGGTGGAAGAGGTCCCAGGATGCAAGTGGAAGATGCAAAAGGATAATTAACAAGTTCATCAACATTTATATGACAACCAAGGACATCAACATCTTTAGAGGGAGCATTAAAATTTTCAATAGAATCATGGACATCTTGAATATGAGCACCTTCTTTGATAGGATTTTTCAAAGCTTGCAAAGACTTAGGAAGAGTAAAAAGTGGAAGTGAACATGGAGTGGTAGAATAAGAAGATGGAAGACTTTGATCTTGACAAGGATCTTTGGCTAGCATAAGCGCATAATTTTTCTCTTGATTTTCAATAGGCTTAACATTGGAAAGAACAACACCATTTTTACCAACCTTAATGGAAGTATCATCTTTGGAAAGCGAAAGTGTAGTAAGGTTATTTTGATTGTCAATAAGCTCAACAGTGTAAGTAGTAGCTTGATCTTGCTTAGGAGAAGACTTAAGACATGGTGGAATGCATGAAAAAGGGTGTGTAGGATCAAAAGAACCCTGAGGTGGATAAGAGACATCATGAAAAGGAGTGGACGACATGGAGGGTTCTTGATCTTGATATTTCTTTATGTTCTTTTCTTTATCATTTCTAGAGTCCTCTTGACATGGACCCACTTCTAAGGACAAGGAAGCATGTTGGGATTGTATGGAAGACTTTGGAAGAGATGGTGGAGGACTAGATGAAGAAGGAATTATAGCATATGAAGGCTTAGGCTCTTTAGGTTTAGCATTATTGAAAGTATTAGTAGCCAAGTGAAGGTTAGCTTGAGTTTCTTCAAGGGGTAGCCCTTGAGGATAACTATAGGGAATCATATGAAAAGTATCAAGACTTTCGTTGGATGAAGGATTTGTGAAAGATTTGGAAGAATCAGAAGCTTTAGGAAGTGTATGGTTATTAGAGGAAGTAGGGGATGGAAGGGAACCATCACAAGAAAAAGGTTCAGCATTAACATGATCTTTCTTGAGAGTGTAATCTTTATTTTCAGCATGAGAGTTCTTAGAGGAGAGATCCTTGTAGTATTGATGCTTCAAGCTAGCACAATGCATTTTATAGTCCTTAGCAGTAGTAGATGGATCATAATCAAGGTATTGTTCACAAAAATCATCAAAGTCTTTTTCAAAATCAGAATCATATGGATCACCATCATGAGCTATCCAATGTGACATCCCATTTCCAGTAAGCAGGAACACATGATGAGGAGGACTCTTAGGAACAGAGCTATCATAGGTATCATTATATTGTCCATCATCATAGTCATCATAGTCTCCAAAGATGGATGTGTCACTCTCTATGGAAGAGGTATCATAAGGATTATCACATTGCTCAAATTATGTCTAGGGGCATGGTGACATGTAAAAGTCTTTATCAAATGGAAAAGGACATAGAGCTTCCATGGAGAACTCTTTAGGTTCCTTTTCTTTCTCAAGTTTGTTAAGTTTGACTTGCATAGCTTGCATATGCTTCATCATAGCTATTATCAGAATTTCTTCCTCATGTGTACTAATTCTTTGAGACATGTGTACTAATTCTCAATAGCTACTGCTTTGTTCTTGACACAGTGATTTGTTCGACAGATTCTGGAACTAGGCTGAAAAAGCTAAGTATTTGGCAATTCTAAACATTTTCTATCAACTTTTCAAAATTTTCTCAAAGGACACTCTGTAGACTTGTACGATAGTGGTTATGCTATGAAATGATAGTTGAAAAGCTCATACCACAGTTGAAAAACTCACATGATAGTTGCTAACAAGATTTGACTTTTTAAATTTGACTGGCATAAAGACTCATACGACACTGGGTTCTTTACCATACAACAGATGGGTAGTAATGAAACGACACTTGATAGAAACTCATATGACTTTCTAACCTCCTGAGATGACTTTTGACTCCAGAAAATAATTTTACTTTAGATTTTGCAAATTTTGAGTTTTCAGATTCGGATTGTTTACAAATTTTAATGTCTAGATTTGAGGGTTGTAACAGATTTGTCCATTTTCAATAACCAAATAGATAAACAAGCACGCAAAACAACAAGCAAGTGATTTTAAGCATGTCTAAAAACAATGAACGAGGGCAAAAGCAACCTTGCACATGAACAATCAAGTGACTTATTTGTTCTAATCCTCAGAAGTGCTAATTGTGTATGTTCCAAAAATATTTTGCAATAATGCACATATACCATAGAAAATAAAAATTTGGCCTCGCTAGGGTTTTTAGTAATGGTTTGACTCTACAAATTTTATGATCCAAAGGGGTGAACTCCAATCTTGGCACACCAGGGTTTTGACACAGTCCAAGAATTTAATCAATCAGGAGCTGCTAGGGAGATCTGACAACCCAACAATGAACCACACTTGTGAAGATTTCTTCCATAAGGACATTTATATAGCGGTTGTTACTAGCATGTATAAAATGGCTATTACCGCTTGAGGTTCCATCAACGCAGTTTTCCTTGTGAAGGGATCATCCACTATAGTTAACCCTCTCTAAAGGTGACTCACATTATGATACCACAAGGGGACTTGGCTCCAGATCCAAGGTTTTGATGCCTCTTCACTTTTAACCCAAACAAAGCAAGAAGATTAATCTGACACGCTAAGACAAAGTTTGTTTCACCAAAGTTTGTGATGTCAACCCCATGTGATCTATCAACCTCTCTGGAGAGAGAATGTATCAATCAATAAGAGAAGATGCACTAACTGAGTAGAATGTGAAATGCACTAAGTATCCTCCCTACCTATAAGGATTCCATCATCAAGAAGGATTTCACTAGGAATCCAATCTCTCAAGAATGAAAAATAGTGTTCATAGGGCCTAATTACTATGTGAGCACAGATATATTTCTGAAAGTAAATCTACCAAAAGTACCCAAAAGTAGAAAGAGGAACACTTAACTCTTAAAGAGAATATGAGGTGAGTCCACAAGTTGGAACAATTAACCCCTCAAAAAAGCTAAAAATGAGTCCACAACTTAGAAAACAAGTGAGTTCTAAAAAGCACAAAAGGGTTTCCTGGTGGAACAATTAACGCTTCTATCCTCTAGACCCCTCCCCTTTATGGCACTGAGATTGCAACCATGGGGTGGAATGAGGCACCGACGGATTAGCAAGTCCAATAACCCAAGATAGAAATCTAGATCAATCACAAGTATCTAAGACTGCTTAAATGAATACCTAAGGTGTCACAACCTAGTATCAATTATGCAAGTGTGTAAAACAAAAGCATGAAAAGAAGCACTCAAGCTAGACACATGAGATATTTATTTTAAGTCCAAATTAAAATATTATCAGAACAAGTAGAATACCTAAGATCCTCATGATGCACTTAGTAGATATTTACTTGATTTTTATCTTTGTTAAGCAATCCCACGCAAGCAAGCAATAAACTCTTCGATAAGAAAACAAGCAAACAAGCAAACAAGATATGCAACGTATCTTCAACTTATGAAAACCCTAGGGTTAGCTCTAAAAATCAATTATAATCAGAAATAATAACTAGCAATTAACTCAAATGACAACTCATATCATTCATTGAACCATGTAAAAAAAATAAGTGCATACCCATCACAAAATTTAATTTTTTTTGCTGCATTTGACCTAGTCAACAAGATCTGATTTTTTTGATATGATTTTGGCCATAGAAATAGAAATTCAGAATAGAGACCCCTACTAAAAAAATAGAGAGCTTTCCAAAAATGAAAAATTTTTAGAAAAATCTCTTCATTTGTGCCCTAGAGACTCGTTTTACCAAAATAGACTACTTTTTGTAAATTGACTATTTGAGTTATTATATTGCATCCAAATTTAAAATACAAAGAATGGACCCTCTATATAATTTAAAGAGATTTCCTAAAATATAAAAATTTCTAAAAATTATGATGATTTGCGTTAGATATTGATTTTGTTTGGAATTTCAAGAAAAAATTATTAAAAATTCAAAACATCTCAAAAAATTCTAAATTTTTTACTAAAGCTTCCCCGATATGTGTCCAACCTAAAAAAAAAAATTAAAAGTAAAAATCTAAGCCATGTGGGAGATAAAATTAAATCTTTGAAACTTTAGGGTTTTAGCTCCCAAAAAAAATCAAAACTAGCATGTAAAGGTGGGTTGCCCTATAGTGGGCACCAGAAATGTGTGTGTGAAAATTGTACCTATTCTGTAGACACAACACTTTAGTAAAATATTAGAGGTTAGCAAAAATGAAATCGTGTAATGAATTGAAAGCTAAACTAACCAGGCGATTTACTACCTTCTAATAGGTGCGAGTATGATGTTCTCAGATTGTTATCGAGATCAGTGACCTTGACGACACCTAAATGAAGGATTTGAATGCAAAAATGATATAAAATATGAATGAAATTAATCTATATTTTTTTAATTTTCTATGCAATGATACGATGAAAAATTGATATGAAATCTAATCTATATGAAATTGATCTAACAATAATATGAAAACAAAAGTGATCTCACAAAACGTGGTTGATTCACAAAGAAGTTCTGATTCTCCAGATAGTAATTCACCAGCATAAGTTTGCAAATTATGAGATTTTGTGGATGATTTGGGATGAGCTGAGCCTTGATTTTATAGAAATCCAGGGCTTTGGAGGTGCATGGATAAAAGCCATAAATCACTCAAATAAGTCAGGTTGACTTTTGAGTTATTTTTAAATAAAGATAATTAACTCACAAAAACATGCAAAAGCAGAGTTTAACTTAAATTAGAAGTTTAGATCAACTTTAAAACTCAAAAATGATGTTGAGTTCCAAAAAGTCAATAACTTGCATTGATTTTCTGATTTGGAGTTTAACTGCTCTTTGATTGTGCACATGGATAATTATGAATTAATAAATAAATAAAGTGATTTATTCTCAACTTAACTGATTTTTGAAATAAAATAATTGATTTATGTGTTAATCAATTATTTTATCAAACTTTTATTCAAAAATAATATCATCAAATATGACAACTTTCTTTAATTAATTAAATAAGAATTTAATCAATTAATGATAGGAATTTTGATTTATTGTCAAATTTAAATAATAATACTTAGGAATAAATACAATTAAATTCAATTAAATAATTAAGTGGCAGAATTAAATCAATTAATTAAATATTCATCATATTTAATTAATCAACTTTAGGATAATTGTGATTTATCGCCAAATAATCATTAAATTAAAGATAATTAGGATAAATTAGGAATATTACTAGGAATATTCCCCGATGCACAATTTGAGATAATCAATTAAGATTCGATGATGTGTCGATGTGCCATAGGTTAGGACTTTGATGTCAATTTCATTTGATATGTAGATGTAGAAGATTAATGAACTTATAGCCCATTTTTGGGGTATTACAACTATAATTATGCTTAGTTTATGAGGGCATAAGTAGATATGAAAAGATGTGAAAGTTACAGTCAGTTGAAGTTGCACAGTTAGTGTATGCCAGTAAGGAATAGAGCATGGAGCCGACAGTTAGCATTTTCATTTGTGATTATAATTTAATAACGTAAAGGCCATGCACCCATTGTATTTATGTATCTGACATGTTTATATGTATAATTGTAAGCACGCTTAAGCCAATTCATTTGGAAGTGTTGTTTGTAATTAGTTATAGGGCCAACTTAACTATTTTTTTTGTATGAGCATATAAATATAAGATGCGCCCATTGTATTCGATATGGAAGTTTTAATAGAGTTGTGATAAGAAGAGCATAGGTATATGAAGACATCATAAGATGTATTAGAGCTTTTCTAGAGGTCAAAGCATCAGCGCACCAAAGGAACTAATCAGACAAGCAGTGTCACAGTGACATTTCACCTACAAATATAGTGTGTATCTGAAATTAGAAGGTTGTAGCCTTCACCATTTGACCAATGAGCTCTAAGATAGTGAGTCCACTTGCCTAATAGGGATCATTGTAAAAGACTCCTAATAGGGTCTGAACCTTACTAAGGTCTAATGTACTTAAAGCATTGTAAAGATACTCCTAATAAGGTAAAGGATCTTCTAACAAGGATCACAACACACTAGTGTAGAATATTAGTGGGTATCAAGTCCCACCGGGGTTTTTACCTATTTGGGTTTCCTCGTAACCATATCGGTGTCATGTGTTGATTTCATGTTTCATGTTTATGTGAATGTTTATTTTAGTACTTAAGCATTTAAGTTTAGAATAAAGATTAAAGGGAAAAGTTAAAATACAGTGAATAGTGATTTCCCCCCCCCCCCTCTCAATGTTCCCATTCCTAAAAATTGGTATCAGAGCTCAGGTCCTCGGTAAAAAAGTTTAACCACTTGAGGAGATCATGGAAAAAGCTAAAATGAAATATCTAGAAAGAAATCTTGAAGCTGCTCTTGAAGATTTGGACAAGTCATAAAGAGAATCTAAAGAACTAAATGACAAACTCAGTGATGCTCAATTAGTCATCAAAAAGCTAAGGAAATATTTGAAAGAATGCTCTACTAGTGATCTAGGAACAATGGTCAAGAAGCTCAATGAAGAAAACAAATCTTTAAAAGAAAAACTTGAAGAGGTTGATGATAAGCTGACTAATAATCAAGCAGTCTATGATGAACAAATCAAAGAGAACCTTTAGCTAAATGAAGAACTAAGGCAAGCAAACATGGAAATCTTGGAACTAAGGAATAGCAAAGAAAGCTTGGAATCTAAATTAAAAAAGGCAAAGGTGTTGGAAATTTGTCTATACTAAGATATATGACTAGATATAGTGTTTTCATTATGGCAACAAAGTCATATAGTAGTTTGGACTCTGCGCACCAAGTGTAAAGATCATAATTCAGTTAAGTGTTGAAGACTGGACAACATTCAGAGTACCAAAGACTCAAAGCATCAATGCACATGTGTATAGATTAATTAAGGTATGCACTCTGGAAGTTAAGGTTGTTAGACTATACTTACGCTTATTCTAAGAGTGCATAAGTAGATATGCAAAGATGTGAAAGTTACACTCAGTTGAAGTTGCACAGCTAGTGTGTGCCAGCAGAGAATAGAGCATAGAACCGATAGTGACTATTTTGGTTTGTGATTATAAGTTAATGTTGTAAAGGCTATCCACCCATTGTATTTAGGTTTCCAACATATGTACATGTATAATTGTAAGCATGCTTAATCCAATTCATTTGGAAGCATTATTTGTAATTAATTTTAGGGCCAACCTAATTGTATATTTGGTATAAGGGCATAAATATAAGGTGCACCCATTGTATTTGGTATGGAAGTTAGAAGAGAGTTGTGTTAAGAAAATTAGAGGTATGTGAAGTTAGCATAAGATGTATTAGCACTTTTCTAGAGGTCAAAGCATCAACACACCAAAGGAACTGATTTGATAAGCAGTGTCACAGTGAATAGTTCATCTATAGATATAGTGTGTATTTGATTCAGAAGGTTTTGGCCTTCATCATTTCAGAAGTGAGCTCTAGGATAGTGAGTCCACTCCCCTAACAAGGATCATTATAAAAGAATCCTAACAGGGTCTGACCCTTAACAAGTTCTACTATACTAAAAGCATTGTAAAGCTACTCCTAATAGGGTAAAGGATCTTCTAACAAGGATCACAAAACACTAGTGCAGATTATTAGTGGATATCAAGTCCCATCAGGGTTTTTACCTATTTGGGTTTCCCCGTAACTATATTGGTGTCATGTTTTGATTTCATATTTCATGTTTATGTGAATGTTTAATTCAGTATTTAAGCATTTATAATACAATATTTAGATTAAAGTCAAAAGTTAAAATAGAATGAACACTGATTCACCCCCCCTCTTAGTGTTCCCATTCCTAAAAATTGGTATCAGAGCTCTGGTCCTCAGGAAAGAAGTTTAACCACTTGAGGAGATCATGGACAAAGAAGAAATGAAACATTTGAAGAAGAATCTTGAAGTAGCTCTTGAAGACTTGGACAATTCAGAAAGAGAAATTGAAGAACTAAAAGAAAAAGTCAGTGATGCTCAATTAGTTATCAAGAGACTAAGAAAATATTTGAAAGGATGCTCTAACAATGATCTTGAAGAAAAATTCAAGAAGTTGAATGAAGAAAATGCATCTCTATTAAGTCAGCTTGAAGAATTTGATGACAAACTGATAAACAATCAAGATGTCTATAATGAACAAGTCAAGGAGAACCTTCAACTCAATGAAGAACTAAAAGAAGCTAACTTAGAAATCTTGGAGCTAAAGAATATCAAAGAAAGATTGGAATTTGAATTGAAGAAGTCAAAGGATCATATTGACAAATTATACACTAGTGTTGAATTGGTAGAATCATAGTTGTATGCAAGAAGAATCAAAGGAGACACTAGCTTCATTGGATACAATGAAGCATAGAATTAGATTGACAGTATGCGAGCAAGAAAGGAGTCACAAAAGAACTCTACTGATGATGAGAAGACTGAAGATCAAACCAAAGACAATGGTGGTCCTCCTAGGAATGAGCACAAGCAAGTAGAACACACTTGTTTTGATTGTAACAAGCATGGACACATTTTGCAAGGAACTGTATAGAGGTAAAACCTTTTAATGGTTACTGTTATACATGTAATAGATATGGTCATAGAGTTATGAATTTCAAGAGTAGTAAGAAGAACATGATTCAGCATGATCAAAGGAATCAAAATCAGACCAATGCAAGAAGTTCTCAGAATGTTACATGTCAGATATGTAACTATAATGGTCACTTAGCTAAAACATGTAGAATGGCGACTCATGTCAATGTGCCAAGGAATAATAGACCTTTAGTGATTTTTCACACCTATAACAAAGTAGGACATATCTCAAGGTTCTATAGATCAAGGACGCAAGGTCAGTAAAGCCCTAAAAAGACTGAAGAACTAGTTTTGGATCCTGAAGTAGAAGTCAAGTTTGTAAAACTCTCAGAGGATGCGAGCTTGATTTGGTTAGAAGGAAAGAGGACAAAGATGATGAGAATGTATTGGATGCATCCCAAGTGGATGCACCCTCTACATTTGCATGAATGACCCTCAGGGTCATAGGGGGAGCTAATTTAGCTCTAGACCCCTGCGTGGCTAGTATACGCATCCTCAGAGTATGTGCGTTTGGAATTAAGCTATTGGAGTGTATAGGAACCTTTGTGAAAGAGTGCACATGTTGATTATTAGCAGAACTCAAGTTTGAAAATTTGAAGTGATAGCATGGTTTACGCGAGTTACATTAATGGCAAATTTCTTACTTTAAGTACACAAAAAGTTGTTTGTTCACTCTTTGCATTCATATTTAGAGCAATTGGAGAGAAGATTGAGCCTTGGAAGTTGTTGTGAAGATTTGGAGATTAAATTATTAGTGTTTGTAGTGCATTTGATCGGTTGCAAGAAACCCTAGCTCATTGTCTCAATTCGAAAGCTGTTAGAACATCTTAGAGATCATTTGGAAAGTGAATATCAAGTAAGTCATGGCCACTCCTATTTTTTTTGATGTTGCTAAAAAGAAGAGGTATGCTTTCAAGAGGCACCCATTTAAATCAACCCTAGATGATTTGGAGGGAGCATTTTCCTACACACTGATGGGCGTCATGCATGTAGAAGACATAAGGGCTTACATCTATTGTAAGAAGGAACCCGTTGGACTAGATAGGTTAAGGGCACACATGGACACAATGTTGAAACTAGACAAAACATTCATGGATGAATACACCAACTAGAATGATCACCCCATTGTTGAATATGCCATGGCATATTAATTCTATGAAACTAAATGGATTAAGATATTGTTGAGTAGAATCCATGATGATTTGTTTTGGATTGGAGATGTACTAGTAAGAATAATAGGAGACCTAATTCATGAGATGACAGGCCTTTCTAAGATAGGCACCATCCTTCCTGTGGGTAAGGATGTTAGAAAAATGGTGGAGCAAGTGTGTACATCTAGAAGTGATAAGTGCACCATGACCATTGAGCCTATAGAGAAACTAGACACCAAGTTGATATCAATGATATTGGGTTACAGATTTCATCATACTAGCAAGGTGAACAGTGTGTCTGCAGGCACTATTCTTGCAAGCATCCATCTTGTGCAAGAAGATGGAGAGTTCAACTTGTGTGAGATCTTGTGCACATAGTTGATAGACAACATCAAGGCTATCAAACATGATAAGACTAAGGTATTCAGGTTTGGGTCCCTAATAATCTATATGTACCTTCATATAGTTGGTAAGGTGTCAGACTTGTATTTAGACAAGTCCATTCCTACCATGCCATAGATATCAAACAAGGCTTCCATAGAAAGAACATTAAGAGATTACATCACTTTGGAATTGAAGACTTTTAGAGAAAGAATGTAGATGAGGTATAGGATTCCTGAGAGTATTGTAGAGAAGTATAAGGATACAATATGCTTCATGGTCAAGATTGATACTACATGTATGGAACCTGTGGAACCTAGAACTAAGTGGATTCATCCACTTGGGTATGAAGTTGAAGAAAAAGTTCTTGAAGCTTATGCACAGGTACTACTATCAGTCCCTAAGGATGAAAATGAACCTATGTGGGGAACCTATGAAGAGAAGACTAGAGAAGTTGATGCTAAGTTGAATAGTGTTGCAAAGGTCACATCAGAGATCCTAAGAATACATGGTGTATCACAAGCAGACCTTGATAAAGAAAGGGATGAGAAGATTACCCTAGAATTGAAGAGCGTAGTAGAAGAACAAGAAGAAAGATAAAAATTGAGAAAGATGACAGTCAGAAGGGTAAAGAAGATAGTACTCCTTCTATGCCTAAAGATACTCCTCCAGAGTATAAGCCTTTCTTCAAAAGGAAGAAAGAAGCTAGCACTAGTCATCCATCCTCATGAGAATTAAGGAGCAAGAAAAACACTCAAGCACCTCCTCAGGCAAGATTTAGACCTAGTCTTAAAGTTTTGAATACAAGAATTGTTGATGAGGGCAGAATTGATCAAGTAGGGAAGTTCTATGAATCTTATAGTGAGATTGACACATCAAAAATTCATAGTATGATTGTCAAACATATGATAAAGTTCAAGAAGATAGTCCTTGAGTTGAAAACAAAAATTTGAGATGAAGTATGGGATATTTTGTAAAATCTAAAGAGAAAATAAAATGAAGAAGATATAAGGATCAAAGAAAAAGTATTAGAAGATACTCTGCCAATATGTTTTAAAGAAGAAGTGGAACTAATATTGAATTTGGTGAAGCCGCACCTAAGGAAAAAGATGAGAACTCTTCATATCATGAACAAGGACTATGAGTTGGTAATGAAGGAAATAGAAAAACCATTTGAGAAGGTGTTGTTAGAACAACAGATCAAACCACCTACTATGCCCATCACTCATGCACCCATCAAGGAAGATAAAGTGGCAAAGCCCACTAATGTACCAATGACAGGTCCTTAGGACTCAATGCCCATAACAGAAACTCAAATAGAAGTAGATCAGTCTATTCCAATGTTAGAATCACCCAAAGACAACATAATTATCATAGATAATGTGGAAATAGCCATGGTGGCTACTGATAAGGACCTGGACAAGTTTGAGGAAGCATTTTTCAACACTGAGGAAGCAAAAATCCTATGTAGCAATATCCCTCCCACTCAACAAGAAGAAGTAATCATAGAAGATATTTATAATGAGAAAGAAGAAGAGAATGAAGGAGTAGAGGTAGAAAAGAAAGATTAATATTCTATTGATTTGGTCAAGGTGAAGCAAGAGGTGATGGATAGCACTCCCATCACTCCCTTCTTAGCATTGTTGTCAAGTTTCACACCTGACACTAGTAGTTTGTACTCCTAGAAGAAAGAAGACCTGATTAAGTTCACATACTGTCTATGGAGAAGGCTAAGGAGAAGCAAGTAATGAGAAATCCTCTCATAGTGGAATCAGTAAATATTTTGAACAGTTTTCTGCCAGAGGATAAGAAGATGGTAAATGTACATTCAGTTGATGATGTGAGCATAGTCATCTCTCAATTCAAAATCAATTTTTCAAGCCTAGAAGAATCTGCAACCATAGTAGCAGAGGAGAAGTACTTAAAGAAGAGACTCAATGAACTAATGAGTAATTTTTTAGTAGACTTGACCTCTCTTAAGTCTAGTCAGGTATCATTGAAGGAATTTGCAGATCAAGGAGGGAAAATCATTGTAGAATCCATGGATCAGGATAAGTTTACTGATGCTCATCTTAAGAAGATCAAAGATGTAGAGGAAATGATTGAAAAGGTGAAGAATTTAGTACTAGACACATCCACTAATGTAAACATGTGTAACAATGTCTATCAAGGATAGTTGGATATAATTGAGAAGGTAGAGAAAGAAATGGAGAAGATAAGGTCTAGACAGATTCAATTGAGGAACGCTCTTGCACCCTCTCTAGACATTCTCAGTCAAAACATAAAGGATATTGATGCGACCATGATAACCTATGATCAAGGTCCAAGCACATAATTGGAGAAGATGGAGAAGCTTCAATATGCATTATGCACCCATCTACAAATAGTCAATTCTTTGATAACCTTTTGGAAGAAGGAGATCCAGAAACTCAAGATTGCATATTCAGATGTTTTCCCTCAGTAAGTGTATGTAGATAGAATTTTTTATGCACCTTTTTCATTAATGTCAAAGGGGGAGTTGCGTATAGAATATGGATTATATATATGTATAGGAGATATAAGGTTATGTATAGAAGATGTATAGAAGACAAAAGTTTTGTGTAAAGGGTCAGTTAGAGACTTGGCCATATTCCTTTGTTGCCATCAATGAAAAAGGGGGAGATTGTTGGCAGGTTTCTATACTAAGATATATGAATATATATAGTGTTTTCATTATGGAAACAAAGTCATATAGCAGTTTGGAGTCAATGCACCAAGTGTAAATATTAGAATTCAGTTAAGTGTTGAAGACTGGACAACATTTAGAGTACTAGAGACTTAGAGCATCAGCACACATGTGTATGGATGAATTAAGTTATGCACCCTGGAAGTTAAGGTTGTTAGACTATACTTATGCTTAGTCTAAGAGTGCATAAGTAGATATGCAAAGATGTGAAAGTGACACTCAATTGAAGTTGCACAGCTAGTGTGTGCCAGCAAAGAACAAAGCATAGAGTTGACAGTGACTATTTTGGTTTGTAATTATAAATTAATGTTGTAAAGGCTATGCACCCATTGTATTTAGGTTGCTAACATATGTACATGTATAATTGTAAGCATGCTTAAGCCAATTCATTTGGAAGCATTATTTATAATTAATTATAGGGCTGACCTAATTGTATATTTGGTATGAGCGCATAAATATAAGGTGCACCCATTGTATTCGGTATGGAAGTTAGAAGAGAGTTGTGTTAAGAAAAGAAGAGGTATGCAAAGTCAGCATAAGATGTATTAGATTCCATTAAGAAGTCATGGGAAAAGGAGATAGAAAACATGAAGACAGATTTTCTAGATTGTGTTGCAAGCCTATCATCTTTGCAATAATTAAAGTAAGGTATAACTCTTTTATGATACAATTTTGTAGCCCTCCCTACTGTTATTTTGTCATTCTTGTCAAAGGGGGATAGATATTTAGTAGAAAATTGATAATATATGATAAGATTTGATACTCTTAGGGGGATTATTGTATTATAGATAAGATTTTTTGAGGAGTTATAAGGATAGTATATATATGTTATACTATGGCCACAATTTTGTCAATTTTGAGATTTTGGAGTTGCACACTTAGCCAATTTTCTCATATGTTGCCACCAATGACAAAGGGGGAGATTGTTGGCAATTTGGCTGAGTTGATTGCATAGATGTTGTCATTATGGAAACATATGATCCACATGAAGATTGCACTAGTCAAAGAGCAAGTATGACAGAGCGCATTGCATATTTGTCTAAGTGTGAGACAGTATTTTTGCTAGTGTACACGAACACAATTTTTGTTTGTGACATTGATTGGAGTGAGTTCAGTGCTTGCACAATTGAAAATAGGCTCTATGGTGACTAATGATGATCCATCTTAGAGCAAAAGTCAGTACGGAATGTACAAAAGAAGTTATGATAGTTTTACCAAAGATAGTGTGAAGCGGACAGGACAGTATATGCAGGCAGAATTGGTAAAGAGTTAAGGGATTATTTTGTTTATCAAAATAATGTCTTAACAATATAAAGGGATGACATCTTAGATGTTTACTCTTGGTTAAAGCTATTCGTATATATGTAATTGTAATTGTAAAGTATAGTAGTAGAAATTTTAACAAGTAGCAAGTATTTGTAGAAGTATGATGTGAAGTATATGAAGCATATGTAATAGCGATAGTGAAATATTAGTGAAGAGATATCAATGCAAGAAGTATAAGGTTATGTACCTTGACCTATTTTGTAATCAGTGTATATTGTACATTACTTGTTTGGGCAATGGGCTCAGCTAGTAATCACATTTTGTACTACCAACTCCTAATAGGGTTGAGGCTTCTAACAAGGCCTATAGTCCCTTAATCAGGACTGATACACTATATGTTTGTAATAGACTCCTAACAGGGTCAACATCCTTTAGGATACTTTTGATTAGTGGATCTTTGTGGGTACCATCCCCACCAAGGTTTTCCCTTGGCCAGGGTTTCCTCGACAACAAATCATGTGTTATGAGTTCTTTATTGTTATGCATGTTATTTAGCTTCTTATGTTATGCATGTGTAAAGATAACATATTATATCCATAATTGGGCAAAAGATAAAGTTTGTAGAATACTGATTCACCCCCCCTCTTAGTATTCCCTATTTCTAACAAAATTATCTCAGAGTTCAATTGGAAAGTGATTAACAAGTAAGTCATGGCCACTCCCATTGTTTACGATGTCACTGAGAAGAAAAGATATGTTTTCAAGAGGCACCCATTTAAATCTACCCTAGATGATTTAGAGGGAGCTTTCTCCTGCATGCCTATGGGTGTCATGCATGTGGAAGACATAAGGGCTTACATCTACTATAAGAAAGAACTTGTTGTACTAGATAGGTTAAGGGCACACATGGATACCATGTTGAAATAGGATAAAACATTCATGGATGAATACACCAAGTGGAATGATCACCCTATTGTTGAGTATGCTACATCATATGAATTATATGAGATAGAATGGATTAAAATCTGATAGAGAAAAATCCATGATGATCTATTTTGGATTGGAGATGTTCCAGTAAGAATTACAAGTGATCTGATACATGAGATGACAAGCCTTTCTAGGAAAGGCATCGTCCTTCCAGTGGGCAAGCATGTCAGGAAAATGGTTGAGAAAGTATGTAAGTTAAGGAGTGATAGGTGTGACATGACTATTAAGCTGATTGAGCAAGAAAACATTAAATTAATGTCAATATTCAGATTTCATCACATGAGTAGGGTTAATAGTGTGTCTAGGGGTACTATTCTAGCTACCATTAGACTAGTAAAGGAAGATAGAGAATTCAACTTGTGTGAGATCCTGCGCGCATAGGTGATAGATAACATCAAAGCTATTAAACATGACAAAAAAAGGATATTCAGGTTTTGGTCCCTAATCATCTATATGTACCTTCATATAGTTGGAAGAGTTTCAGATTTGTATTTGGACAAGTCCATTCCAACAATGCCTTAGATATCCAACAAAGCATCCACAGAAAGCACATTAAGAGACTATATCACATTGGAATTAAAGACCTTTAGTGCTAAGATGTAGATGAGGTATAGGATTCCAAAAAGCATTGTAGAGAAATATAAGAATACAATATGTTTTATGGTGGAGACTGATACTACATGTATGGAAGCTATTGAACCAAGAACTAAGTGGATTCATCCACTTGGATATGAGGTAGAAGAATAGGTCCTTGAAGCTTATGTATAGGTACTTTTTTCAGCCCCCAAAGATCCTAATGAACCTAGGTGGGGAACATAGGAGGAAAAGACAAGAGAAGTTGATGCTAAACTTAATAGTGTAGCAACTAAAATAAAGGTTGCAAAGGTCACATCTGAGATCTTGAGAATACATGGTGTGTCTCAAGAAAACCTTGATAAAGAAAGGGATGAAAATATTGCCTTAGAATTGAAAGGTGCAATAGTAGAGGAAGAACAAGAAGATCCTAAGTTGAAGAAGATAAAAATTGAATTAGATGATAGTCATAAGGGTAAAGAAGACAATACTCCTACACCCATAGATACTATTGATCTTAACACTCCTCCAGTGTATAAGCCTATAGTCAAGAGGAAGAAAGAAGCTAGCACTAGTCATCCATCCTCGTGAGCTACAAGGAGTAGGAAAAACATTCAAGCACCTCCTAAGGAAGGATTCAGACCAAGCCTTAAAGTTTTGAATGCAAGAATTGTTGATGAGGGAAGAATTGATCAAGTAGGGAAGTATTATGATACTTATAGTGAGATTGACAAATCAGAAATACATAGTATGATTGTCAAACATATGATCAAGTTCAAGAAGACATTCCTTGAGTTGAAAACCTCTATTCTAGATAAAGTATGGGATATTTTAGAATACCAAAAGAGACAAGCAAATGAAGAGGATCTAAGGATCAGAGAAAAAGTATTACAAGATACTCTGCCAGTATGTTCTAAAGAATGAGAGGCATTGATATTAAATTTGGTGAAATTGCACCTAAGGAAAAAGATGAGAACTCTACACATTATGAGCAAAGACTATGAGTTGATAACGAAGGAAATAGAGAAGGTCTTTGAAAAGGTTTTATTAGAACAACAGATAAAACCACCTATTGTGCCCATCACTCATGCACCTAGTAAGCAAGACAAAGAAGAAGAGACCTTCAATGTACCAGTGATAGGTCCTCAGGACTCAACACCCATAGTAGAAATTCAAACAAAAGAAAACAAGTCTGTGCCCATCTCAGAATCACATGAAGGAAACACTATTATCATAAATAATGTGGAGATAGCCATGGCGGCTACTAATAAGGATTTGGACAAGTTTGAGGAAGCATTTGTTAGTACTGAAGATGCTGAGATCTTATGCAGCAATACACCTCCCACTTAGCAATAAGAAGTACTCATAGAAGATGCATCTGATAAGAAAGAAGAAGAAGAGGTAGAAAAGAATGAAGAAGATGCTTCTATTGATCTTGCAAAGGTAAAACAAGAAGTGATGGATAGCACTCCCATCACTCCCTCCTCAGCATTGTTGTCAAGTTTAACACCTAACACAAGCAGTTTGGACTCCTGGAAAGAAGAAGACCTGATTAAGTTCAACATCTTGGCTATGGAGAAGGGAAAAGAAAAACAAGTTATGAGGAATCCTCTCCTAATAGAATCAGTGAATATTTTGAATAGTTTTCTGCCTGAGGATAAGAAAGTGCAAAAAGTACATTCGGTTGATGATGTGAGTATAGTCATCTCACAGTTCAAAAGTATTTTTTCTAGCCTAGAAGAATCTACATCCATAGTAGGAGAAGAGAAGTACTTAAAGAAGAGATGAAATGAGTTAATGATCAACTTTGCACTAGACTTGAATTCTCTTAAGTCTGGTCAAGCATCCTTGAAAGAATTTGCTAATGAAGGAAGAAGGATCATTACAGCATGCATGGATCAAGACAAGCTCACTGATGATCATTTCAAGAAGATAAAAGAGGCAGAAGCAATGATTGAGTGGGTAAAGAATTTAGTGTCAGACACATCCACTATTGTGAACATGTGTAACAATGTCTAGCAAGGACAACTAGACAAGATTGAGAAGGAAGAAAAAGAGATAAAAAAGATAAGATCCAAATAGACTCAATTGAGGAATGGTCTTGCAACCTCTTTAGACATCCTCAATCAAAATATAAAGGTGATTAATGATGCTATGGTAACTTATGATCACGATACTATCAGTGACTTGGAGAAGATGGAGAAGCTTCAATATGCATTATGCGCCCATCTCTAGATAGTTAACTCTCTGATAACCTTTTGGAAGAAGGAGATCTAGAACCTCAAGATTGCATATCTAGATGTTTTCCCTCAGTGAGTATTTGTGTATATAGCTTTTGATGCACCTTTGTCATTAATGTCAAAGGGGGAGTTGTGTATAGAATATGGAGTATATATATATGTATAGGGAGATATAAGATTATGTATAAAATGTATAGAAGACAAAAAATTTTGTGTAAAGCAATAGTTAGCAACTTGGCCATATTCCTTTGTTGCCATCAATGACAAAGGGGGAGATTCTTGGCAAGTTGTCTATACTTAAGTATATGACTTGATATAGTGTTTTCATTATGGAAAAAAAGTCATATAGTAGTTTGGAGTCAGTGCACTTAGTGTAAACATCAGAATTCAGTTAAGTGTTGAAGACTGGATAGTGTACAAAGTTCCTACAGCTCAGAGCATCAGCGCACGTGTGTATGGATGAATTATGGTATGTGCCCTAGAAGTTAAGTTTTTTAGACTATACTTATTCTTCGTCTATGAGCGCATAAGTAGATATGCAAAGATGTGAAAGTTACAGTCAATTGAAGTTGCATAGCCAGTGTGTGCTAGTAGAGAACAAAGCATGGAGCCGATAGTTAGCATTTTGGTTTGCAATTATAATTTAATAATCTAAAGGCCATGCACCCATTTTATTTAGGTTTCCAACATGTTTATATGTATAATTGTAAGCATGCTTAAGCCAATTCATTTGCAAGTATTGTTTTTAATTAGTTATAGAGCCGACCTAACTATTTTTTTTGTATGAGCATAAAAATATAAGATGCACCCATTGTATTCGGTATGGAAGTTGTAATAGAGTTGTGATAAGTAGAGAAGAGGTATGTGAACACAACATAAGATGTATTAGAGATTTTCTAGAGGTCAAAGCATCAGCGCACCAAAGGAACTGATTAGACAAGCAGTGTCACAATGACAGTTCACCTCTAGATATAGTGTGTATCTAAAATTAGAAGGTTGTAGCCTTCACCATTTGAGCAGTGAGGTCTAGAATAGTGAGTCCACTCCCCTAAAAGGGATCATTGTAAAAGACTCCTAATAGGGTCTGACCCTTAACAAGGTATACTATACTTAAAGCATTGCAAATCTACTCCTAACAGGGTAAAGGATCTTCTAACAAGGATCACAAAACACTAGTGCAAAATATTAGTGGGTATCAAGTCCCACCAGGGTTTTTACCTATTTGGGTTTTCCCATAACCATATTGGTGTCATGTGTTGATTTCATGTTTCATGTTTATGTGAATGTTTATTTTAGTACTTAAGCATTTAAGTTTAGAATAAAGATTAAAGGGAAATTTAAAATATAGTAAACATTGATTCAACCCCCCCCCCCCCCCCTCTTAGTGTTCCCATTCCTAACATACTTTTGAGTATCTTAGGGAGAAGTTGGGAGTCATTCCCTTCCCTGATTTTGCTTAGAAGAAAGGAGGAAAGACATTAGTTCTTAGGGAATGGTGGAAGGTTGACTACTCTACCTTAAAAGTAGTACCAATGCTTAAATGAATGGTTCCCTTTGAAATTGATGTCAAAGGGGGAGTAATTGTTAGAAATAGGAAATACTGAGAGGGGGGGGGGGTGAATCAGTATTTCACAAACTTTTTCTTTTGCCCACTTAAGGATATAACATATTACTTTAGTGCATACAAAGGTTATCAAGCTGATTAACAAACATAGCAGTAAATAGAAAGAACTCATAACACATGATATGTTCTCGAGGAAACCCTGGCCAAGGGAAAACCCCAATGGGGATGGTACCCACAAAGATCACTAATAAAAAGTATCTTGTTAGGGATATTGGACCCTGTTAGGAGTCAATTTACAATATATAGTAGATCTGTCCTGGTTAAAGGACTTTAGGCCTTGTTAGAAGCCTTAACCCTGTTAGGAGTTAGATTACAAAACCTGAGCACCGGCTAAGCTCACTGCCCAAATAGGTAATACAAAATGTTTCTGACTATAATATGGTACTGCTTACAACTTCACATCAATAGCCTTTGCTGGTATCACAATATACAACTATCGCAAGTTATCTTTTCTTCCTTTTTACATATCACACTTGTATATTTCATTACATTTCAAGTATGCCTAATATATGAGTTATTAAAGCTAATAACTTTACATGGTCGACTTCCAAAATATTTATCCAAGAGTAAACATCTAGGATTTCATCCCTTCATAATGTTAAGTCATTATTTTGACAAGCAAAAATAATCCCTTAACTCTTTCGCTAGTACTATCTCCAAAACTGTTCTATCTGCAAAAATTGTCTTCGGTAAACTTTGAATAACTTTGTCTGTACTACTCCAAACTTTATGCACACTGAGATGGGGTATCCTGATACTCTATAGAAGCTTTAGTTAATTTCACAAAAAAAATATTTCTCCAGTGGATGTCGCCAACTAAATCTTCATCGGGTGCTCTGTCAGGATCACTGTATCCATACTTAGACAATTTCTTCCTTCAACTTGCCATACTTTCATTCCATATTTTTCACTCTCAATAGAGATCATATGTTTCCATAATGACAACATCTATGCATCCACATTAGCCAAATTGCCAACAATCTCCCCCTTTGTCATTGGTGGCAACATACGGGAAAATTGGCTAAGTGTGCAAACAAAACTTCAAAAACACTTATACAAAGTTGTGGGAAAAAGTTATACAATATGTATACAATATCATACTCCATAGACTAGCTCCCCCTATGAGTATCCTTCCTCAACATATATTCAATTTTCTACTATCTCTCCCCCTTTGACAACAATGACAAAGATAGGGTGTACAAAAATTTCAAAAACTTTATACCTTATTATCAGTTATTGCAAAGCCGATAGGCTTGCTACACAATCACCAAACTCTAACTTCCAAGATTCAAAATCTTTCTCCCATATCTTCCAGATGGATTCAGCAACATTGAGTAGAGTACTCAATCCGTATGCTGTTGTCTGACAAGCTTGCAGGGAATTGAAGCTAAACTTCTGAAATGATGTCTTTGTTGAAAGACACTGCTCAATTTGATCTTCAACAATTGATATCTTGATTGAGACATGCTCTCTCAAGATGTTAACCCTGATCATCTTTCTATTCTTCTCCTTTGCTAACATTCTAATTTCATCTTTCAATTTCCTTATGTTCTTCTCTACAAAACTTATCTTGACATTAGGGCTTGTCGAGGTGTTTGTCTCAGCTGTAATAGCATCTAACTTCTCTTTGATCTTCTTATCCTCTTCAACTGTTAGGATTTCTAATTTAGTGCATTGTATGTACAAATTCTTTCCTGTCTCAAAATGTCTCCTCAAATTCTTTATGCATACATCTAAACTACCAATATCATTTTGAATATTTACACTTAAAGTTTGTTGCATTTTTTCTTCAAAGTCTTCCTAAACTTTTATTCTACCAATATCCTTCAAGTTAGAAAATTCAGAGTCAAAAGAATTCATTACCATTTTAGCTTTCTCAAGTGGATCTGATTCAAATACCTTAGTGTTGATCACACTCTCAAGTTTCTCTGTCAAAACTCTAACTTTTCCTTCAAGGTCTTTCACCTTCTTATTCTTTCCAATAATTTTATTTAGAGATGTGATGAACTCAAGCTGATCATCATCTTCAACTTCTTTTCCAAGGTCTTCAAACATTGAACCAATATGCCTCTTCTTCCTGTCAGGTGCACTAATGTCTTCAACTGGTATAGAAGGTGCACTAGAGGTAGTGGCCTCTGTCAAAATTTGTTTGCCTTTAACTGACTACTCTATTGGAACTAATTCTGATATAGTTTGTGCTTCCTCTACTTCTGTATTCTTCTCTGATTCTGTGACCTTCTCTTGCTCTTCAAAAGCCAAATTGTCAACAATGTTTCCTAGATCATGATATACTGCATCATTTAATTCTAGAGTCACTTTGGTGCCTTCAATATCCATTGGTTCTTTGCCAATATTGATATGTGAAGAAGATGGAACTTCTTTAATACCAACTTCCTCTGCATGCGGTTCCTTTGATTGCTTCTACTGAGGGTCTAATTCAATATGCTTTTCTACAACTATATTTTCAAGAACTTGCATTACTACTTGCTCTGTCTCTTTCTGTACTTCCTCCTTTTTGCCTCCCATTATAAGGATTGTTCTTCTCTTAGTTCTCAATAAAGTTCCAAGAGACTTCAAGAATCTCTTCAAATGATCTTCATCCTCAACTTCACAGAACTATCTAATTACATGTTCTCTCATCTTTATGTCCTCTTCTTGTGCTCTCTATTTTCTATTCACAAGTCTGCTATACAAATCTTCTGGGATCTTACCATGAATAGTGCTAAGTTTCTTATCTACCACAATCATGTGTGTAACCATTGCATTTTCAAAGTTCAATCTGTCAAATGATCCATATAGATCATAGAATTTATTCAACTTAGTGAAGTCTCCATGCTTCATTATATCTTCATTAACTCTTTCAATTCTTGGTTTCCAAGTTTTCTTCTTGATTGAAACTACATCATCATCTTTAATTATTGCTACATTTCTAGTTATAGGTGGTACAACCACTTTATGTCTCTTGCCGGGTCCTATTGCACTCACTTTTACTCTTTTGCTATGAATAGGAGAAAAATATTTATCTCCTTCATCTTTTTTAGGTACTTCAACTTTTACCTTTACTGCAATAGGATCAATAGGATCTGCACTTGATGTCTCAGGTGAAATTACAAGATTTTCACTTTGCCTCAAGGCTTCTGCAGTCTTCTTAGCTATGTCAAACTCATGACTTGACATACCTGATTCTTTCAATATTTTCTTCATAGTAGATTCAACTCTCTTACTAGATTGCTTCTTTTCTCTCAAACTTATTACAGAGTTGAAATTCTCTTCATAGGTTCCAAACCTATTTGCATGACCATCCAACTCACACTTTAACAATCTATTCACATATCCTACTATTTCTGCTTCAGATATTTCATAGCTAAGAGGGTCTATGAATTCCATTCTAGGCTCAACTGCTTCAATGTAGGTGAAATCAATGTCAACCATAAAACAAATGTCATCTTTATGCTTTTCAACTAAGGATTGAGGAATCCTTGATTTGTTCTTAACAATATTCTGAAAAGTCTTCAATACAAGCTTCACACTGTCATTAACTTTATTAAAAAGGTGTTTCATGTAGACTGAGTTTATTCTTTCCATTGTGTTCACATTGTCACTCTAATCAACTATGTAAGGAAATCTTCTCAAAATATGGAAAAACATATAGGTTATCAGAGATGAAAACCTAAACTGTGTGTACCTAGCCCTCTTAATCTTTTCTAAGTTCTCAAATAACTGAATTTTCAAAATTTCACATAGGTCTACTGGTTTCTTCTCAATACACATAAGATAAGCTACATGAATCATTCTTGCAGCCATGTCATCTTCCCTTGAACTACCATAGAATTTAGTTGTTAGGATCTTACAAAGGTACCTAACATCATCTTGCTTAATCTTACTTATCACAATTCCTCTACCATTATAACTAGATCCAGTGTTATCTAAAACAATCTTTCTCATGTTCTTTTCATTCAGTGGAATCTCTCCAACTTTTGATAATCCAGTAACTTCATGAATTAGGTCAGTAGTTATATCAGTTACTCTATCCTCCATCCAAAATTTCCCATTGTGGATTCTACTTAAAATGATCTTGGTACATTCCTCATCATTGAATTCATACTTCATGGAATATTTGATAATTTCATTGTTCTCTAGGTGCCCATAAGCTAGTCTAACTGACATGTCTTGATTGTACAATTTCTTGTAATCATCACTAAAATCTGCATCTCCCAAAGTTTCAAACTTCCAACCTAAATATCCTTTAACATTCTCAATGTGCAATACTCTGTCTGGTATGGATGATAATGCTAGACTGTCATCAATTTTAGTTGGTTCTACTGGTTCTTTCTTAATCTTTGGTCTATTCTTATCCTTAACATTATGAACCATAGAAATATCCATCTTATCAACTGATTAAAGATCAAAAAATACATCGACTTTGCAAATTTAGGGTTTCGGTATGATCGTCGCTGCAAACTGCTTCCAAACTTCTTCAAATCATCCTCAACTCACTTTTCTTCTTTCAAATCACTTTTTAATCATAATAACTTCAATTTCAACCTTATAACACTTCACATTAACTCGATCTGACATCGCATTCATTCATTTTGCCGCTAAAACCTCAAAAAGCTGATTCTGCAAACCTGCAACCATAAAACTTTTTGCGACCTCGCAAAACACAATATTTTATTTTGCGCACTTAACCATAGCATTAGTACAACATAATAAACCTATATATAACTACACAAAACTTAACTCATTCAAATTCCTAATCTACACTAATCCTAAGTCCTAAACTATAGAAACTTACATAATTTAAGTACTTAAAGAAGGGTCAGGTAAAGATTCATCCTTACCATTGGTTACATTACCTTCCTAACTACTTTGAGTGCTGACTGTACCTCCTTGATCTGTGCCTTTGTCAAATTTTACTTCATCTTTATTGCTACAACAACTTTTCTCTTTGTTTCCTGCATTTTCATTCTGTCTTGCATTGTTCCTAGGGTTAGGGTTATGATGATAACCTCCATTGTTCATTCTGCAAAATATTGCTGAGTGTCCAAACTTGTTGCATATTTGACAAATGATTCCATTGTTTCTAGATCTTTGTCCTTGCTGGTTAATCTGTGACTTGCAATTTCTAGCAATATGTCATACTTTGTTGCATCTAAAACATACTACCACTTTTCTTTGATTCATTTCTTCAATATATTTCTTATCTACATTGTTAGTATTCCCAATCATTCTATCATAATTATTCAAAATTACTTTAGGTCTTCTACATTCGTTAGCTCTATGTCCAAAAATATGACAATTATAACAATGTCCATTAAAAGGTTTAAATTTCTTACCTGTGCAATCTCTCTTCATGTGCCCAATAGTATTACAAGAAAAACATCTACCTTTGAATTCTCTTTGCATACCTTTAGATGATTCTTCCTATTTTGATTCTTCTTGCTTTGATTCTTCTTTCTCTCTAGGTGGTTCTTCTTTAGGTGGATCTTCCAATGTGTTCTCATCTAGCTTTATTTCCTCCACACTTTCAGATGTCTTCAGATCTGGCTTCTTACTTTCATGGTTTGTTCTAAACATACTATATCCAAATCCAGTCCTATCAAAGAATGGTTCTTCAAAAGAAATTTGTTTTTCAGTCTTATCACTTTTTGAATATAGCCTTTCAAGTTGTTGTTTAGATTGAGTTAATTCACCTTTCACAATTTTATTATACTTCTCAAGTTCCACATACTGCACTTTTACTTTTTCAGATTTGGATGTTTCCTTTTCAAGTCTTGACCTTAGATCTTCATTCTCAATTTTCAATTTTTCATTATCAGATCTCAAATTTCCATCTTTCATACTAAGCTTCAGATTTACTATCTTCAACTCATGCTTAAGGATCTCATTTTCTTTTTCTAATTCATCACAATCTTCAACAAGCATATCAGATTTCTTTTCAGATTTCAGATCTTCAATCTTACTTTTTAATTTGTCAATAGCATTCTTTGCATCTTCATATTTTCTTCTTAAGGAGTTTCTTTCATCAGTAAGCATATCAATCTGTTCAAGAGATTCTTCAAGATTCTTCTGAAGTTGATCCATATCCATAGAGATCTTACTCAAGCTGCTAAGCTTTCCTTGAATGTTCCTTCTCTGAGTAACTGTGCTCTGATACCAATTGTTAGAAATAGGAAATACTGAGAGGGGGGGGGTGAATCAGTATATCAAAAACTTTTTCTTTTGCCCACTTATGGATATAACAAATTACTTTAGTGCATACAAAGATAATCACGCTGATTAAAAAACATAGCAGTAAATAGAAAGAACTCATAACACATGATATGTTCTCGAAGAAACCCTGGCCAAGGGAAAACCCTGGTGGGGATGGTACCCACAAAGATCAGTAATCAAAAATATCCTGTTAGGGATATTGGACCCTGTTAGGAGTCAATTTACAATATATAGTAGATCTGTCCTGGTTAAAGTACTTTAGGCCTTGTTAGAAGCCTTAACCCTGTTAGGAGTTAGATTACAAAACTTGATCACCAGCTGAGCTCACTGCCCAAATAGGTAATACAAAATGTTTCTGACTATAATATGGTACTACTTACAACTTTTCATCAATAGCCTTTGCTGCTATCACAATATACATCTATCGCAAGTTATCTTTTCTTCATTTTTACATATCACACTTATATATTTCATTACATTTCAAGTATGCCTAATATATGAGTTATTAAAGTTAATAACTTTACATGGTCGGCTTCCAAAATATTTATCCAAGATTAAACATCTAGGATGTCATCCCTTCATAATGTTAAGTCATTATTTTGACAAGCAAAAATAATCCCTTAACTCTTTCGCTAATACTATCTCCAAAACTGTTCTGTCTGCAAAAACTATCTTTGGTAAACTTCAAATAAATTTGTTCGTACTACTCCAAACTTTATGCACATTGAGATGGGGTATCCTCATACTCTATAGAAGCTTTAGTTAACTGTGCAAACAAAAATATTGCTCCAGTGGACGTCGCCAACTAAATCTTCATCGGGTGCTCTGTCAGGATCACTGTATCCATACTTAGACAATTTCTTCGTTCAACTTGCCATACTTACATTCTAGATTTTGTGCTCTCAATAGAGATCATATGTTGCCATCATGACAACATCTATGCATCCACATTATCCAAACTACCAATAGTAATATCTAGAGTCATGAAAAATAGAAAGAGGAGTAATTTACTATGGGGGAGCAGTATTCAGTTTTGACAGTAGTTTAGTTGAGGAAATAGAGAATATTAGAAAATATTGCAGCAGATGGAGGATTCATCTTTGGGGGAGTTTTGAAGAGGAAATGGATAATGTTATAAAATAAATGTTCATTTGGGTTGGTGGTGGTTTTTTATTCCACATGTTGCCATCAATGCCAAAGGGGGAGATTGTTGAAGATTTGCCAGCAGGCCAGTATTGAATGTATGTTTCTCATTGATGAAAATATATGGAAAGTAGCATGTGTGGAAGTCTTATGCAGTAATATTTTAGTATATCTAGCATGGACATGATATTAGAATGATATCATGGGCGCAGAGGTTAACTGTTAGTACAGAAAGTTATAAGCAGCTAGTGTCAACAGTGTTCCTAACAGAGTAACAGACAGTGTTGTATGTATGGTTTTATGTATAGTTATCATGGAGCCTTGCACACTTGAATATGTTTTGAAGACATGTTAGTGATGTTTTAGTTATGGATGCATAGTCTATTGATGAGTAGAAGTGAAGTTATGCAGTCACTATTCACCAACAACAGTTTCCTGTGTTTGTTCGAAAGGACCGACAAAGATTTTATTGGTTCTTGAGTTGTGCCTATCTTTAGGGTATGCACCCTTGGAGTTAAGCTTAGAACATAGTTATTGATGTTTTATTAAGAGTGCATGAGTTAATTCAGCTTACAGAGAAAGATCCAATTTTTTTGGTAAAGCTGACAGTGTGTAGTGTGCATCTACAATTATCTTATTGGACAGGTCCTAGAATGTGTTGCGTGCATAGTAGAGATGACAAAATATTTATCGGAGTTTGTTATGGTTTCTCTAATATGATTTCAAGGTGGTTCTAATAGGCTGACTTGACTATATCATTTAGAGGAAAGATATTTATAGGCAGTCATTTGTGATTGCTTGAGTGTGGTTCATGGTTGATTAAGAAAAGCATAGCAGAGTGTGTGAGGTGTTGAGCCATCAGAAGAAGGTCTATGTGACCAAGTAAAGTACTTGTGCTATTCATTGGAACTAATCTAGATAGTAGGTCAACACGTAGTTCACCAAGATCTAGATATAGTGTGTATCTATTATTTAGAAGGTTGTAGCCTTCACCCCTTTGAGAATTGAGCTCTTAGATAGTGCGTCCTCTCCCCTAGTAGGGATAATTATAAAAGACTCCTAATAGGGTCTGACCCTTGACCAGGTCTACTGTACCAAATATATTGTAAAGCAACTCCTAACATGGTTAAGGATCTTCTAACAAGGATCATAATACTCTAGTGCAAAATATTAGTGGGTGTCAATTCCCACCAGGGTTTTTACCTATTTGGGTTTCCCTGGAACCAAAATATTGGTGTTATGTTCTTGTGTTCTTTCATTGTGTTTATGCTTTATGTTTAAGTATACTTAATTGGATAAAGAATTGAATCTTGTAGATAACTGATTCAACCCCCCCCCCCCCCTCTCAGTTATCTCTTGGGACTATTCCTAAAAAAATTTGACCTTGACCTTGACCTAGGTCAAAGTCAACTTTGACCTTGACCCTAGGGTCCGAGATCCTCGAGGTTAGGTTCCAGTTTTTAGGGTTTCCTCAAATTTTGTCTTTTCCCTCTTCAGGGCCACTATTTCTTGGGTTAAGTGTTGAATTATCAAATTAATATTTGAGGTGGACCTTTCTTGAGATTTGTATAGGATTCCTAATTTATTATTTGAGATTAGCCTTTCTCGAGTTTTGTGCCTAATGCTCAAATTAACTTTTGGGTTAGCCTTACCTCAAATTTTGTGACAAGGCTCTTAAATAATTATTTTTATTTCTATATTAAGGGTGGTCCCCTTCTAGAGTTTTGTGTCAAGACTTTAATTGAATTTCCTCTCCATGTGCACCTCTCTAGAGTTTTGTGCCATGAGCCCTTAATTATTATTTTCTATGTGGCCTCTCTAGAAGTTTTTTCCCTAGATCACTATAAAAGGGAGCCTTCCTCTCTCATTTTCTCCATCTCATCTCATAATATCTTATATCATCTCATAATATCTCATCTCATCTTCATAATCTATCAAGAATTCAAGAAAGAAAGAAGGAGAAGGAAATCATTCAAGCATTCATTCATCTTCAAGCATTCAAGCATTCAAGATCCAATTCATCAAGGAGATCCATTGTTAGCCATTGAAGGATTCAATCTCTATGGAGCCCTCTTGTTGAATATTTCTCCATCCACATTCATCCAAGCCTCTTCCTATTCCAAGATCCATTCAAGATTGGTGTTGAAGATCTAAGACAATTGATTTGAGACATTGTACATGCAATTCTACATTCATTTGGAGCATCCATACTTGTGGATTCAAGGATTCGAATTGCTATCTCTATTTGAGCATTAAAGGTTGTCATTAGTATCAAAGACATCGGTCGGTTATGTATGCTACCCTAGTTAGTAACTGCAAGAAATACAAGCCAGTCGGTTAAGTCTTCACACCGAGAATAGAACAATTTTAACGAGCATCAGTGTACACTGATACCGAGCACAGTAAACATCGAGCAAACTAGTTACCGAGCACCAGTGTATTTACCAAGCAACATATACAATGTTTATAGAGGATCACAAGAAACAAAATAGTAATCAGAAATGGAAAATCTATTTATGCAAATAGCTACAACAAAATCACAAAACATTTTACCAAGATCGAGGATAATTTATTGTTGAGATATTCATTAAATGCGATGACTTGATCTTATGTTATTGTTTTGATCTAGGTTATTTTTGTACACCCTAGATCTTAGGGTTTTCTCTAAGATATTATAACCTAATTTTGTTAAGTGACATAAAGTAGTATGCTATATAATTGTATTTTTGTATCATTTTGATGTAACTGGTGGATGAACGAAGAAGTTCTTGAAGCATTAGCCAAGTTGTTGGCAATTTGGCTGAGTTGATTAGATAGATGTTGTTATTATTGTAATACCCCGAAAATGGGGTATAAGTTCATTAACGTCCTACATCATTGAATCAAATGAAATCGACATCAAAGTCCTAATCTAAGGCACATCGGCACATTATCAAATTTTAAATTGATTATCTCAAATTCTGCATCGGGGAATATTCCTTGCAATATTCCTAATTTATCTAATTATCTTTAATTTAATGATTGTTTGGCGATAAATCCTATTTATCCTAAAGTTTGATTAATTGAATATTTAAAGATATTTAATTAATTAGATTTAATACTGCCACTTAATTATTTAATTAAATTTAATTATATTTATTTCTAAATTATATTATTTCATTTTGACAATAAATCAAATATCTTATGACTAATTGATTAAATTCTTATTTAATTAATTAATGTCAATTGTCAAATTTAATAATATAGTTTTTGAATAAAAATTTGATTTAATAATTGATTAAACCATAAATCAATTGTTTTATTTTTAAAATTAGTTAAGTTGAGGATAAATCACTTTATTTATTTAAATTAATTCATAATTAATTATGCACATCCAAAAAATAGTTCAACTTTAAATTAGAAAATCAATTCAAATTGTTTTAAAAATAAACTCAACTCTCTTTTGAGTTGAAAGCTGATCTCAACTTTTGATTTAAATCAAAAAGTTGTTTCTGCATGATTTTTTGTGAGTTAACTATCTTTAATTCCTCGTTGACTCAAAAATCAACTAGAGTGATTTATGGCTTTTTTCGTGCATCCCCAAAGTCCTAGATTTCTATAAATCAAGGGTTAGCTCTTCACAAATCATCTCACAAGTTTGCATTCTTACTCTGCCAAAATCAATCAAATTTGCACAATCACGCTGGTGAATCAACATTTGAAGAATTGAAGCTTCTTTGCAAATCAACAACTTTTGTGAGATCAATCTTATTAGCATATCATTGTAGCTTAATTTGCATATCAATTTTTCATCTAGAATAGATTCATATTAGTTTATTTCATCTTATTGCATAGAAAAATTCAAAAACATAGATTAATTTACATTCATCTCATATCTAGGTTCTGCATTCAAATCCTTCATTTAGGTGTTGTCAAGGTCACTAATCTCGGTCCAATCTGAGAATACATACTCACATCTACTAGAAGGCAGTAAATTGCCTGGTTAGATTAGTTTCCATTTCACTGCACGATTTTAATTTTTGCTAACCTCTAATGTTTTACTGAGGTGTTGTGTCCATAGCTAGGTACAAAATTCACACACATAATTATGGAAACATATGATCCACATGAAGATCACACAGGTTAGAGAGCAAGTATGATAGAGTGCAATGCAAAATTGTCTAAGTGTGAGATAATTTTTTTACTAGTGAACTTGGACACAGTTTTTGTTTGTGATATTGAATGGAGTAAGTTCAATCCTTGTGAAATTGAACATAGACTCTATGATGTCTATTGAACACCCATATTAGAGTTCAAGTCAGTATGACATGTACAGAAGGAGTTATGATAGTTTTACCGAAGACAGTGTCAAGCCGACAGGACAAAATATTAAGACAGAACTAGTAAAGAGTTAAGGGATTATTTTGTTTATCAAAATAATGACTTAACAATATAAAGGGATGACATCATAGATGTTAACCCTTGGATGAAGCTATTGGTATAAATGTAATTATAATTGTAAAGATAGATGATGTAGTAATGAAATGTAATGAAGCAGTGATATGATGCAAAATATATGATGCATATGAAATAGTGATAGTGAAAGAGAAGCAAAGAGATATTGATGCAAGTAGTATAAGGTTATGTACCTTAACCTATTTTTGTAATTAGAGTATATTTTACACTACTTTTTTGGGTAGTGGACTCATCTGGTAATCACATTTTGTACTACCAACTCCTAACAGGGTTGAGGCTTCTAACAAGGCCTATAGTCCCTTAATTAGGACTGATACACTATATGCTTGTAATAGACTCCTAACAGGGTCAACATCCTTAACAAGATACTTTTGATTAGTGGATCTTTGTGGGTACCATCCCCATCGGGGTTTTCCCTTGGCCAGGGTTTCCTCGAGAAAAAATAATGTGTTATGAGTTCTTTATTGTTATGCATGTTTTTTAGCTTCTTATGTTATGCATGTATAAAGATAATCTGTTATATCCATAATTGGGAAAAAGATAAAGTTTGTAGAATACTGATACAACCCCCCCCCCTCTCTCAGTATTCCCTATTTCTAACAATTGGTATCAAAGCTTAGTTACTCAAAAATAATCATTCAAGGAAAGCCTAATAGCTTGAGTAAGATCTCTATGGATATGGATCAACTACAAAAGAATCTTGAAGAAGCTCTTAAACAAATTGACTTTCTTACTATTGAAAAAGATACTTTGAAAAGAAAGTATGATCATGAAAAGAACCTAAAAGAGAAACTGAAAAACACATTGGAAGATCTGAGATCTGAAAAGGAATCCAAAGTTTTTATTGAAGATTGTGATGACAATTTAGAAAAAGAAAATGAGATCCTTAAGCATGAACTAAAGATAGAAAATTTGAAGCTTAGTTTGAAAGATGGAAATGGCAAGAATGAAGAAAATCTGAAATCTGAAAATGAAAGTCTAAAGATTGAAAATGAAGGACTAAAATCTAAACTTTGTAAAGTAACATCTGAACTTGAGAAAGTCAATTTGTAGTATGATGAACTTGATAAATACAATAAGATTGTGAAAGGTGAACTGACTCAATCCAAACAACAACTTGAAAGGCTATATTCAACTAGTGAGAAGATTGATGAACAAATATCTTATCAAAAACCATTCTATGATAAGACTGGTCTTGGATTCAACACTTTTAAAGAAAATGATGAAAGCAAGGAACCAGATCTAAAGATATCTGAAAGCATAGATGAGAAGTCTGATGAGATCAACAAATCTAAAGATACACCTAAAGAAGAAGAATCACTGAAGCAAGAGGAATCACCCAAAGGTATGCAAAGAGAATTCAAAGGTAGATGTTTTGCTTGTAATACTATTGGTTATATGAAGAGAGATTGCACAGGTAAGAAATTTAAACTTCTTAATGGTTATTGTTACAATTGTCATGGTTTTGGACATAGAGCTATTGAATGTAGGAAACCTAATTTTATTGATAATAATGATGGTAGTAGAATGTTTAGGAATACTAACAATGCAGATAAGAAACCTACTGAAGATATGAATAGAAGAAATGGAGTAATATGTTATAGATGCAACAAGGTTGGACACATTGCTAGAAATTGTAGATCACAAATCAATCAACCTGGACCAAGATATGGAAACAATGGAATTGTTTGTTAGATATGCAACAAGATTGGACATATAGCAAGGTTTTTTAGAATGAACAATAGAGTTTTTCATCCTAATCCTAATCCCAGAAATCATGCAAGAAGAAATGAAGATACAAGTAACAGTTAGAAAGGATGTTGTAGTAAATCAGATGAAGTGAAATTTATCAAAATCACAGATCAAGGAGACATATTCAACATTGAAGGTAATCAAGAAGGTGAAGTATTGAAAGGTAAGAATGAATCTTTACCTGACCTATCTCAAAGTACTTAATTTATGAAAATTGCAGTAGAATAGGAACTTAGATTAGTGTAGAAGTAGATATATGATGAATTGAGTCTTGCATGGTTAATGCAAGGTAGTTTATGATGTTGTAATGTAATGGTTAAGATTGCAAAGAAAAATATTATGTTTTGTGAGATCGCAAGAAGTTTTAAGTTTTGCAGGTTAGCAAAAACAACTTTTTGAAAAGAAGCAGCAAAAGAATTGAATGCGATGTCAGATCTAAGTGAGATTGAATTAATAAAAGGTTATGATTAGTATCATTTGATCATCAAAGTGAATTCAAGTGTCAAGGAGATCAAAGAGCAGTGATTAAATCATTTTGCAAGGATTTGGAGAAGAATTTTGTGCCGAATCTACGCAAGCCCTAAAATCATGAAATTAAGGTATTTTACTTGACAGATCTTTGAATCGGTAAAGGAATTTGAAGAAATCATGGATGTTTCTTTAATACACAATGTCATAGATAAGAATAGACCTAAATTGAAAAGGGAACTAGTAGAACCCTTGGAAGATGACCCTAGGTTTTCTTTATCATCTGTACCAGACAAAGTTTTACACTTAGAAAATGTCAGAAGTTATCTTGGATGCAAACTAGAGACAATCAGTGAAAGTGATTTCACAAATGAATATCAGAAGATTTACAATCAGGATATGACACTGAAACAAGGTTTTGAATATTTGGAACATAATGAAATTGTTAAGTATGGATTACAGTATGAATTTGATAATGAAGAATGCACTAAGATTATCTTGAGAAGAATTCATAATGGAAAGTTTTGGTTAGAAGATAGAGTGATAGATATTATAGAAGATTTGATTCATGAAGTCACTGGATTATCTAAAATTGGATCTATTCCTTTAAATGAGAAAAACATGAGGAAAATAGTCATTGACAACACAAACTCATCCTATAATGGTAGAGGAATTTTGATTAGTAAGTTCAAACAAGATGATGTGAGATACTTATGCAAGATCCTAACTACTAAGTTTTGTGCAAATTCAAGAGAGGATGGCATGGTAGCTGGAATGATACATGTAGCCTATCTAATGTGTGTTGACATGGTACAAGTTGATATGTGTGAAATTTTAAGAATTCAATTGTTTGAGAACTTGGAGAAGATTAAGAAAACTAAGTATACATAGTTTAAGTTCTCATCCTTAATCACCTATATGTTTTTTCATCTTTTGAGAAGATTTCATTACACCATTGGAAATGATTGGAATGATGGAAAAAATACAATGGAAAGGATTAGCCTAGTGTACAGAAGACATGTTATTGACACTGTAAATGAGAGTGCAGTACTAGTAATTAAGACATTTTAGAATATTGTGTCTAGCAGATCAAGGATCCCTAAGTCTCTTGTTGAGAAATATAAAGATGATATATGTTTTATGGTAGATAATGAATTTACCTATATTGAATTAGTAGAGCCTAGAACAAAGTTCATAGACCCTCTTGTCTACAAGATATCTAAGGTAGAAGCTGAAGAGTATGTTAGCAGGTTACTTAAGTGTAAATTGGACACTCAGTGTAACAAGTTTGGAACCTTTGAGGAGAACTTAAACTCTGCAAAGATCTTAATTGAAGAGAAGCAGTCTAAGAAGAGAGTTGAGAGGAATATAAAGAAAATCCTAAAAGATACAGGGATGATAGAGCGTAATTTTTTGATAGCAAAGAAAACAATAGCAGCAATCAGAGAGACTGGACAAAAAGAAGTTTTGTCTATCCCTCCTTTATCATCAATTGTAGTACAATAGGAAGAACCACAAGTGAAGGTAAAAGTGGAAGTAACTGAGAAGGATATAGAAGCAAAGATGTCTACTAGATCCACTTCCTCCAAACCTAGCAAAAGAGTAAAGGAAAGTGCTACTAGACCAGGAAAGAGACATAAAACTTTACTGCAACCAGTTCCAAGAAAGATTGTAGAAATAAAAGATGATGTCACTACTATTAAGAAGAAAGCTTGGAAACCCAAAGTTGAAAAGCTTAATGAGCAGATCATTGAGAATGGAGACTTTACAAGAATGAACAAGTACTATGATCTTTATGATTATACATATAGACTTAATCTAGAAAATGCAGTTGTGAAGCATATGATTTTGGCTGACAAGAAGTTTGATACAATTCAAGGATAGATACTTGATGATTTATATAACAAACTTGTGAATAGGAAGAAGAGAGCATTAGAAAAGGATACAACTATTAGATAAAAGCTTGTGAGGAAGCTTTGTGAAGTAAGAGATGAAACACATTTCAATCAGATCATGAAAGCCTTAAGCACCCATCTGAGAACCAAAAGGAAAACCATTCAGATTATGGGAGGTAGGTATGAAGAAATCAATTCTAAGACAGAACAAGCTATTATCATGGTTATGGTAGAAAATGTTGGAGAACCATCAGTTGCAGTAGAGAAAGCAGGTGAGAAAGGACAAGAGGACATTCCCTCTCCTTCAACTATTAATATTGAAGATGAAACAATGAATGTAGAAGGAACAAAAATCAATTTGGATAACAGGAAGCTACAAAAGAAGAAGAGATGATAGAGACTATAGTTGTAGAACCACTAGTAATAGAGGAACAATTTCCCATTCCCACCGGAGAAGATATCAATCTTACTCCTGAGAGTGGAAAGAAATATCAAATTGGATCTATGATTGAGCATTTTGGAAAGAAAGTAGATGATGATGATCAGTTGGAATTGATCACATCCTTGAATAAAATCATTGGTAAGAATAAGAAAGTGAAGAGTCTTGAAGGATGTCTGAAGGAACTAACTAAGAAGTTACAAAGCATTGTAACTACACAAATTGTAGAAGCAGACCCTATGGAGAAAGAAAAGAAGGTAATGAGCACCTTTGACAATGAATTCACAAACTTGTCTGATATTGCAAAAGTGATCAAAGCACAAGTAGCCTATGAGGCTAGAATGCTTTTTAACATCAGTCAGAATATCAGGAATGATATCAACACTCTTGATATCTGTATCAAGGATTTGAGGAAGCATTTGGAAATAGGTAAATCTTTGTACATATAGTGTATAAAATTAGAGACCTTGACAGTAGAAGAAGATCAAAAGATAAAGTTGAAGGAAGGAGAAATTCTGAATGAAACTAACCTTCTATCTAGCCCCAATGTGAAGGTATGTGATGTTGAGAAGAAAGTTTGGAAGCTATATGATGAAATCAGAGTTGTGCAAGATGAGAGAGATAGAAAATTAAAAAGATTCAATCTTTTGAGAGAGCATACTTCTATGAAGTTAAGCATTATTGAAGAGCAGTTGGAAGAATGTCTTTCAGCTAAGACATCTTTTCAAAAGTTTAACTTTGAAAACCTCCAAGCATGTGAAATAGCATTTTATGGACTGAGCGCTTTACTTAATGTGGTAGATTCCATTAAGAAATCATGGGAGAAGGAGATAGAAGCCACGAAGGTAGATTTTGCAGATTGTGATGCAAGCCTACCAGCTTTGCAATAAATAAATTGAGGTATAATCTTTTTGAGATACAATTTTGTAACCCACCCTACCTTTATTTTGTCATTGTTGTCAAAGGGGGAGAGATATATAGAAAAAAATTGATAGTATATGATAAGGATTGATACTCCTAGGGGGAGTAATATATTAGAGACAATAATGTTTTTGAGGAATTATAAGGATAGTATATATTTTATACTATGGCCACAATTTTGAGAAATTTTGAGATTTTGAGTTGTACACTTAGCCAATTTTCTTATATGTTGCCGCCAATGACAAAGGGGGAGATTGTTGGAAATTTGGATGAGTTGATTACATATATGTTTTCATTATGGAAACATATGATCCACATGAAGATTGCATAGGTCAGAGAGCAAGTATGACAAAGCATAATGCAAAATTGTCTAAGTGTGAGTCAATGTTTTTACCAGTGAACCTGGACATAGTTTTTGTTTGTGATGTTGATTGGAGTAAGTTTAGTGCTTTTGCACTTGAAAATAGACTCTATGATGTATATTGAACACCCATCTCAGAGTGCAAGTTAGTACGACATGTACGAAAGGAGTTATGACAGTTTTACCGAAGATGGTGTGAAGCCAACAAGATAGAATATGAAGATAGAACTACTAAAGAGTTAAGGGATTATTTTGTTTATCAAAATAATGACTTAACAATATAAAGGGATGACATCCTAGATGTTAACCCTCAAATAAAGCTATTGGTATAAATGTAATTATAATTGTAAAGATAGATGATGTAGTAATGAAATGTAATGAAGGAGTGATACGATGCGAAATATATGATGCATATGTAATAGCGATAGTGAAAGAGTAGCAAAGAGATATTGATACAAGTAGTATAAGGTTATGTACCTTAACCTATTTTTGTAATCAGAATATATTGTAAATTACTTGTTTGGGCAATGGGCTCATCTAGTAATCACATTTTGTACTACCAACTCCTAACAGGGTTGAGGCTTCTAACACGGCCTATAGTCCCTTAATCAGGACTGATACACTATATTCTTGTAATATACTCCTAACAGGGTCAACATCCTTAATAGGATACTTTTGATTAGTGGATCTTTGTGGGTACCATCCCCACTGAGGTTTTCCCTTGGCTAGGGTTTCCTCGAGAATAAATAATGTGTTATAAGTTCTTTATTGTTATGCATGTTGTTTAGCTTCTTATGTTATGCATGTATAAAGATAATCTGTTATATCCATAATTGGGCAAAAGATAAAGTTTGTATAATACTGATTCACCCCCCCTCTTAGTGTTCCCTATTTCTAACACAACTTCAAGATTATCAATTGACAGACAGAGCAGAATAGTATTAAGAAGTAATCAAATTAAAGAAGAATCAGAATCAGGCTAACCGAGCAGTTCAAATAAGAGATCTTCACATAGAAAAGGTGATATCTATTAAGTATTTCATAGATTTGTATTAGACAAGTTGAGTTGTCATTAGCAGATAGTTACCTATTATTTTCTAATCATTGTAACAGAGTTTTGGTAAAATCTCTTAACAGAGTAGACCTAATAGTCTTTTTGTAAATCTCTTAACTAAGTGCGCACTCAAGTAGTGTTGTTAAAATCCTATCACTAGGTAGATCAAGTTGATCTAATATGTTACTCCTAATAGGGTAAGATCACCATAAGTGATCACCACTTGTAGCCCTAACAAGAAAACATTTTCTATCTGTACTAGTAAAGAATTTTTGGGTTTTATCCCCACCGTAGTTTTTACCTTCTAACAAGGGTTTCTTCATTACCAAAATACTTGTGTTATGTTTTGATTATCTTGTTGATTTCATGTTATTTACTTTGATAGTTATATGAATGAATGATGCATGCAATAGATACAAGTTATAGTTGAAGGTTACTACTATTTTCTATTTTAGATCTAAAAGGTTTATAAGTGAAAGTTTTTGTGGGCATTGATTCACCCCCCCCTCTGAGTACCCTATCTCTCCAATCCAACAATTGGTATCAGAGTGCAGATCTCTTATTGGATAGTTTAACCACTGAAGGGTAAAGATCTAGTCATGGAGAGGTATAAGTTAGATAAAACTATAGAGAATCAAAAGATTCAAATGCAGATGTTTGTTGAGTAGTATAAGCAAGCTAAGAATGGATTGAAGAAATTACTAGTTGAAAGGAAGAACCTAGTTGTTTTGCAAAATGATATTGGTTACCATGAAGAAGAGATTGATGATGTATTTGATCATATTGGATCTAGTTCAGGAATTATTTCTGATGGATCTAAAAGTATAATCTCTAACTTATCTAAAAAGAATATTCACTTAACTGGACAAGTGAAAGCATTTCAAATCAGTCAAGAATCTCAAATGGTGAGAATGGTAGAAGTAATGAACAATGCTAGACAGGCTGAGCAAGAAAGGAATCTAGCTATTGAAGACTAAAGATAGATAACTGAACAACTTCAAGAAAAAGAAAGTGAGATACACAGACTCATCAAGCACCATTTTGAAATCTCAAATCAGATGGTGATTGTGAATTAGGAGGTCAACCGAGTTAACGGAGAATTGTCAAGAAAAATTGAAGATATTGGAGTACTTAGAGAAGAAAATGAAAAGTTGAGAAATGAAGTGAAACCCCAACAACAACATCATGAAATAAAGAAATTGGCTGAGGATAGTTCTAAAAGGATTGATATTTTTTGATTAATCAAAGGAGATTTAGAAGAAAAGATAGATTAGGCTATACCGGTGAAGGAGAATCATCACAACAAGTTGAGCAAGCCAACAACAATCATATTCAAAGGCAAAAGACATTGTCATGCTATCACTGTGGAAAAATGTGACATACTTCTAATGTCTATAGAAGAAAAGCACAAGGTAAACCTCTAATCACTCCTAAGTTTAATGGTTATTGCTATTATTGTGGAAAATTTGGACACCAAGCTTATGAGTGTAGAGCTAAATAGAATAAGAATGCTAACAATCCTACTATTGAGAAATTATGTTACACTTGCAATTAACATGGACACACTGCATGAGAGTGTAAGGAAAAAATGAAGCAAGTATGGACTCCAAAGTAGGAGACACAATGCAAGCCTTATCAACCGAAGAGACAAGGTAAATCTTATGTTTGGGATTACAACACATGGACTAAATATATTGAATGTGGTAGATATGGGCACATTACAAAAAATTGTAATAGGAAAAGATGGGTTGGACAATCACGAAGATGGACAAGTACTGGTGTTGGCCTACAACTAATTTGGAATCTGATTGAAGAATCTATGATTAAAGATCACTAAGGAGTTTCTGATTAGATATGTAATATGATTAAATCAGTATTATGTTGTCATTGATGTCAACTAGTTTGACAACACTTATCTTGTAAGTTACTATATTGAGACATCTGAAGAAAAGTGAAAGAGATGAAGAACAAAGAAATCTACATGGGGAAAAGATGTACATGATAGATGAGGATAAGGAACACATTGAGTAACTTGTTGATGAGTCTATGACTTGATGATATTCACTTTATTATGTTGCATTCATTTATGATGAAGTATAGAGATGAAAGACACAAAGCAGTGTTGTCAGTAAATGAAGCATTTCTAGTATACACCAACAGAGTGTAGTGTATACCAATTGAAGTATTAACCAAGCAGTGTTCACTAATGCATTTCTTTGTTAACCAAGTAGAACAAAATGAACAAAATGATTAGTTTAGCTGATAGGATTGATGAGCTGTAAAGTACCTTGATTTTAGTGATAATAGATAATGTTTGTTATGAAGATTGATGGCTAACAAAATTAAAGGAAAATCTAATGGAGTAGATTGAAACATGTTATTGACACATTAGCTGAGAAAGTTTGAAGTGACAAAATCTATGAATGTGGTTAAGCGGAAAAATCTGATGGAGGAGAAGAAAATGATTTACTTGTTTATATAAGAGACTAGAATTTCATTATGGAATGATGCTGGAAGAAGTAGAAATTGCAGGAATATCATGTGAACAAGGTTTTCATGCTTTTTGATCATAGTAGTTAAGTAAGAACCAAGCTATAGAACAATTACCGACAGACAGTAAGTTGATACAGTATTGAATCTGAAGTGAAATATTGATCAGAAGGATTTGTATGGACTAAATATTGATCTGTAATCTATAATTGAAGTTGTATTAAAGCAGATCATTTACTGTTACATATTTAACCATTGTATACAATCAAAATCTCTTAACCAAGTGGACTCTAAAAGTCTTATGATGTATCATTCATAGAATGAACATTCTTATCCTGTCAACCCCATAATGAATGCTAGTTGGATGATAACTTCTAGTCTAAAATCCTCTAACAAGGTCACACCTGATAGTGTGTTTGTAAACCTTTAATAGGGTTGGGTCTTAACTAACCTCACTTCAAAAGAGTGAACAATTTTGGGTTTCCGATCCCAGGTGGTTTTTCCCTTTACAGGGTTTCCACGTTAAATCTCTTGTGTTATGTGTTGATTGTGATAGTTGTTTGTTATCATACTTTACATGTTACATGTTAGATTTGATCGATAACTATTATAGTATTAGACTGGTAATTGGTAAAAGCAGAGATAGTGAAAGTAATTATTGTTTACCGAGGAGTAGAAATTGAAGTTGTTTTGAATTATACATTTTGTTTTGGGACACTAGATAACTAATTCATCCCCCTCTCAGTTATTCTAACAATTGGTGTTAGAGTAGTGGTTGCTTAGAATGGATTTTTAAGGACTTAAGCACAAAGGTCTCAAGATGTATAAGAGGGAAGTACCGAAGTTGAACAAAGAGAACTTCATAGTATGGCAAAGTAGGATGAAGCTACACATATCTAGAATTGGGAATTCTGCATTAGATCTAATGGAGAATGGCTACATACAACCGTCTACTAGTCCCTTAACTCTTGATCAACTGAAGGACATGAATGAACACAATATCACTATGATGGAACTTACTGCTATCTATATCGATGCCAAATTTGAAGACATCAAGGGTTGTGATACTGCTAAGAATATGTGGGACAAGTTAAATCTGATACACAGTGGAGATCTGAATGTTAAAAGAGCCTGAGCTGAAAGCCTAAGAGGTAGATTTGATGATATGAGAATGAAAGGTGAGAACATTGTACAATACTCAAATAGACTAAAAGAGGTGGCACATGCTATTAGAGCATCTGATGGAGTGATTGATGATGAAACAGTGATAAGAAAGATTCTCAAAACTTTGCTGCTAGTTTATGCAATCATGATCTTTACAATTCATGAAACAAGAGCTACATCCAACCTTACTGTTGACACTCTGATTGGTAAACTTACAACCTTTGAATTAAAAAACTTTGATAATAGTGTTGTTCCTTTTGTTGAATCTGCTTTCATGTCTTCTTTGAAGATTGGAAAGTCTAGCAGGAATAATAAGAATTATGATAGTGATAGTAATACTAATGATGAACTTGATGAGCTTGAAGCTCTTATGGCTAGAAGACTGCCCAAAGGGAAATGAAGGTATAGAGGTAAGCTACCTTTGGCATGTTTTAACTATAAAGAAGTTGGTCACATCACTGCTAGATTTCCTCATAAGAAAGATGATGATAGATCCAAAGCCAATCTGAAGGAAGCTATGGGAGAAGAGTCAATAGAGGCTACCAACACAACAACAAAGACAACCAAGATGATAAAGGAAAAAAGGTATGTTACATAGCCGAAGATATTGAAACTGAATTTGATTCTAATGATGACATAGAAGTTGTATTTGTTGCAATGAAATATGACTCAGAGGAAGAAGAGAAACATGAATAGACAAAACTGATCTCTAAAGTAAGTAGAAATGATACATGGATCATAAACAGTGGCTACACACATCATATGACCGGTGATGTAGAAAAGTTTGATCATCTTGTTGAATATAATGGAGGATTTGTGAGAATGGGAAACGATGCACCTTTTATGGTAAGAGGTAAAGGTTCACTGATGATCAATGATAGAATACAATGTGAAAATGTATACTGGGTAAATGGATTGAACTATAATATGTTAAGTGTGGCTCAGCTAAACAATTTAGGCCACCGACTGGATTTTGAGAGAAAAAAGGTGAAGATCTATGATGATGAAGGAAGACTTGTCGGAATTGGTACACAATCCAGAGGTTATCTATTCTATCTTGATATGGATCAATCTTCTTGTTTGTTAATAAAGGATGAAGATGCTTGGTTGTGGAACAAAAGGTTATGCCATGTAAAATTTGACAACACGATCAAGATTAGTAAAAAGAAAAGAGTTAGAGGATTGCCTAGCTTGACAAAACTTGATCATGCCATGTGCCATGTATGTCAGAAAGGTAAGATGACTAAGTCTAGTTTTAAAAGTAAAGATTACTTAACAAAGAAGATACTTGAGTTGGTTCATATTGATCTATGTGGTCCTATGAGAACTTAGAGTTGTTCTGGTGATAGATATTTTATTCTTTTTGTTGATGACTATACTAGACTAATGACTATTATGTTCCTGAAAGAGAAATCTGAAGCCTTTAAAATGTTTAAGTGGTATAAACCTAAGGTAGAGAAAGAGACTGGAAAAGAAATAAAATGCTTAAGATCTGATAGAGGAGGTGAATATATCTCTGATGAAATTACTAATTTTTATAATGAGCATGGAATTAAAAGATAGGTCTCTGCACTAAGGACACCTCAGCAAAATGGCATTACTAAAAGAAGGAACAGGTCTATAATTGACTGTGCTAGAACATTGATGATATAGAAGAATGTTTCTGATACATATTGGAGGGAAGCTATCAGTACAGCTGTATATGTTCTTAACCAAGTACAACTAAAGAAGGACACCAACTGAACACCTTATGAGCTATGGTTTGGACATAAACCTACTGTAAGTTATTTCAAGATTTTTGGAAGTAAATGCTTTATTTTGAAAGATGAAATAAATGGTAAATTTGATTCTAAAGGAGATGAAGGGATATTTTTGGGATATTCCTCTACAATTAAAGCATATAAATGTTTGAATAAGGTTACAAATAAGATAGTTGAAAGTACTAATGTTCGTGTTGATGAGTTTGATAACAAGAACACAAAGGAAAGTATAAAGGAACTAGAAGACTATGGTAGATTCACTTACATTGAACATCCAGAGTATCTACCGACACCGCAAGCTATGACAACTGGTCAGTAGGGAAACAATATAGGACAACAAGAAACACAAACCGATGAACAAGATGGAGTTACCAAGCAAGGAAATTACCCTGAGCAGGATAAGTAAGAAAGGAGAAATCAAGTTCTAGCTATTTTTGTCAGAAGACATCATCCTGAGACACAAATCATTGGAGACAAACATGCTGGAATGAAAACTAGAAGCAAAACAAGACAAGGTATATGTCTAGTTTGTGAATTTGAACCTAAAAATGTGAAAGTTGCATTAGAGAATGAAGAATGTGTTAATGTAATGAAGGAGGAAATAGAGAAAATAGAGAACAACAAAACTTGGTCCTTAGTACCCCAACCTAAAGATAAGAATGTTATCGGTACTAAGTGGATATTCAGGAATAAATTGAATGAAAATGGTGAAGTCACAAGAAATAAAGCTAAATTGGTATGCAAGGGATATGCATAGGAAGAAGGCATTGACTATGGTGAAACATTTGCACCTGTTGCTAGATTGGAAGGAGTTAGAATGCTACTTGCATATGTTGCACACAATAAATTCAAAGTCTATCAAATGGATGTGAAGTCAACATTTCTGAATGGTATACTTGAAGAAGAGGTCTACATCAAACAACCTGAAGGATTTGTTGATCCAGACAATAAAGACATGGTATGTAGATTACATTAAGCTTTATATGGCTTGAAGCAAGCACCTAGAGCATGGTATGAAAGACTGCATACTTACTTGTTAAGTATTGGATTTTTTAGAACAAGTGAAAACAACAATCTGTATATGAAAGGTGATACTAATGATACTATTATCATTGCTGAAATATTTGTTGATGGTATTATTTTTGGAGGCTTAGATCTTGTATGCAAGACATTTGCTGATGAAATGAAAAAGGAATTTGAAATGTCTATGTTCTGAGAGATTAAGTTCTTTCTTGGACTATGTAATGCCCCTCCAACTCTATCAAGTCTTGGTTATGTTCACTTGAAATTAGGAAGGACTATATGTGAGGATGATCCTTCTTAAGATGGTTTCTTAAACCAAAGTTTTTCAATGTACCATAACTTCATATTTTAATGTGGGAAATAATAATACTTACATAAGTATGTCCCTTTATATCTTCATCTGTGTTAGTGATAGGATCATGTGATAGACCTATATGCTTATGTGAAATGCTCATTATTAATATTTATGTGTACATTAGGTTAATTGATTATAATCACTTAAGGGTTAGATGGGTTACATTCTCTAATAATGTTACTTGGGATTAGACCTGATTAATGCATTTATGTTATATGATTTGTTTATCTTGATTTGATAATGGGACATTTTGAGTACTGGTCTGATGGTTAGATGGGTTTGTTAAGGATAATAGATGATTTATATTTACATGATTATGTTACGATTCATTAGTGTTATACAATATAGAAAAGAGATCATTTTGATACTAACCACACTAATCCAATTATGCTTCATTGATGTGGCTATCTGATGTGACTATTGGAAGAGGGGAGGCAGTCGTAGTTACTCCTTTAGGAGGTCCACATGATGTCGCACTCTCCCTCCTTGTTTGAAATTGTTTGTACATATGTATATATATTGGTGTACTTGGTTGGTGTTGCAGGATGTAGGTACTAGGCATCGACTCCACCTGGCTACATAGGTCTGAGCATGCGTTAAAAATCCTTAAACTACTATTGTGTGGAGGTATTACCAAGATTACTCTCAAGGTTACCCAGTGACTTAGATTTATTTTTAGGAGGTTACCCTAGTTGGGGAATTTGAATGTGGTATGCGATGTGGTCTTGTGATTTATGATTTGACGTTGTTCTGTGATTTATGATGTGGATTAGATTTATCCTTGTTAGTACATGTATAAATGTATATTCATTATTTATGTGTGTTATATTGATCATATGTTATGTAGGTATGTGTATATGTGGGTGCACATGCATATACCCATGCTTATATAAATAATAATATTTGTATGTTTTTTTTATTATGTAAATAGTATGGTCTTTATAATTATTAAATAAAGTGAATTAAATATTGAATGAAGTGTATTAAATATAAAGTGAAAATAATATTAATAATAATAATAATAAAAGAAAGGTTATTTGTATTAAAACTAGCTCTAGGAGGGAGTTGAACTCGAGACCTCCTAGAAGTTAGGCTAGTTAGTTTCCATGTGTGCTATGTTTTTCCTTGATAGTTAATGGTTGAGTTTTCTTGTTATGGTTTTATTTTGAGACTATTTTAATTAAATTTATTAAAACCTTGATTAAGTCTTTTATGGGAAATTATTTTGTTAGCCCAAAAACCAACTATGGAAGTTGGAGAAGTTGCTTCCCGTAAAGCAACTCCTCTAACCACATAGTTGGAGGATAAATAATTGAAGATTTTGTGTGCGGAGGGGGAATAACTTTTGGAAGATTGGTTTTCCTTTTAGTTGTCTGTAATTGATTACTCCAAAAAAATTTGGTGAATGTTTAAGTGAGGTCGAGAGTCTTTGGATGATGAAGTCATCTGTGTGAGGATTGCCTGGAGTTGATTGCTAGAGGAATATTTTTGGGAGAATATCTACTCATGGCTGAAAATTTTGCAGAGAGTCTCCAACCAAGGGAAGATGATTCTTTGTAGGACCCTAGGTAGGGTCTAAACTAGGATGAATCTTCATTCTTCCCATGTGCATGATTATGTATATGTATGATATGTTACTCGTTGAGAATATGATTGTTTACTTTGTTGAAAATGAGAACTATATATATGTTTTTTTTTTCTGTGTATTTGAAATATGTTTTCAGGAAGTGATTTTTATGAATGTTTGTATGTGCTCTATGGTGAAATCTTCTTGGGAGGGTAGAAGTGGTTTTGATCATGTAGGATAGTGTATTATATTGTCATTGAATGTATTATGAATGCTTCTAGAATTTAGACCCTATTGTTTGTGCCATCTTTCTTTATCCAAATCTAGAATAGATTTGTTAGATAGATAGGGTGGATAGATAGGATGGATGGATAGGGTGGATTTCAAATGGGTTGTGGCCAGATCATACATTCCTAGTCCCAATAATGCCCAGTTTTACCTGCAAGTCAGAGTTGACAGTCATATTTTGTAGTTCTGGCAGTGGGTTTAGTGATGACAGAGCAAGTTAGTGATGACCGAGTAAGTTAGTGATGACTGAGTAAGTTAGAGATGATTGAGAAAGTTAGTGGTGACCTAGAAAATTAATGTTATCTGAGTAGACTATGTTAACTGAGTAGAATAGTGTAAACCGATGAAAATAGGATCATGCTTTATATAATTATAACATTTAAGTATAAGAAATTAAAATTCAAGTTTTCATTTTAAGTTATACTTGTATAAAGGGTTTAGGTACCTTCTAAGATGATTGAGATAGGTTCCAAATTCATAGGAATTAAGATGCAACTTCTAATTTTGAGATTTCTTAAAAATCAGACTTAGTTATTTTTCAGGCACGTGAGATTTTGCAGAGCATTGTGTTTTGGTATATGAAATTTTGTGTAGACTTTAAATATGTTCATTGCTTGTTTTGTTGGGATTATGTGGTGCATTTAGATACTTGAATAAGGTTTATGATGTGTTTTATGGACCATAATTAGGGTTAGGGATTGTCCAATGGACTAGGACTACTTTAAGGCCTTTTAAATGTTTCCCTAACATTCCTAAATTTTCATATTCTTTTCTATGCTTTGATTCTAGTTCTTGAAAGTGTTTATGATGTATTTGTGATGTGTGAAGTTTGTTTCACCTATGTACATTTGTTACTTGTTTTGTTGAGCTTATATGGTTTACTTATGATGATTTTTCACTTGTCATATACTTGAGTTTAGTTTACAAGGCTAGGACTTGTCTTGGTGGCCTGTGTGCATGGGAGGGTTCCTTAGATCTATAAATGAGCCTTGGAAAGTTTTACTTGTGCATGTGAAAGGTTTTATGATGTCTTGTGATAGACATTCTTCCAATGGTTTCTGTTATGTATATGGCTAAGGTTAGGACTTGTTCTAAGGGCCTGAGTGCATAGGGGAGTTTCCTATACCTATGAATCAGGACTTGGAAGTGTTATCCTATATTTGTGGCTTGTGATGGGGTAAGGGAATAGGAACCTTAAGTGAGTGGATCACCATAGGTGCTGGGACCCTAAAGTGGTTTCCGAAGGATCCTATGGGTGGGTTTGTAAAAAGTGATAACTTTAAAAATTAACATGGGAAGGGGGGATTCAAAAGATAATGAAAGAAAACATAATAATGGCCACACAAACCTGATTGGAGTACCAGGACTAGGGATAACTACCAGGATGGATCCCTATTCATAAAGGGGGGACTGGGGTTACATGGTTGCCAGGGAGGATCCCAATATATAGGTTGTGTGATGACACTCACTTAGGTGGTCTCCTAGAACCTTAACCTCAGTGTTGTAATATGATGATATTTTATGTGCTTTATTCTTATTCTTTTGAGCTTTGGTTTTTTGGTATTTGAAACTTAGATTGCCTTAAGGTCTTGAGAGTACCTTGGTTCTATCTCCTAGCACGAGGGTGGAACTTTATCAGTTTCACATGGTTGGGTGGAAAATCTCTTTCGAAGTATTGTTCATGGTTTGGGTCATGGCTTGGATTCTGAGTTGTTCATTGGTGAATATTATGTTCTTGTATCGTGTATCTCTATCTTTTGTTATCAAGATGTAAAAATGTATGGTGAGATTTGGGAAACTTGATGTAATTATCTTTCTATATGCCTTCAGGCAATGTGCAGTAACTGTAATTATGTTTGTAAAAAGGAAATTGTAAGAAATAAGTTTTGTATAAGGGAAGGGTAGAATTATGAATCTGAAAAAAGGGATTGAATATGGTTAAATAAAGGAGTGATTCCTACCTTATGTCTCTTGTGAATTTGAAATGAATTGAAAATTAATAATTTTATGTAAGCTTTTGCAAAGCACTTATAGTTGTAAACTTCTTAAGGAGAACTCATTTTGATATGTGTAATAATGAAAAGATATGCTAAGAGTTTAAGGGTATCTTTAGGTAAAATAATAAAGGGAAAAGGAACATGTGTGTTATTGAAAGAAGTAATGGGATGTGATTTCTTAAATGTATATTTTAATGTGAGTGATGTCGGGTTATTCAAACTAGGTTTTAATCTCAATTATTAACAAGACTTGTGTAAGGTTATAGATGATAATTTGTGGAAGTTAAACTTATGGCATGAATGATTCATTCAATGATTTATGTTGGTTATCAATACATGGTTAAGTACTTTACAATCTTTCTATTATTATCTTGAAATGAAGATAAGAAGTAAGGACTCTTATTTGAAAAGTTTAATTGAGTTTTGATGGTGCCATTTAGTTGAGATAATGTTAAGGAGTAAAAAAAATATATGAAAGAATAAATGTTCTTTGTGGATGTGATAAGTAATGTATGCTTGTTTCACTTCTAAGGGTAAATTACATGTTAGTCAGTAAGGAAAATTAACTCCACTAGTTCATTAATGTAATTGGTTTTGATGTGAAATGGAATCAATGTAAATTGAAGTTGTAATGGAAATAGAATTTATTTTATTAAGTAATAAAATGAAATATTTAATAATGGTAATTGAATTCATTAAGGGAACCTTAAGGAATATACTTGTGAATGATAATGATGATATGTTAGAATGTTAAAAAAATTTGTTAGTTGTAATTTTAGGTCATAGACCTGATTCCTTATGGGTTCCCTAGTAGGGACATTACAGACTACAAGTGATTCAACAGAGTGATGGAATATTCATCACACAATCTAAATACATAAAGGAAGTACTGAAGACATTTTGCATGGAAGATGCTAAACTTGTGGGAACACCAATGGCTACTAGATGCAAATTGACAAAGGAAGATGAAACTACAGAGGTAAACCAGACACTTTACCGATCCATGATTGGTAGGTTAATGTACGTAGTTCATAGTAGACCAGATATAGCACATGTTGTGGGTATTGTTACAAGATTTTTTGCTAATCCTAGAAAATCACACATGATAGCTACAAAAAGGATCTTAAGATACCTGAAGAAAATAGAGAATTATGGATTATGGTATCCTAAGGAAGGGAAGTTTGAACTGAAAGTTTACACCGATGCTGATTGGGATGGAAATGTGGATGATAGAAAAAGCACCATCAGAGGAGCATTTTTCTTTGGTGTGTTGGTGTTTGAAAACACTTATTCCATCTAGGGCTACCAATATACCTTAAGACTGATTTTAGGAGTGGTTAGCTCCAAGTGTGAAAGCTCTACAAGACAACTAGACCAACTATAGGGACAAGACTGCCCTCTTCACTTCTGGCTCTGCAAAACCATGGCAGGTGCACCTAATCCAGTAACTTATGACATTTTAGGACTTTGGACTAGATTAAACAAAGTAGATGATAGAAAGAGACTACTAAATGCTAACCAGGCATTCATTGAATCTCTATTGCTATGAAGGGTAAAATGGCCTTGTGACCTCAAGACTATGAGGGATTATAGGATTGGAGATATTAAATATAATTGGGTTTCTTGCAGGATGTAGACAACCATGCAACACTTTGCATCAGCATAGGGATACTAGCTTAAGATCAGTGCCTTATCCATTGGGCATCATACCTGAAGTGAACATGGAACACAAGGACAACTACTAGAGTCATCTAAGAATCCAAGCCATAAACATAGTTAAACATCTCTTACACTACTAACAAGTATCCTTATTGATTGAACCAAATGAATCCATGCTTCACTCAGAGACTTTTAACCTGATTCTAAATCAAGGCTGAGAGATGAAACATATACATAAGCAACCAAATGTAGTGAGCCAGAAAACTCAAAATTCATCAAGAACAACTAAAGGAGAGATCCAAGAATGAGAAACTATATTAAGTATGTGGATTCAAATCCTTGTATTACAAGTTGATTCAAAAAACACCATAGACAATATGCAAAAGATACATGAGGTTTTTCCCTAATGTTGATACAACCAGCATGAAAATGTTTACATGAAGAAACCGCTCATGGAACCAGAAATTGGAACCACTGGAACTGACAAAATTCAGAACCCCTTCTAAGTCAAAAAAGCTACAACTTATACCACTAGCTACCTTGGAAACCCAAAATAGATTGCAACAAGCTATGGATAGCTAGGGCTAGGGTTTCACCCACTAGAACAACCAGAAAAACATCAAAATTTACTACAGGGGCATGAAACACAGGCAACCTAGTAAGAACAGATCCAAAAATGATCTTCATTTATGCCAATCCTCTAAAAATGTACCAAGGACCAAGAATTTGTCATGCCAAATAGTCCTTTCACCCACCTATAAATACACCTTGAGCCAAGATTGTATTCATTCCTTTACGACACAAATCCCTGTAATCAATTGTTAAACATTTTGGACCACATCATAGCAACAAGCACCACCAAACAAATCAAATCTAGCCATGCAAGCATTCAATACCAGTTCCTAGGGTTGGAAAGTCATTTTGATATTCAAATTTGAAGAGAAATAGCTTTCCTGGGCTCAACAACTTGACCATTCACCCCTAGTCACAAAATCACGCAGTCATAAACTTCATCACTACAGGAATCTTGGCTCCATCTTATGCTTTGGTCACATGATCGCAAGGCACCAAACTAACCCTTGCGATCATGTGACCATAGTCTCCTAGCCGCGGTCAACGGTCACAAACCTCACTGAAAAGTCCTCAGCCATGCTGGTACGATGGACCCACCTTTAACTCCGCAACAACATAATCAGACCATTGTTGCATGATCACATAGCTCAAAAATAGGCTATGTGAACATGTGACAAGCTGCACCCCTTTACCTTGCCATAACCACCACCGCTGCTAACACAAAATGTTAGTCACATGATCGCATAGCCTTGAAAAGGGCTATGCAAACATGCAACTAACTGCCAACAATCACCACCACTGCTTTTCCACTGACCAATCGGGAACTACCACATCCTAGAGACCAAACAACTAGGCCCTCCCTTCAAACATTGCAACCCTCACCCCCACTGGTAATCTACCAAGTCACCCTTCTCTCTGGATCTCCCAGGCCCACTGATGAAATGCCACCTCACTACCGCAGACACATGTCAACCAATCGCATGATCGCATAGCCAAAAACTGGGCTATGCGATCATGTGACAGCTAACCAAAGGCTGCCACATGACTACCAACAAGACCACCAGATTGCTCAAACCCCACAAATGGGCCCACATCACATCCAAACTCATCACATATCAACCAATAGCAGACTGACACATCAGCACCAATCTGACATGGACCCAACTAGACCCACAACATGCCCATACATGAAAATCTAGTGGCCTATCGCAAAAGCGTAAAGGTTAAACATCACGCATCTTTACCATGCAAACATACAACAACCACTAATCTTGTCTGAACTTTAACCACACTAGGCAATGGGAAGAACTAGGACCCACCAACGATCACACTTGCCCAGTTAAGACCGAGGTTGAAAACACACAAAGTTTTTAGCACAGCGAAAGACTGAAAACACATAGAGTTTTCGATGGTAGAAGACAAGCATGCAAAAATAGGAAGCACAAGGTCAAAAATAATGAAGGTTTTCACACAGACTAAAAACATCATGGATTTTTAAAAACACTGTGGGTTTTTGACACTGTGGCAGATTTTGAAATTGTTTCTTGTGGACCTTAGAACTTGAATATCTCCCTAGGTTTATGATTTAGGAGATGTGATCTGAACTAGAGCAAGGTGACAACATGAAGCACACAGGGCTAAGGGCACACACCATGAAACATTATGGATCTTCTTCTCACATAAAAGTGTGATTGTAGGCATGGCAAGACAACATTACAAAACATTTGTAGGGAACAAGCCATTTTCAAAGAATTTTTGCTATGACTGGAAAATGAACTAGAATGGTGAAAGACTTGTAACCTGGACAAGTAAAAAGTAGGCTTGTATTTCTCAGTCTACAACTGAAGCAGAGTATGTTGCTATTACTAATAACTATTCAAACATTGCATATATCAAGCAAGTGTTGGAAGGGATGAATGAGGTAATCACTGACTCGATGATTATATATTGTGACAACACTAGTGCTATTAATATTTCAAAGAATCTTGTGATGCACTCTAAGAAAAAGCATATATCTATTAAGTATCATTACTTAAGAGAATAAGTGAAAGAGAAGCAAGTGAAGTTAGAATTTGTCACATCTAAAGAACAACTTGCAGATATTTTTACAAAGCCTCTATCAAAGGACACATTTGAATACTTGAGGACTAGACTTGGGGTCTGTCCCCTATCTATTGATCACTAAGGTGATATGGTTGTTGCATCAGCCTACTTTTATTAGAAGATCATTCATTTTGATGCATCATAGTTCACACTTTGAATCATGTTCAAGGTTGTGATTAAGTTTGGAGAAGTTGAACTGATTAGGATATCAGTATATAGAGATACAGAGGAGTATATAATTGTTTGTTTATTTATTTCTTTGGCATTGTTGTTAAAGGGAGAGATAAATAATATGAAAAGGGACAAGAAAAAATGAGAATTATGTAAGGGAGAGACAATCTGAATGAGATAGAGTATTGAAAATCAGTTACAAAGAACAGAAGCAGGAACAAGAGAACTAAAAAGAGAACTGAAAAGATCACAACTACAAAATGGAAAAGTTGTATTATCTAATGTTGTTTAGTAACACAGTGATTAAACATATTAAGTCTATTTGAATTACAAATTTTTTCTCACAAAGTTGTAGAATATATGTTTGGTATGTGTATGGTACATTTCATATTACTTGAGTTTCCATCAATGCCAAAGGGAGAGATTGTTGGACTACAACTGATTTGGAATCTGATTGAAGAATCTATGATTAAAGATCACTAAGGAGTTTGTGATTAGATATGTAATATGATTAAATTAGTATTATGTTGTCATTGATGTCAACTAGTTTGACAACACTTACCTTGTAAGTTACTATACCGAGACATTTGAAGAAAGGTGAAAGAGATGAAGAATAGAGAAGTCTACATGGGGAAAAGATGTACATGATAGATGAGGATAAGGAACACATTGAGTAACTTGTTGATGAGTCTATGACTTGATGATATTCACTTTATTATGTTGCATTCATCTATGATGAAGTATATAGCTGAAAGACACAAAGCAATGTTGTCAGTAAATGAAGCATTCTAGTATACACTGACGGAGTGTAGTGTATACTGATCAAAGTATTAATTGAGCATTGTTCACCAATGCATTTCTTTCTTAACCGAGTGGAACATAATGAACTAAATGATTAGTTTAGCCGATAGGATTGATGAGCTATAAAGTACCTTGATTTCAATGATAAAAGATAATGTTTGTTATGAAGATCAACGACTATCAAAATTAAAGTAAGATCTAATGGAGCAGATTGAAACATGTTATTGACACATCAACCGAGAAAGTTTGAAGTGGCAAAATCTATGAATGTGGTTAAGCAGAAAAATCTAATGGAGGAGAAGAAAATGATTTACTCATCTATATAAGAGACTAGAATTTCATTATGGAATGATGCTGGAAGAAGTAGAAACTATAGGAATATCATGTGAACAAGGTTTTCATGCATTCTGATCATACTGGTTAAGTAAGAACCAAGTTGTAAAATAATTACTGAGCTATAGAGAGAAATTACCAATAGACAGTAAGTTGATACAGTATTGAATCTGAAGTGAAATATTGATCAGAAGGATTTGTATGGACTGAATATTGATCTGTAATCTACAATTGAAGTTGTATTAAAGTAGATCATTTACTGTTACATATTTAACCATTGTATATAGTCAAAATCTCTTAACCGAGTGGACTCTAAAAGTCTTATGATGTATCATTCATAGAATGAGAATTCTTATCCTATCAACCCCATAGTGAATGCTATTTAGATGATAACTTCTAGTCTAAAATCCTCTAACAAGGTCACACCTGACAGTGTGTTTGTAAACCTTTAACAGGGTTGGGTTTTAATCGACCTCACTTCAGAAGAGTGAACAATTTTGGGTTGCCGGTCCCAGGTGGTTTTTCCCTTTACAAGGTTCCCACATTAAATCTCTTGTGTTATGTGTTGATTGTGATAGTTGTTTGTTATCATACTTTACATGTTACATGTTAGATTTGATCGATAACTGTTATAGTAATAGACTAGTAATCGGTAAAAGTACAAATAGTGAAAGTAATTATTGTTTACTAAGGAGTAGAAATTGAAGAAGTTTTTTTGAATTATACATTTTGTTTTGGGACACTGGATAACTAATTCACCCCCCTCTCAGTTATTCTAACAACTGGAATGGAATGTTTTCATTTTCATAAGGTCAGTCACCTAAGAAAGGACTGCAGAGACTGAGCACAAGAAGAAAATCATGTATTTGAGAGTGGAAACACTATTGCAGATATCATGAGAATAAGGAATGACATGTGGAAGAAAGCATCAAATGAGAATGTTGAGTCAAGTAATGTTGTTAGTGAAACCTCATCCACTCGATTGGGTGACATTGGTACTTCCACCTAAGGTGATATAGGTATGTATGGGACTGACATTTTAAAATGATCATATTTAACATACAATTCCTTATATATGATGTGAAAATACTAAATCTACATGAATAAAGATGCATTGTGGTTTATATGTGATGAGCTAACAAAGTTGCATAGTCGGTAAAAGTTAGACCGAGCAATGGTTACCCATCGGTATTACTATTCAAGGTTAACCGAGTATCAATATCAACCAAGAGAGAAGTCAAGTATTAACCAAGCTGAGGAAAGATTGCAATATTCACCAAGCTGACAATTTTCATGAACCAGAAGTAGGTCAAGCATTTATTGCATAAAGTTTTGAGCAGAAATATGGAAAATGTTAATACATGAAAGACTAAGTTCATTTTTTACAAAGTGATTTCATAGAGTGAAAATTTCACAGAGAAAGTTTGAGCAAAGAATCTTTCAAGATAATCCAAAGCAGTTGTAGATCGAACCAAGCACATTCTTTGATATACTCTGAGTAATTTGAAACCATACCAAGCATATTCTTCACTATTTATTGAAAACCTAGTTTGTTGAAATGGCATTTACTGCAAGTTCTTCTAAAGTTGTGGAAGAGGAAGTTAATCTTATTGTGTCAGAAAACTATAGTGAACCCAATTACAAGTTACACCCTAAAGTAGCATCTAAAACAGATTCAGCAGGTGCTTTTTTGAGCATCCCACCTAGGGTTTTATTGGTTGAAGACATACGATTGCACATTCACTGTAAAATTAGGGAAATAGGAGATTTTGACATGTATTTTTCATATCAAACACTTTGTGATGGAGTAGAGCTAAAACTAGAGCATAAATAGGTTGAAACACTTGTTCTCACCAATGCCCTAAATTTTTTGAAGAATTTTAAGAATGAATGGATTGGGGTTGTGTTAAGTTGTTATCATGAGGGTACATTCTGGTTAGATAAACCGATTGAAGTGACAAAGAGAATGATTATAATGGTTACAAGTTACCCTACTACTAATAAAGCCAAGGCATTTCAAAGTTCATCATGAGCTGCTATTGAGAAAAATACTGGCGCAACATGGGATGGTAGAGCACTGAAAATTGCATCCATTGTGGATCCAAAAGTTAAGTTTGCAGTGCACATAATTGGCTATAAGTTTTTCCAGCTGGGAAGAGTAAATAGTGTACCATGTAGTGCAGTAGATGTGGCTTAAAAAATAATAAAGGGTCATTAGATAGACCTCACCGAGCTACTTCTGAGATAGGTTGAAGAAAACATGAAAACAATAAAGTCATGAAAGTCTAATACCTGTAAGTTTGGATAATTGCTAGTATGTTTATTTTTCTATCTCCAAAAATTGTTTCCTTCTATCAGTCACACTAATTGGGCTACCGACAAAGGGATCACTTCAAAAAATTTTGATATTATGAAAGGTCTAGGAGATAATGCAAAAAATGTTATGAATAGTTATTTTGAGGATTTTAAAGTAAGGATGAATCTGAGAAGTAGGATTTTGAGTTCACCGGTCAAGAAGTATGAGATGGATATTTGTTTCCTAGTAAACACTGACCACACCATGATTAAAGGCTATTGAACCAAGGATAAAGTGGCTAGCACCTATGGGATATGAAATGGATCATGATTTTAGTTTGAAATCAATCAAGGCATTGTTGGCTTTACCAAAGGACAAGAAGGTAGAAAGGTTTGGAACCTATGAAGAAGAAAAATCAAGAATTAAAATAGGCCTTGTATCAGTAAAATGATGAGAAAAGAAAAGAAAATGAAGAAAGTATTAACTGAGCATTTTGGATATGTATCTGACTCATCTAAGGAGTCACCAATTGAAACTACAACCAAAGGTTAGTTAATGTCGGCTGACAAACCATATGATAGTGAGGAAACTAAGTCTGAAAAAGAATAGGAATCTATAACGGTTTCTCCCACTCCAGTTCCAAAGAAGAGGCAGTTGCCAGTGCAAATAGGCGCACACACAAGGTCATCAACTTTAGCTTCACCACCATAGAAAAAGGGAGCTATAAAGGTAGAAAAACCTAAGGCAACTACACCAACAAAAACATATGCAAAGAGAGGATGCAAGATTGTAGCTAAGGCACCAAGGAAAAGGAGAAGATTGATAAGAAATAGAGAAGACCTTGAGGATGAAGAAGATGACAACAATCAATTCAAGGTTGTCAGTAATAAGAATAGGTCAATTGATGAGGTTGCTACTGACATAATTAAGAATGGAAATCTTGTAGATCTGAAACTTAGTAGGTTGTTGGCATTAAGCAGTATTTCCACTAGTGACAACACTTATTTGCATTCTGGATGGAAACCGAGCAGACAGTGCAAACCGAGCAGACAGTGCAAACCGAGCAGACAGTGCAAATCGAGCAGACAGTGCGAACCGAGCAAACAGTGGAAACCGAGCAGACAGTGCAAACCGAGCAGACAGTGCAAACCAAGCAGACAGTGCAAACCGAGAAGACAGTGCAAACCGAGCAGACAGTGCAAACCGAGCAGACAGTGCAAACCGAGCAGACAATGGAAACCGAGCAAGTTAGTACAAACTGATCAGGACAATGTAAACCGAGTAACATCTTGTCTACCAAGTCACCAATGCTTACCGAGTTCAATACCTACCAAGTGATCAGTATGAACCGTGCCTTCACTTCTACCGAGTGCATGACGATGCCGAGTAATGCAGTGGACGCCGAGTATCAGAAAGTCACCGAGTCAGTTTGAAGGAACCAGGTAACCATATTTGGGCCGACTTAGTAGCACTTATGTTTATTTGTCAAGCCGACTGTATAATTGTAATTGTAATTAATTGTTTGAGACTTGTATATAAACTATATTGTAAAAAGATGAAAAAGAATCAAGTAGAATATATGTGAAAGAAAAAGAAAGGCAGAGATAAGCGAATTGCAGAAGGCTTCAGAAGTATAAGGTTCAGCAAAGACAAATTCATCACACAAGGTGATCAGTACATCAGAGAATCTCAATCAGCAATCCAGTTGCAAAGCAGAGATCTACTGTTTCATTCTAACAGGTGAATCAGTACTAAATCCTTTAACCGGGTAGACTTAACAGTCTTTGTATAAATCTCTTTACCGAGTGCATACTTCACTGTATGTTTGTAAATCCTTTAACAAGGTGGATTTAGCAATCCTTATTGCTCCTAACAGGGCAGATCATCAGAAGTGATCAAATTGTAAGCCTTAACCGGCCAACTTTATTCTGCAGTATTAAAGCTTTGTGGGTTTCATCCCCACCCCAGTTTTACTTTCTTTTGGAAGGTTTCTGGGTAACCAAATCTATGTGTCATTATTGTGAATGCTTTTAAGTTTCATTCTTTCTGTATGCAAAGGTTAAAAAGTAAAATACATGTTAAAATTAGAAGAAAATTTGGAGTTACTGATTCACCCCTCCCCTCTCAGTAACTTGGTTAATTCCTGAATATTTCCAACAATTGGTATCAGAGCTGCATTGGTTCTCAAGACAAAGCTTAACTAGCTTGAGCAAAGATCCAGGACAATGGAGGTATTCAAACTGAACAAGGTGATTGAAAATGAAAAGCTAGATCTGGAAATGGCCATAGCTAAACTCAAAGAAGCAAAAGAACATCTTTCCCAATCCCTAAGAAGAAGGAAGGAACTTGCAAATCAGATGAATGATCAGAATTACATTGAAGAAAAGATTGAAGATCTTCTTCCCTCAAATAACTCAGATGAAGCAAACAATGCTATCAAAGAACTCCTAGAAAAGAATGGGTCTCTGCAGGAAGAAGTGAGAAAATTGAAAAGAGAACAAGAACTACACTCTACAAGATTCTGTGAGATCTTGGACCAGAGAAACAAGTTGAAAGATGAATTAGATGGAAGAAACATTGAAGTCCAAAACAAAACCCTTCAGCTAGAAAATCTAATTGATCAGATCTCTCATACAAATGAAGAAATTCTAAATCTAAGTTCAGAAGTAGAAAACACAAGAGAAGAACTAAGATCTGAAAAGGAAATCAATCTAAGATTGATGGATGACCTAAACACTAAAAAACAAATCAATGAAGGAATGCTGAAAAGTCAAGAAGACTTGAATCAGCTGTATGAACGAAATCTTCATAGGCAAAAAGGAAAAGCAGGACTTGGATACAAAAAAGAAGGCGAATCCTCTAAGCAAGGTACTAAAAGAAATCAAAAACCTACTTGTAATCATTGTGGTAAAATAGGACATACTTCAAATAAATGTTGGAACAATGAAAAAGCAGAATTCAATGGAAAATGTTATAGCTGCAATCAACCTGGTCATAAAGCAAATGAATGCAGGGAAAAACCTAGATTCAGAGGTAATTGTCACAAGTGCAACAAACAAGGTCACAAGGCATCCGAGTGCAGATCCAAGACATTTAATCCAGCAGAACAAATTGTGAAAGCAATGTTTAGATGGGACTACAACACCTGGTGTAGATGTCATTACTGTGGAGAATATGGACACATTGGCATGAATTGCATAAAACATCATCTAAGGAAAAGAGACACTACCGTAAGATGTTTCAAATGCACTAAACTTGGTCACATAGCCAGAAACTGCATGAATGCTAATGAAATTGAAGAAGGAAAGAAAAATGAAGCAACTAAGGTTAGGAAACAGGTAAGACAAAAATGGATTCCTAAAGCTACTGAGCAATCCAGTCCAAGTAATGGAATGGATGGCTCTATCGACTCAAATTAAATTTCCAAGGAAGCACTGGAACTGTACTCTCATAGATCAATCTCAAGTAGTTCCAGAACCGAAATTAAAAGAAAAGTCTAAATCAGCATGCAAGATGCAGTGAGATCACAGGGAGGTCGGTATAGTCTTCACCGAGCGAGGTCGGTATAGTCTTCACCGAGCAAGGTCGGTACCTATCTTTACCGAGCAAGGTCGGAGCATTATGAATTTTCGAGTTCACCGAGCTGCGAAGTCTTTTCTGAGCAATTAATTCTTAGTGGGTGACAGTCTGTCAGAATTCCTACCCTAATTTGAAATGAGCATTAATGACAGAATTGTAAACAAAAAGCAAGTAATCGAACTCATTCTTCACCGCGAATCTTTAAGCACTTCGAGAGCAGAAAACTTCAAGGGCAACCTGGCGATTTAATACTCTTGCGAAAGGAATTTTCTGTGAGCTACCATGGCATCATCCAGCACCTCAGCAAAGAAAGGATCAGATATGTTAGTCCAAGGGGAGTGGAAAGCACCAAATTTTAAGATCGTGCCCGCTATTGCAGCAGCCCTAGATCCGAACGGAGCTCAATCTCAGATTCCTCCTAAGGTACTGCTTATCAATGATATTCGTAATCATTTTAACTGTTCTATTCAAGAAATGGGAAACCTAGAACTGGACATTGTGCGTGAGGAACTATGTGTGGATGGTACTTTGAAACCCAAGCACAAACATCTGGAAGATAAGGGTTTAGTCCACATTGCACATCTTCCTCGAAACTTTTGAGATAAATGGGTTAGGTACATTCTCAGCCGAGTACACGATGGCAAGATTTGGCTTGAGCAACCTATTGAGATCACAAGGAAAATGATTCATCAAGTTACCGGTCTTCCCATGTTGAACAAAGAGAAAACTACCAAAACCCTAGGTCGGACGGAACTAGAGAAGAAAACCCTAGCCGAGTGGGATGGTAGAGGCATGAAGGTTAGCAGCATTATCGACGCCGAACTGAAGTTTGGTACACATATCATTGCACACAAGATTTACAGTTCTAGTCGACAGAACAGTGTCTCATGTGAAGTTGTTGACCTAGCATACAAAGTGGTCAAAAACAACTTGACATTTGACCTAGCAGACTTATTGTTGAAACAGTTCAACAAGAACATGGAAAGCATCAAAACTTCCAAAAACAATCCATGTAAGTTTGGATCCTTGATAGTCTGTTTATTCTTCTATGTTCAGAAATTCTTCCCTTCTAAAGGAAAAGTTGTATGGAGAAAAGATGTGCCAGTACTTTATGAAATTAATGAATTCATCGCAGAAATGGGTGAAAACTTTGAAAGCATCATGGATAATTATTTTGAGTCTTTCAAAGAGAAAATGAATGACAGATTCTGGATTCCACAGAAGTTGGTGGAAGATTACAAAGATGACATCTTTTTTATGGTAGATTGTGATAATGTGTATGTTCAAGCAGTTAAACCGAGAACTGTGTATGCAAAACCTCTTCCTTATGAGGTAAATATTGATGAAACCAAGAACATTATTGAAGCACTTCTAAATCAGCCTGTCAATCCCAAAGCCCCATATTTTGGAACATATGATGAAGCTAAGATGAGAATTGAACTAAGCATAAAGCTTCCACAGGCGGTAAACAAAGGAAAGAAAAGGATAGCTAAAATGCAAATGATAACCGAGGAGAAAGAAGAAATTGGTGAAAAAGAAGAGGAAAAGGATGAGAAAATAGAGGAACCAGAACCTGTAAAGAAGAAAGGAAAAGTTTTTATCACTAAGGCATCTGTGCCTCCCACTGCTGTGTTTACAAGGAGAAATACAAGAGGAAAGGCAGACAAGGCAGAAAAGGCAGATAAAGACATAGTATTCAAAAGACCTCCTCTAACCCTTCAAGAAAAGCTCAAACTCTTCAGAGATGGATCAGGATCTGGAGTAAGTAACATAAAATCCCTGAGATATGAAACCAGATCAGAAGCAGAGCAGAAGGAAATAGAAGATGCTGTTGTTGAGAAGATGGGACAGTGGAAATACTCTCCTGAAAAAATTACCCCACAGGTTCCAGCAGTTCTATTGAATCGGATAAGAATGAGATGGAGCAATAGACATATTTGATCAAAACCTGAGACAGTTGATGCCGAGCCTGAACAATGATGAAGTAAAGAAGGCACTAAAAGAAAATGAAAACAAGATGACATTGAAGTTCAATACTTGTTTGATTTTGATCAACAATATTGAATCGGTTGTGAAGGCTGCAAAAGCCACATGGAAGAACATATACCACCTTCACCAACCAAGCATTGAAACTGTAATACTAAAGGATATTGAAGATGACAGCGATGAGCAAGAAGAAGACACCGAGGTAGATGATACTGTAAGGATAGCAGCAGAAGTCATTGCATCCCTTCCTACCTGTCCAGTGAAAGTCTCTACATCCAGCCCAGAGACACCTTCAAGCATGGTTGTGACAACTTCTACATTTGTCCAATCATCCCTAGCAACATCAGAGGCAGCTACCATTTCTTCTACCGAGCTACAGTCTCCTGTACCAGTAAGTTTTCCAGCTTTTGAATCATCAAGTGTAAATATTTTAAGTTCTCCAATAGAAAGTATACCAGTGTCAATAGCCAGCCCTACTTTATCTACTGTCACTACTACAAGAGCATTAAGTACAGATAAGCCTAAGGCTCTACCGAGTATAAAATTTTTGGGTAAAAATATAGTTGAGGATATAGACCTAGATGAAGAGATAGAGATTCCTACTTTAGATTTTGCAAATCTCTCAGCAGACTAGATGCAGAATATAGGTGAGATCCTCCAAAGGAAAGCAAAACAAAAGAAGCTTAAGGAGGAGAGAGACAAAGAGTATCAAATCATCAAGGATGCTAAGGACATTTTGTCTGATGCATTAGGCATTAAAGTAGACTCCTCCCAGCATGTTTTGTTACAATTGGCAGAAGCAGTTGAGAAATACAATGAGGACTCATCCGGGACAGAAAAGTTAGTTGAAAGAGCCGAGAAGAGATTCAACAATAAAGTGCTTGAGCACATTGCTCAGCACATAGCTATCAACCAAGTGGAATTGTCTTCAGTTTTGTCTAACACAGAGTCTATTTATTCGAATGCTACCTCTCTTTTGGCCAGACTATGCAATTTTGCCGAGTTCACAAAGGATGTCAAAGATAAAATGAATAAAATAGATGAGGATATGAAGATTAGCATACAGAAGCTGCAACTTGAACCAAGTTCAAGCTCTACTCATCACATGAAAATTTCACATCTATCCAATATGCAGTCTGATCTATTGAAAGAAGACTCAAGGATCCGGTCCACACTGCTAGACATCCAACACATGATCCTTCCCATCATGAATACAATGTATAAGCACATTGAACATTCCAAAACATTGATTCATGACAATCAGTTCTCCATAGCAGATCACATGATTGAACTCTCTGCAGAAATCCAAATTGCTATACAAACATGTAAGATTCTGCAAGAAAGTTGGGACAGAACCCTGGCACTAATAATGAAGGTACATTCTGATTTCTTATCAAATTTTGGATTCTCTCTGTAAATAACTTGTATATGCACCTTTGGCATTATCATCAAAAAGGGGGAGATATGTATACTGTATAGATTTGTATAAGAAACAGTTAACACATTGAAAGGGGGAGACAATGTATAAAGCCCTATAACAAAGACAAATTTTGAAAAATCAAAATAAAACTCAACATGATTCGTGTATATAAATTTTGGCCAATAAGTGTTTTTGTCACTAATGCCAAAGGGGGAGATTGTTGGCATTAAGCAGTATTGCCACTAGTGACAACACTTATTTGCATTCTGGATGGAAACCGAGCAGACAGTGCAAACCGAGCAGACAGTGCAAACTGAGCAGACAGTGCAAACCGAGCAGACAATGCAAACTGAGCAGATAGTGGAAACCGAGCAAACAGTGCGAACCGAGCAGACAGTGGAAACCGAGCAGACAGTGCAAACCGAGCAGACAGTGCAAACTGAGCAGACAGTGCAAACCGAGCAGACAGTGCAAACTGAGCAGACAGTGCAAACCGAGCAGACAGTGCAAACCGAGCAGACAATGGAAACTGAGCAAGTTAGTACAAACCAATCAGGACAATGTAAACTAAGTAACATCTTGTCTACCGAGTCACCAATGCTTACCGAGTTCAATACCTATGGAGTGATCAGTATGAACCGTGCCTTCACTTCTACCGAGTGCATGACGATGCTGAGTAATGCAGTGGACGCCGAGTATCAGAAAGTCACCAAGTCAGTTTGAAGGAACCGGGTAACCATATTTGGGCCGACTTAGTAGCACTTATGTTTATTTGTCAAGCCGACTGTATAATTGTAATTGTAATTAATTGTTTGAGACTTGTATATAAACTATATTGTAAAAAGATGAAAAAGAATCAAGTAGAATATATGTGAAAGAAAAAGAAAGGCAGAGATAAGCGAATTGCAGAAGGCTTCAGAAGTATAAGGTTCAGCAAAGACAAATTCATCACACAAGGTGATCAGTACATCAGAGAATCTCAATCAGCAATCCAGTTGCAAAGCAGAGATCTACTGTTTCATTCTAACAGGTGAATCAGTACTAAATCCTTTAACCGGGTAGACTTAACAGTCTTTGTATAAATCTCTTTACCGAGTGCATACTTCACTTTATGTTTGTAAATCCTTTAACAAGGTGGATTTAGCAATCCTTATTGCTCCTAACAGGGCAGATCATCAGAAGTGATCAAATTGTAAGCCTTAACCGGCCAACTTTATTCTGCAGTATTAAAGCTTTGTGGGTTTCATCCCCACCCTAGTTTTACTTTCTTTTGGAAGGTTTCTGGGTAACCAAATCTATGTGTCATTATTGTGAATGCTTTTAAGTTTCATGCTTTCTGTATGCAAAGGTTAAAAAGTAAAATACATGTTAAAATTAGAAGAAAATTTGGAGTTACTGATTCACCCCTCCCCTCTCAGTAACTTGGTTAATTCCTGAATATTTCCAACATAGGTTTGATAGTATGTCAAATGAGGATCAAAAAAAAATTGAGGAGGCAATCATCCAGATGATGATATGCTTCAAATGAGTTCCATTAGAGTTTGAACTATCACTGCCCAAGGCATTAGAAGAAAGAATTAATCAGAAGTGGTCATATGCCTTGGACACCAAGAAGAAGATGCAGGAACAAGTCCTAGTATCAATTACACTGAAATTATCTCTTGATGAAATTAAGGAGCTTATAGATACTTATGTGCAGAGATTCAAAATCAAAAGCTGAGCTATGCAAATATTAGATGAGATTCTAGAAGATCTTGATGATTCTAGTCAATTCATCTGGAGTTCAATCTTAGCAATTAGAGAGCAAAATGAGAAAATGCATTTCAAAATTTTTCTAAAAAGAGAGAGAAGTCCAAAGGTAAAGATATATTCATTGAAGATGATATAGAAAAGAAGACTAAAGAATCAGAGGTATCATTCACTGAGGTAATTGATACAACACTTTTATAATAAATTAAGGCAAGTTCATAGGATGCACAAGATCCAACAAAGATCCAGGTAAAGGAGAAAAATGATTATGATGTACTCATTGAGGACATTAAAAATGGTGATCCTGATGACAAGGATGAAGATGATGATGTGAACATTGCACCTAATAATACACAAGATGAAGGACAAGCTACCGAATGTGCATTTACATCATTTCCAGGCAAGCTTCATGTTCTTGTTGAAGCAATAGAAATCTTATCACAGGAAGAACCCAATGGCTCAGACCCTAAGCAACCACAAGATACAATAGGGGAAAAAAGCACTAAAACACCTGCTGAAGCAAATAAGCCTGAAGAGAAAGAGGAACCAGAGGAAGAAACAAAGGATCTAGAGAATCCTACTATAACCAAGGCCACTCCACCAAACACTACATTAGAGGTTCAATCATAGTCAACTGACACCAAGGCTACCAAGGAGCAGCAAAAGGTAGATATAGTGGAAACTGGGCATGTTACACCAATTTCTAAGGTAAAAGACATTGTTTTGATTGCAAAGAGTTCACCTCAATAATTGGAGAAGAAGAAGAAGAAGAAAAAGAAAGGAAAAGGACCGGTCACACTAGATGAAGTCATAGTTATACCCGATTGTGACCCATAGACCCTTAGCCTCAAAGAACTAAGAAAATATGGGGAGTTATGTACAAGAAAAGAAACATAGGAGAAATTGAAACAAGAGATCAAAAGAAAGGAAATATTAGAAAATGTAAGAGATATCTTACAACAGGTTGTACCTGAGGTACATGTAGATGAGGATACTCTAATTATGGACTAGCTTGCTACACTTGTTGAAGGAATCAATGCCCTAGATGTTGATGTTGACAAGAGAATAGAAGAAAGGGAAGAATAAACAAATTAGGATAAACTTGTAGAAAGAATTAGCCAAGAAGTGGCAGTTAACAAGGTTAAGCTATCCAAGGTAATAACTGCAATCTAGGGTATTACTAAATTTATTTGTCAAATCTTGTTTAAGCTATGCATTATGGAAACCTTCACTACTGAGATCAGTGAAAAGATAAAACAATTTGAAAATGAAATCAAAGCTAGTGCACATGCAGCTACAATCGAGCTACAAGCTTTTACAAAGCATATATTAAGAGTTCAAGAACTCATGCGGTTGTTAGTAGATCTCAGGAAGAAAGAATAAAGGACAAGTAATCAAGTCATTGAGTTACAAATCGAGGTCCTACCCTACTTGAAATTTTTTGAGAAACACATAGTCAGGGCACAAACGCTTGTTGTAACACCATAAATTTCTATGTTGGACAACATCTTTGACATGCATGCACAAGTCGGTCTTGAGCACATTGCTCTCACCAACTTGAAAGAGGAATGGGAAAACCTCTTGGAATCATTGAAGAAAACCCATCAACACATTTTTGATAAGCTATTAGTATACATTTTTTCCTTATTATAAAAAAAGGGGATAACAAATGTATATGCCAAATAAGTAAATAGAAGTTAAGTATACTACACATTATCGGAGCATGCACTGAGGGGGAGTATATAGAATTTATTTTTTATAAGTATATGTATATGGTGGAGATATAATTTTTTTTGAGACATAAGGTCTCTATACATTAAGGTTTTGATACTAATGCCAAAGGGGGAGATTTTTATCTCTATTTGAGCATTAAAGGTTTTCATTAGTATCAAAGACATCGCTCAGTTACCTATGCTACCCTAGTCAGTAACTGCAAGCAATACAAGCCAGTCAATTAAGTCTTCACACTGAGCACAAAACAATTTTACTGAGCATCAGTGTACACTGATACCGAGCATAGTAAACACTGAGAAAACTAGTTACTAAGCACCATTGTATTTATCAAGAAACATATACAGTGTTTACTGAGGATAATAGGAAATGGCATAGGAATCAGAAATGGCACATCTATCTATGCAAATAGTTACAATAGAATCACAAAACATTTTACCAAGATCGAGGATAATTTATTGTTGAGCTATTCATTAAATGTGATGAAGATCTTATGTTATTGTTTTGATCTAGGTTATTTTTGTACACTGTAGATCTTAGGGTTTTCTCTAAGATATTGTAACCTAATTTTGTTAAGTGGCATAAAGCGATATGCTATATAATTGTATTTTTGCATCATTTTGATGTAACTGATGGATGAACGAAGAAGTTCTTGAAGAATTAGCCAACTTCAAGATTATTAGTTGATAGACAAAGAAAAATAGTATTCAGAGGTAATCAGATTAAAGAAGAATTAAAATCAAGCTAACCGAGCAGTTCAGAGCAAAGATCTTCACACAAAGAAGGTGATATCTTTTAAGTATTTCATAGATCTATATCAGACAAGTTGAGTTGTCATTAGCAAATAGTTACCTGTTATTTTCTAATTATTATAATAGAGTTTTGGTAAAATATCTTAACAGAGTAGACCTACCAGTATTTTTGTAAATCTCTTAACTGAGTGCACACTCAAGTAGTGTTGTTAAAATCCTATCACTAGGTAGATCTAGCTGATCTAATATGTTACTCCTAGCAGGGTAAGATCATCAGAACTGATCACCACTTGTAGCCCTAATAGGAAAACTATTTCTATTTGCAGTAGTAAAGAATTTGTGGGTGTCATCCCCACCATAGTTTTTACCTTCCAACAAGGGTTTCTGCATTACCAAAATACTTGTGTTATGTGTTGATTATCTTGTTGATTTCATGTTATTTACTTTGACAGTTAAATGAATGAATGGTGCATGCAATAGATACAAGTTGCAGTTGAAGGTTACTACTATTTTTTATTTTAGATCTGAAAGGTTTATAAGTGAAAGTTTTTGTGGCCACTGATTCACCCCTCCCCTTTCAATACCGTATCTCTCCAAATGAACACGAATCCTCCACAAGGATTTCAACATAAGCAAGGTGAATTGTTCCATTTACTTTGTTTATCTTTGCAATTTCAATTCAATTTCAAGTTTAATTCTTAAATTGGGGTTTGACTAAGGCAAACCCCTCCCCTCCAACAAACAAAACCATTTTTTTTGTAGGTATAGGTGTGGGATGATGAATATCAGTGCAGATCTGGATACTATTTTTGCCAAACTTTTAGGATCTGTGAATAGAATTTCTGACGAAGCAGTGTAGGTTAAGGTCAAATTTTTGGGGTAAGATCTTACCCCACATTTGGGTCAAGGATGACCTTCCTCAGGAAAGAAAAATATTTTTGGGTTTTGTAGATCTTGCAGTTTCAGATTAGAATTGCAAAAGTGAATAGTTTTTGAGACTGTTTGATAGGATTTTCAACCGATTCTTTTTCGGTGATAATTACCTTTATTTCTTCATTTCAACATTTTCCTTCTACATTTACTTTCCATATCATTACAATTTCATGTAAGTGTAAAATATTAGTTTTGGGATCTCTTTTATGTGTAAACCATTGTTCTAAGACCCCATCTATATTTTTCATCTTACACTAGCTTTGCATTGTATTTGATGTTGTATGCTTTTGCATGAGAAATGTTGTTCACACACTATCATAAAGTGCCACATTTTTATTTGTACTTTTTCATTGATGACATATTTGATGTAATCCATATGTTAGTAGATTAGGAATATCATGGGACATGGTTCTAGAAAGTTATGCTTGAATCAATCAGTTAGTGGAAGCATGACACAAGGTCAAGTGTACCAACCTATCAGTTAAGTGTACACAATTGGTTTCTATAGGTTTCTCCATGCCTCATCTCTATCATATCTTAGTGGGTATTTCATCAGTCTTCTACATTGACATTAGTACCTGATTTTGTCACACTTTGACATTCTTGGTGCACCATTAGCTCTATTTTCTTCCTATGGAGGAGCATTGATCAACATCTTAGACCATCTTTGTGAGAGATTCAACATTTAGGGGGGGCTACCATGTCTCTCTTCTTCTTATACTTCTTCTCTCTTATGGGGGGAATTTTTCCTCATATGGGGTCTTGTCCTTCTCATACTTATTGATTGTATATGCATGATGTATTTTGTAATGGGGGGATATTGATTACTCCATCCATCCACGCATCTTGTTTTTTTTTCATCCCTCTTTTGTGGGGAGGTTTTTTCCGATGAGGTTTTCCCTCTATCCTACTTTATGAGAGATTGCATTGCACTTTCATATTATACATGGGTACTTAACATGGCCTAGTAGTTAGGACCCATCATGCATTGTCATCTAGTCTTGTGAGCTTAAGTGAATTCCTCTAAGTTCCACTAAAGGGGGGTGTTGGTGTAATTAAATATTCACTAATTACACTTTACTTAAGTTTACTTAGGATAATGCATTGTATAGTAGTTTCCATATGAGACACCTAGGAGTTTTCATTTCATTTTAGTACATAGTGTAGGAGAATTCCACTTTATGTGTGAGATCCACCTTTAGTGCTCTGATCACATTATCATCCTCTCATTGTTACACATGTTGCACATACTTAATTCTATAATGGAGGATGACCCACCTGTGGTGGACATGTGATTACACCTAGTGTGTTTGATAGGTTATCACTTGCATATCCTCTACTTATCATGCATTGCCTATATATTCGAGCATATCTACTTTTTATTCATTGATGGGTCTCCATTATCATTTGATCAATATTGAATCAATAATTTGTTCATATCATTTTAATCCTCTTATTTGTGATATCAATTGATCTTCTAGATCTTGACATTTCTTTCTTTTCCTTAGGAAATTTTTTACAGTAAGACTATATTGTAATCAGTTGTTTTTGTATTGGCTAGGATAGTCGAGCAATGAGACTACCTGCAATGAATATATTGGTAGTCAGACACCTTTTATAAAAATTATGTTGACCAATGTCACCTTAATCAATGTTTTATATTTCATAAATAACTTTCTACGTGGTTTTCCCCATCTTGGGTTTTCCATGTAAAATATGGTGTTCATGGTGTATGGTGAGTTTATGTTTATATTTGTTTTACTTATCTGATTGAATTAAGTTTTATCTAGATTAATTAAGATTGATAAAAGTGTTTTATGATAACTTATTCACACCCCCCCCCACCCTCTCATTTATCTAGATTGTTCAATAATTGGTATTAGAGCATTGGTTCCTCAAAAAAAAAATTAATTGCTTGAGGGAGATCTTGGTAGTTTGAATAGATGGAAAGACATTACAACTTTGTTGATAGACTAAATACAATATTAAATGATATGGATGCCACAAAATATGAAAATGAGGAATTGAAATAAAACATCAAGGATACAAAGGCTTCTATCTCCAAGATAAGGGAGAAAATTAAAAAATTCAAAGCAAGACACAAAGAAGTCATCTAGAAATTAAAGGAATCAAAAGAAAATGTTGTTAACCTAAAGCTATGGTTGTATGATTACAAGAAGACTAAATAAAATCTCAAGGATTCCATGGAAGAAGACTGAAGAAAATCTCAAAGATACCATCAAACAGAAAATAGAAGAAACTTAGAAGTTAGATCAAGAGTTAAGGAAGTTAAAATTAGAAGCAAGAGTATGTGAGAGTATCATAATTATAGATCAAATTTTTTCCTTTTATAAGAGTAAAAATGGTAATGAAGGATTAGGTTTCTCCAATGAAATATCAAATTAGAATACTAAGGGAAAAGACAAAGTAGTTGAGGTTGAAGCAAAATCTAAAGTAATGAGCAAGGTCCAGAACCCTAGAACACCTACAAAAAGACTCTAGTTAGACAACCAAATGATAAAAGGTCTTATCATTTAATTTTTATTCTTTTCTATGAAAAAAAAATTGTACATAAGGTTGTGGGTTGTAAAAGCAAGATGAAATAGAGTATTCAATGTTTTAACTATCATGAGTCTCATCATAAAGAAAGTCTTTTCATAAAGCAATTGTCTAGTCTAGATAAAGTGAGTGGGATGAATAATATCTTTCATGATAGCTTCTATTTATGTCATAGTTATGGTCACAAAGATATTAGTATAGATCTAGAGTTTACTTAGTTAAGTTAGGACAAAGGAATATCAAATGTTACAAATACAGTCAATCTGGACATTATGCTAACACGTGTAGATATGTAGTTGATCCAAGAAAGTTTGGAAATTAAAATAAGGTTGCATAATTAGATGAATAAAAAAAAAAATATAGTCATGGTATGGAAGAAAAAAGAAACATGTGAAGGGAACTCTATGGCACTAGATCTTGGTGCAATCTCATCTAGCATCTGATCCAACTGCCTTGGCTTAGGGGGAGTTTTGTAATACATATTTTGTCAGTTCCCCCTCTCCAAAGAGATATATGATGTCTCTCCAGTATGATTAGATTTGATTCAATTGATTGAATATTGGAGTATAATTACTAGCATGATGAAATCCAAATTGGTTATTAGAAAAATAAGTGACAATATTCCACAAAAGTTTAAGAGAGTAGAATTGGATGAATTTGATCATCGAAAGTTAAAGGAAATGGAACTAGGGTTGAATGTTGATGAGTTACAATTCATTAGAAATATGGGAATGGATCTTTGAGTATATTTCCCTTGGTTTTATGATATAAATTATATCTTGTTATGATTGATTTGATTCAAGGATGGTGGCATCATTTTGGTTAAACCTTATCCAATCACTAAGGAAGCCATTGAAGATATTACTAATTTGTGTAGTGTTGGTGACCTAATTCAAAATAAAATAGTAAAATATAGAGTTTTTGAGGAACTCATTGGTATCGAAAAATACCCTCAATCTTTACTAATAAATACCATTGTCGATCCTTTAGTAAGGTATGTTTCTTACTGTATAGGGGGAAATGTGATCCTACCCTATTACACAAGAAGGGAGAATACCAAGATTCCACCACCAAAGGGGGCTCGATTAACAAAAAAGGAAGTACTAATGTGTAACCTTCACAAAGGAGAAAGTTACTTAGATTAACTTCTTCCACCATTTAGATATCATCTCATGATATCACGAGTAATGGCCTCCTGAATATCAAGTCACATGATATTCACCAAATACTCGAGATGTTCATAAGGTATGTGAACATGTATCCTCAATAATACTTACCATATGAATATTATATTCATGGTCTATTTAAGTAAATTAATCCACCATGAAAGATATTCATGGTCTGTTTAAGGAAACTAATCCACCATGCAAGATACTCATGGTCTGTAAGGAAGTTAATCCACTATGCAAGATACATGATCTATTTAAGGAAATTAATCCACAATACAAGATATTCATGGTATGTTTAAGGAAATTAATCCACCATACAAGATATTCATTGTCTCTTTAAGGAAATTAATCCATAATGCAAGATATTAATCTATCATGATCTTCTTAGACATCATAAGTTATCCATCATAATAGAAAATTTTAGTTATTGTAAGATCGTCATCTTTCAATAACTTATGAAAATACAAGTGAGAATAATTTGGAAGTCATCATCATGATGTACACAAGGCCCATAAAACTTATTAATAAAGTAATTCATTAGTACAATAATCAAATATCCTGAGACCAATTTTACCTCTTGAAGTGTTTCACCTTCATTTTCCGTAGGAGATTGGTGAAGATGGTAAAGAATAGTGAACTCCCTCTCACTCTAATATTTCATATATTTATCCTATTCTATGGTTTTCCATTATAAGTGTCATTTGTAATATCTTCCTTGATCAGTACTAATACCTACCTCATAGTGAGTGATATGTTTCATACCCCATTGGTATTATCACCTCATGTTCCATTTTTAGTGGATATATCTTGAGGATAATTTGTATTCCTTCTGAATGAATCTATACTTTATAATATCTTATTCCCTTATTTGTTCTTAGGTTCCCTATATACCACCTTTTGTATATTAATTCCTCACAAAACTATTATATTTGAGACATCTCCTTACTAGACTTCTAATATGGTTAATTAACAATCTATGTACAGGATAATCATGCATAAACTTATTTATTTACTCTTATCATTCATATGTTGTTCATATTTTGTTTGTCTTATGTGATAATCCAAGTCTTCTCTCCACTACACTCGCCTCTTCAATTTGAATGATTATGATTTCTAGATACCAACACTTGCGACTAACTAGAGTACCAAAAAAAACACTTTCCACCAAAATAAGAAGACATCAATTATACTGAGGTCTTGAGTGTCGAGATAAGAAATTATCACCACTGAAAAAAATTTCTCATCATAGATATACACCAAATGATGCTACCAAAATAAATCTCTTACATAGGGGTGATCATCATACACTTTTCTAACTCCACCACACGAACATGTGTCTCTTCCATGAGTAGTTGTTACAAAACATGAGACACGTGAATTCCAAAATGCTATGCCAAAAGTAAACATACTATAATGTTAAAATATATAGGTTACCAAAATTTAATTTATAAAAAGGGAGATCAAGGTGTAATGTATGATATATAGGATTTGGGAAGGTAAGATCTTCTTATTAACCCCAAATTCACAAAGGAAGGATCCAAATTGATTAACCATAAGAGAATGGTCAATACATAAATGAATCAATCAATGGAGAATATGAAGAAAGGAGAAAACCACATATTCTGTTATAGAAGGAAATATTTAAAATATTAATTTAATTGAAGATAAACACTAACCTCAAACTATGACAGATCTGGAAAGTACTAATTTTTGGTGTTTGTACTCAATTTCAGGAAATTTTGCAACCAGATTTGGCCTGGAAACACATAAACAAAGAAAACCCAAAAACTTTTTCTTTTCTGGGATAGGTCGACCTTCACCTAGGTAGAAAAGTCAAACTTGACCCCTTTATGTCAATGTTGACTTGCATTGCTCCGATGAAAATTATGTTCTTGAATCCTAAAAGTTTGTTGAAAAGGGTGTCCATATCTGCACTGTAATTCTCTATTATGTACCTATTCTTGCAAGAAAAATGGTTTTTTTTGTTGGGGGGAGGAGGGGTTTTCCTTGGTCAAACCCCAATTTAGGAATTAACCTTGAAATTGAATTGAAATTGTTGTAATAAATAGACTAAATGAAACAATTCACCTTGCCTATGTTGAAACCCTTGTGGAGGTTTTTAATCCTTAAATCCACAAGTATGGATGCTCCAAATGAATGTAGAATTGGATGTAAGATGTCTCAAATCAATTGTCTTTAGATCTTCAAAACCAATCTTAAATGGATCTTGGAATAGGAAGAAGCTTGAATGGATGTGGATGGAGAAATCTTCAACAAGAGGGCTCCATAGAGATTGAATCCTTCAATGGCTACCAATGGATCTCCTTGATGAATTGGATCTTGAATGCTTGAATTCTTGAAGATGAAATGAATGCTTGGATTATTTCCTTCTCCTTCTTACTTACTTCTTGATTGCTTGATTTCTCTTTCTTGAGAGATTATGATTTTTGATGGATTGAAATGAGAGGAGAAAGCTTCCTTTTATACTAGTTTAGGGAACAAACTTCTAGAGAGGCCCACATAGGAGAATTAAATTCCCATTTAAACCTTAACCCATAGAAATGGACCTAAATTAAATATAATTTAAGATTTTACCCTTTCACAGCCTGAAACAGTGGACCCAGAAGTGGGAAATAAATCTTTCTGAAACTCGACATCTAGAAAATTTTGGATCTTGAAATTTGGACCTTGGGTCAAGGTCAAGGGTGACCTTGACCCCAAGGTCAAGAATCTCAGAGTTACAATTTAGGATGCCAGAATTATGCAAAAAGGAAGTGGAAAATAGGGTATAATAGGCGAAAAATCTAGATCCAAGTCAAAGACCCATTCAAGGCATTTTACATGACCCCAAACCACTTACTCGGAGGGCCAAACCAATCCTAAATGGAAGTGATTCCATTTTCCAATGATAAACCTACTAAAAGCATGAAATGAAGATAGTTAATATAATGTTCCATTTCATATACTCATAGCCATAGAACATGAATTGATTGAGGTTATCATAAAGGAACTATTTCATGGGCTAAGGTATAATATACTTTATTTCCATTACTTGTGACACCAAGGAATGGGATGTATAAGAAGAACCGTTCTCAACAACAGTGACACTACATTTGATGTAGGTCTTCTAAGACAAATAGCATTGCATACACAAAATCTCTATGATGAAGTAATTATTTCAAGTAAGCAGATATCTCCTGCATCTACAACCTTCAACTTATACCCCCAAACATATCCAACATAAGCTTCTCTCTCTAGTCACATATACAATATATTTTTAAAATCTGATCTGGATCATTTCTCAAACCAACTCTAATACAATGTTAAATTTCTTTCAGATTTGATCTATCTATGGATTTTCTACTTTTAGAATATGATTCTAAAAATCATTATACTTTATTGATGGTATTCTCTCTACAAGAGAATAACATTTATTGATTTTGATATCTTCAATTGTGGATTAGATCTGCATTAAATAGATAAACAAGAGACACATCCCATGAGTGGACATGTCTCCATAAAATGGAGACATGTCTATTCATGAGATGTCTCATGAATTATGCCTTTTTATCTTAATTAAACTTGATCTTTAAACATGGTTTGTTACTATATATATATATATATATATATATATATATATATATATATATATATATATATATATATATATATATATATATATATATATATATATATATATATATATATATATATATATATATATATATATATATATATATATATATATATATATATATATATATATATATATATATATATATATATATATATATATATATATATATATATATATATATATATATATATATATAGTGGTTAAAGTTGACTGAAACTACAATGACATTAACATCAACTTATCTTGAGAATACAAACCTAAAGTTCTACTAAAAGACTATGTTAGAATCTAGAATAATTCAACTTCTGGGAGTACAAAGCTAAGATCTACAAAACCCATAAATATGGAAGCCTCAGGACTATGACGACCTGGAGGGTGGATGATGACATGTAGAAATTCCACCTGGGACTAGGACGAGTTTGGTATCCACATGCTCTGCAAGTTTTTCCAGGACCTGGATTTGTGACAAACATTTTTTTTTGAAGGTTCTGAATCTAGATCTATAACTCTCAAAACCTAGATCTACAAGAAGGAAATGGGGGATTTTTTGTTGGAGAGGGGCTTGCCTCAGTCAAGCCCTAGTTTAGGAACCTTAACCTTAAAATTGAGACAATGAAAAAGAATTTCTATTAAGTAGTAGAAGTAGATCTAACAATGAAGTATATTATATTAATGAATATGCAATTGAGTTTAACATGTGATCAAATATGTTGATGCATTAGCCTTAACTCAACACAAAAAACCTACAAAGGAAATCAATGTAAATCAAAACGTCATGTATGTATGTGCTTGTAATTCACCTTAAAGAAGGATGTAGATCTTGAAGGTATGAAGGTAGATCTTGAATGCATGAGTATGGATCTTCCCTTCTTGATGGAAAACTCCACTATCTCCTTGAAGAAAGAAGATAGATCTAGAGGAAATAATGCATGAATGACAAAGATCTTGAATGCCTTAAAAAGATCCTTCAATTGCTTAAACACTTGAATGATTGAATGATTGATCTCTAGTGGATGCCTTGAAGTCATGTACAAACATGAAATTTATTTATCAATTGAATGCTTATGATTGCAGATGGACCAAATGAAGTGAGTAGGTCTCTTCTTATACCAATTTCACGATAGAAGTTGAAAAGTGTTGACTGCACAAGATAGGAAAATAATTTGGAACCCCGAAACAAGCTCAGGATCCTAAGGAATTCCACCTCAAGAGGAGGCTGACCTAGGTGTAATGCCCCTCCAACCCTATCAAGTCTTGGTTATGCTCACTAGAAATTAGGAAGAACTATATGTGAGAATGATCCTTCTTGAGATGGTTTCTTAAGCCAAACCTCTTCCAACTTACCATAACTTCATATTTTAATGTGGGAATGATAACATTTATCTAGGTATGTTACTATACATCTTCTTGTGTGTTAATGATAGTTTAGGACCTTAATGCTAAAAGGATCACTTGATAGACGTATATGCTTTTATGCAAAATGTTCATTATTATTATTTACATGTACCTTAGGTTAATTGATTATAATCACGCAAGGGTTAGATGGGTTACCTTCTCTAATAACATTACTTGGGATTAGATATGATTAATGCATTTAGGGTTATATGATCTGTTTATCTTATTTGATAAAGTGACATTTTGATTACATGCCTGATGGTTAAATGGGTTTGTGAAAGTTAATAGATGGTTTATATTTGTTATACAAATATGGAAAAGAGATTATTCTAGTACTAACCACACTAATACAATTATGCTTTGTGGAATTCACTATCTGATGTGAGTGTAGGATGAGGGGAGGCAGTCGTAGTTACTCCTATAGGAGGTCCATAGGATGTCACACTCTCCCTCCTTGTTTTCCATTGTTTGTTTATATATGTATGTATGCATGTTGATTGGTGTTGCAAGATGCAGGTACTAGACATCAACTCCACCTGGCTACATAGGTCTGAGCATGCATTCAAAATCCTTGAACTGTTGTTGTGTGGAGGTATTACCAAGATTACTCTCAGGGTTACCCATGGACCTAGAAATCTGTTTAGGAAGTGATCCTAGTTGGGAAGTAGAATGTAGTTTATGTTATGGATTTGATTTGATGTTGGTCTGAGTTTATGTTATGAGTTAGAATTAATCTATTTTATATGTATAATAAATAATTATGTTATAATTGTTTTTATTTTATATAGGTATGTGTATATGTGGGTGCACATGCATATATTCATGTTTATATAAATAATAATAATTGTATGTTTTCATTAATTGTGTAAATGGTATGTTATTTATAATAAGTAAATAAAGTGAGTTAAATAAAGTATATTTAATAAATGTATTAAATAAAAAGTAAAAATAATAATAGTAAAAGGAAAATGTCCTTTGTAGTAAAATTAGCTATCTAGGAGGGAGTTGAACTCGAGACCTCCTAGAAGTTAGGCTACTTGTTTTCCTATTGTGCTATGTGTTTTTCTTGAAAGGTATTTGTCTATTATTCTTGTTATGCTTTCGTTTAAAAGATATTTTAATTAAATTCATTAAAAACCTTGATTAAGTCTTTACGGGAAATTATTTGGTTGTTCCTCCAACCAACTATGGAAGTTGGAGAAGTTTCTTCTTGTAAAGCAACTCCTCCAACCACATAGTTGGGGGATAAATATTTGAAGATTTTTGTGTGTAGGAGGATAATTTTTGGAAGATTTGTTTTCTTTTGCATTGTTTGTAATTGATTTCTCCAGAAATTTCTGGTGAAAGTTTATGTGAGCTTTTGGATTTCTTGGAGTTGACTTCCAGAGGAAGATTTCTAGAAGGATATCTACTCAAGGATTGAAGTTTGCAGAGATTATCTAGTCAAAGGAAAAGGATTCTTTGTAGGACCCAAGGTAGGGTCTAAACTAGGAAGAATCTCCATTCTTTCTCTTTGTGTATGAATGTGTTTGCATATGATATGATAATTAAATTTTGTATGATCATATAGTTTTTGTTTATGGTCATGTGGAAGGATGAGTTTATCTAATATTGAATAAAATAGGGAAGTCTAGTTAGAAATATGAAGGGTCATGAAGGTGTGGGATTGAAATGCAGCCATTTTCTTAGTATTTTTCTTCACATAGACTTCTCTATGAAATTGATGATTTTATTTGGATTAATTTAGTCTATAGGATCCTTAGTATTCTTCTTTTTATCTCCCTTCTTTCCAGAATATCCATGAGTGTTTCTAGAATTTAGAACTGTTATTTCAACCTTATTGGTCCATGTCAGTTTGTGCACCACTTTTCTTGTCTAGATCTACAATAGATTTTTTAGATAGATAGGATGGATTGATGAGCCATTTTTGAAGGGAAACTAGGAGATCTCAAATGGGTCGTGCTCATATTAGGAAACCATAGTCCCCATAATGCCTAGTTTTACCTGCAAGACATAGTTGATAGTCATGTTTTGTAGTTTATGTTGGTTTAGTATTGACCGAGCAGGTCGGCTTAGTATTAGCCAAGCAAGGTCAGTTTAGTATTAGATGAGTAGGGTTAGTTTAGTATTAGCTAAGTAGGGTTAGTTTAGTATTGGCCAAGCAGGGTCAGTGTAGTGTTAACCGAGCAAGATAGGAATGTTAGTGTTAAGTGAGCAAGACATGAATGGCAGTGTGAACTGAGCTAGATAGGGAAAACATGAGATATACAAGTATAACATTTAAGTGTAAGTCATGGTACTTTAATTTATTATACTTTAAGTTATACTTTTATAAAGGAATTAGGTACCTTTTGGGATGATTGAGATAGGTTTCAGCTTCATAGGAGTTAAGATGAAAATTATAGTTTTTTGTTTTTTGTAAATTTCAGACTTAGCCAAATTTTAGGCACATGAGTTTTTCTTAGACTTAAAAAAATAAGCTATGAAATGAGGAGTTTATGCATGTGGAATTTTGTATCCCCTATGTATGTTTATTACTTGTTTTGTTGAGGTTATATGGTATACTTTTTATGTTTTTACACTTGGCATATTCTTGAGCTTAGTTTATGAGGCTAGGACTCATCTCAGGTGGCCTGTGTGCACGGGAGGGTTCCTTAAACCTATAAATTATCCTTGGAAAGTTGTACTTATGCATGTGGAAAGTTTTAAATTTTTTCTTTGAGATGTCTTGTGATAGAAATTCTTCCAATAGTTCCTGATATGTATATGGATAAGGTTAGGACTCATTTTGAGGGCCTGAGTGCGTAGGGGAGTTTCCTAAACCTATGAATCAGGACTTAGAAGTGTTATCTTGTATTTGTGGCTTGTGATGGGGTAAGGTAATAGGAACCTTAAGTGAGTTTCTCACCATAGGTGTTGGAACCCTAAAGTGGTTGCCAAATGATCCTATGGGTGGGTTTGTAAAAAGTGATAACCTTAAAAATTAACCTGGGAAGGGGGGATTCAAAAGATAATGAAAGAAAACATAATAATGGTCACACAAACCTGATTGGAGTATCGGGACCAGGGATAACTGCCAAGATGGATCCCTATTCATAAAGGGGGGATCGGGGTTACATGGTTTCCAAGAAGGATCCCAATATAAAGGTTGTGTGATGACACTCACTTGGTCAAATTTTAGACTTGGACATTATGAGGAAGAGAATCAAGGATACCTACTTCCATCAACAAGAGATACCCTTTAAAAAAATGTATGTCATATTCTTAACAAAGAACATTGACCCTTACAAGATAATAACATAGATAATCATGAAAGGATATATTTCTTATTATAAGAGGATCCTTAAAAGGAAGAAATATTGCTTACAAAACATCTACCTTCAAGAGGAGCACTTGAACAAAGATAACATCTATAGAACAAAGAGAGGAACAAAAAATTTATCTATTTAGCCCCTTGTTTCTAGGTAAAATAGGAATGTTTGATGAAGGATGACAAACTTTAAATCATGAAGTAATGGAAAATATTTGTTATGAATATAGTTTTGCAAATAAAGAAGAGGTGATGACTTATACACCTCTTATATGAGAGGGAATCTTTGTCAACACAATAATTCCTTATAAGAAAATAATGTCACATGATAAAAAATATCACTCTACTAGGAAAGTAGATCCTGTTGGAGCTAAAAAATTCACATTATTTTTTGAGTCCAATTTCAAAAAAAATCTCTAAGTGTAAGATTAACGTCCTGAAAATTATTGTAAGGTGCCTAGTTTGAGTGCATGGATAAAAGGGTCCTTTTTTTTTTTTGAGGAACCACTTGGGTAGGGTGCTCATTACTTATCATTTGACATTTGTAGTGGGTTTGAACTTTTATTGTTCAGTTCTGGCATGTTTAGGGAATAGGATTTTGGAGGTGTTCACATGCACCCTTTTTTGGCTTCTAAAGGTGTTTAAATGCACTGGCACCCAGATTAAAGGTAAGTTGAAGAAAATAGAGGTAGTTGTGTGGCCTCTTAGCTTGGTGAGCCTACACAGATTTGTGTGCCAACTAGGCATAAGGCACAAATTTTTAATGCAATATTTAAAAACTCCCATAAAGTTAGTCCCACATTCACCATGATTAGGAGAATTCAAGTGTTTATATACCCAAATGCATACAATGAGGTTTGAATAAAGACCAGGAGGCTCTTCACATGCGAGCACTTTGAAGGTGCCTTAGGATGCATGTCAGTGGGCTAGAGACTTCACAATTTTGTAGGAAAACTGGCAGGTTATTGGCCAGAATGGCGACATGGAGACTACTTGGTCGCATGTTCTCCCAATCCTGTTGGAGATTTTCCAGCAAGCTAGTGTTGATTGCATGTTTGTCATTGATGAAAACATATGGTAAGTAGCATGCATTGAAGAATTATGTAGTAATATTTGAGTATATATAGCATGGACATGTTATCAGCATGATATCATGGACACAAAGGTTAATTGTTAGTATAGATAGTTATGTAGTAGCTTGTGTTAGCAGTGTTCCTGATAGAGTACAGGTAGTGTTTTGTGAGTGATTGTCTGTATAGTCATCACAGAGGCTTGCGCCTTTTGATATGTGATGAGGATATGTTAGTGGTGTTACATTCATGGATGAAAAGTTTGATGATTAGTAGAAATGAAGTTATGCAGTCATTATTCACAAGTAGCAGTTTCTTGTATTTATTTAGAAGAGCCGACGTAGATTGTATTGGTTCAGGAGTTGCACCTATCATTTCGATATGCACCCTTGGATTATAGATTGGAGAAGAGTTAAGAATGTTTGGTTTAGAGTGCATGATGTAATTCATCTTGAGGATAAAGTTTTAGTTACTTTGGTAGAGCCGACATTGTGTAGCATGCATCTACATTTATTAATATTGGACATTTCCCAGATTGTGTTGTGTGCTTAGTAGAGTTGACAAAATTATTATTGGAGTATGTTATGGTTTCTCTAATATGATTTCAAGGTGGTTCTAATAGGCTAACTTGATTATATCATTTGGAAGAAATATATTTATAGGAAGTCATTTGTGATTGCTAAAGTATGGTTCAGAGTTGATTGTGAATAGCAAAGAAGAGTGTACGAAGTGTTGAGCGATCAACAAAAGGTTTATGTGACCAAGTGAAGAGTTTATGCTATACATTGGAACTAATATAGATAGCAGGTCAAAGCATAGTTCACCCCTTTGAGTAGTGTGCTCTCAGACAGTGCGTCCTCACCCCTAACAGGGTTAATTGTAAAAGACTCCTAACAGAGTCTGACCCTTGACTAGGTTACTATACTAATATATTGTAAAAAAAATCCTAATAGGGTTAAGGATCTTCTAATAGGGATCATAAAATACTAGTGTAGAATATTAGTGGGTGTCAATTCCCACTGGGGTTTTTACCTATTTTGGTTTCCCCATTACCAAAATATTGGTGTTGTGTTCAAGTTTTCTTTCATTGTGTTTATGGTTTATGTTTAAGTATACTTAATTGGATAAAGAATTGAAACTTTTAGATAACTGATTCACCCCCACCCCCCTCTCAGTTATCTCTTTGGACTATTCCTAACAAATCCTAGAGGCTAAGAGGTAAACATTTAGAGAACAGGAGATAGCCTAGTCGCATAATCTCTCAATCCAACCGGTTAACTCCCTAGCATCTGGAGGATGGGAGAATGGCTTAGTCGCACATTCTCTAGAACTTGGCGACTGGTGAAAGATGATTTGGAGATCTAAAGAATGGATTAGTTTCCCATTATCTAGATATAACCATGGTCAAAGACATGATTCGAAGATCTGGAGAATGGCTTAGTCGCCAATTCTCCAGATGTAACCTGGGTTAGAAGAAGAACTTGGAGATCTGGAGAATAAAGGTATTCACATATTCTCCAAATTAGAGGTCAAGACTAGGGTCAAGGCCACCTAGCAACAAGTGTCAAGTTCTAGTGAGGTCTGGGCATAAAGTGTAGGAAAAGGCATAAAGGGAAGATTTAAAAATAAAAGTGCAAAATCAAGATGAATGTATAGTCTGCACAATAGGAATAAAACCAAAAAATTTTAATGATTGGCCCGCTCACAAAAATAGTGTCTGGTGCCTTTATTTTTATCAGAATAGGCATGTTATATATTTCTAGAAATGGCAGGACAAGAGGAATCAGATGGTAATGATTATATTCAGATTCGACTTAGTGGGAAAGAGTAGTATGGGATTGTATTTCAAGATCAATCCGTTGGTGAAAATGATAGTAGGCATGAAGGAGGTTATAGAGGATCATTTGAGAATCAACTTTGATGAGAAGATAGAGATATTTCTTGGAGGATTGGCAACTATCAATTAGTTTTTGAACTGCCTCTCTTCTCCTATATCTCTCTTCTTTTTCATTTTTGTAAAGGATGGTGAAATTGAGAGCTGAATAGAGATAGTCTTTCCAAGATTTCTTTCTAGCATTTTGACATTGATAATGTACTAATCTTGAAAAAATTTAATGAAAACATGTTGGAATCCCATCTCACAAGAGTGTATGTCTTTTTGCATTGATCTTGGGTTTTTATATGTTATTTTTTTGCAAAGCTAGTTAACATATGGTTTACAAAGTAGGTTTTGAAATTGTTTTTGAGTTCTTGCCATAGGTAGGATTAAATTTTAGAAATGATTTCAAAGAACTCAATGTTCTTGTAAGAATTTGATGTTTGAGTGTGAGAGTGAGAGGAATGATATGCAAAGCAGTTGTTCTGGGTTCTGCGTGTGTCTGAATTATGTTTTCTTATGATGTATTTTATTGGTGACTCTATGCCCTTGAATAGAACATTGGTATGGTCTTGATAGGTAGTTTCTTCATCATCAAAACAAGTTTATAAATGATAATATCCATTAGTTAGTATGTAAAGGGAATTAATGCATAGTTTGTTGTGTTGAATGATACAAAGGAAGTTTTCTAATTCCTTTCAAGAAGAGAATCAATAGGTAAACCTACCTGAGGATTTAAGACTCGAAGTGTAGGAGGATCATAGTCTTGATCCTTGTTAATTGTCCCCTTTTTCTTGCATGATTTGGAGTGGTTTTCAGGAGTTAGTGACACTAGTTTGTCAAACGCATTGTAAATCCATAAGTGGAAAGAAAAGGAGCCAACAGATCCTTAGACAAAGACATAAAGAAAGAAGCCTTTCCCTCCAAGGGTAAAGGAAAGAAAAAAAATCATAAATGATAATTAATTTTCAAGAGATATACTAATCAATAATAATTTCTAATAGAATAGAAAACTCTAAGAATAACATATGCACTTGAAAACATATCACATGGAAAGTACACATCATTAAGGATAAATGAAAAATACTAGATGATCATGAAATATATAACATATATATTTTAACAACAATATCTCATGATTGCAAACTATAGCAAGAAGAAAGAAAAGGAGATGAAAAATTAACACCCCTACAAAGAGGTTTCTTATATAAGATAATTATACTTCCTAGCCAACATAAAGCATAGTTAGAAAGATATCTAAAAGGAACTCATACATTGAAAGGGAGAAATAGATCCCAAAGAAGAAAAATAGAAACAAACCTTTCCCCAAGCTAAGGAACAAGTAAAAGAAACCTATTGGGCTTCTCCTAATGCTCATTATGCCACATAATGGGGAGCATTCACAATAGGGAAGAAAGAAACTAAGTAAATCCATGAAGAGGTTGTAAAACCTCAGGTGTATAAGGGATAACTCCCCTATCTTCCCTATCTCTTATAAATAAATGGAATTCCTCACAGTAAAAAATGAAAATCATTATAATGGAAAGGACATAAAAATATATGAAGAGAATCTTTTGACATTGGTTGAAATTTTTCTTTACAAGAAGCCATAAGTTGAACATAGACTCTCTTAGCCACATCTTGATGGGCATTAGGAGGTGTAATTTAAGGTGTTGGTGAAAGAAGATGGAGAGGATCGAGGTCCATAGGGAAACTCAATAATTTTAAAGTTTTGAAGATTAATTCCTAACCTATATGTGTTTTTATTAGGAGAAATATGAATAGGGAATTTAATGTCATGTTCATTAATACAAAGTCCTAAACCTTTGTAACCTTTTTTAGCAACCACATTGTATCATGTTGTCTAAGTATCTTGCAAGGCATATAGAGGAGGTGATGGAACTCTAGGGTCATGATAAAATGTGGTATAAGGTGGAATTATAAAAGAGCAAGTTGAAGAAAAAATTTTTTTTCTTTAATGTCATCATGATCAGGAGGTGGAGGTGAAGGTTCATCAAAGAAATATTAAAAATCATCATCATGAATTTTTTTTTGAGCTTGATAATACCTTTGAGAATCACTAGGAGATGGAGATGGATTGTTAGTGATACGATTAGGAAGACTAGGATTAGGATTAGGATGGTTAGTATTAGGATTAGAAAGGTTAGGATCATCAACCAATGTTCTTATGTAATCTAAAATATTGATAAGACAACCACATGGAAATTTAATAATAGTCTTGAAAGTAGGAAATCTTGAGTTTGTTAACCCCATAATAGCATAAGAAAGGAAATATGAAGAGACATGAACATTATAAATTCCAAGAGACTCTCATAAACCTCATAAGTGCTATGAAGAGATGCAAGGAGATGAATGATGAGAAAGATAGCCACACACCTTAAGAGCTTAGAGATCTTCATGGTCTCAATCTAATACCAAGGAGAATTTGGAAGTATAATATGTCGGGTTCACCAAAAATGATGCAAGGGAAAGGATCAAAGGGGCCAAATGATGGAACACCCTATAAATCTAGCCTACTCAACAACTTGTAGAAGCAACAACAACATAGTGAGAGAGAGAAAGTAGGATCATTCATATATTCTTTTATTCAAATTGATTCATACATGTTGGGCTGTAAGGCCTTCCCAGTTATGACCAGATATTGTATCATCTTAAAATGGAAGCACTTCCATGTTAAGAGTGTTTAGCCCTCCAAGTAAGTGGTTTGGGGTCATGTTAAGAACCTTTATTTGGTCTTTGCATGTATTTGGCTTTCTCCACGCTTTCCACTTCTTCTTTGCACTTGATTTCTTCATTCTAGGTGAAATTAGGGTTAAGGTCTTAAGGACTTTCCTGATTTTCCCTCTTCCATGGCTCTATTTTCTAGGTAGGGTTTAGAAATGAGACCTCTTAGTCCTTCATCACATCAAAAAAAGGATGTTCTATTTGTTCCCGACACTGGGTCCTATTTAGATATCAATTTCTAAGTTTTTGGCATCTCCTGGAACCTCTGTTGCAAATCCTGACAAACTTAGGGTTTGAGGTCAAAGTCAACCTTGACCTTAACTAGGTCAGGGTTGACCTTGACCCTAACTAGGTTAGGGTTGACCTCAACCTTGACCTCTTCCCGCCAGGATTTCAAATTGTCATCTGTCAGTAGTTTGGCTTTCGGGATAATTATTTCTCTGCCTTCGGGTTGGCTATTTCAGGCTCTGAAATGGTAAATCCTTTAATTTTATTTAATCAAGGTATATTTTCTAAAGGTGAGGACCTAATTGGGATTTAACTCTTCAAGTTGGCCCATCTAGAGGAGTGTTCCCTAGGTCACTATAAAAGGAGGCCTTCTTCTCTAATTTTCACATCACTCCATCATCAAGTCTTGGCAATCAAGCTCTCAAGTGTTCAAGTGCAAGAAAGTCTTCAAGCATTCAAGTGTTCAAGCATTCATCCATCAAGGAGTTCCATTATTAGCTATTGAAGGATTCAATCTCCTTGGAACCCCCTTGAAGATCCATCATTCTCCATTCATTCAAACCTTCTCATATGCAAAGATCAAATCAAGGTTGGTGTTGAAGATCAAAATACCATTGATTGGAGACATCCTACATTCATTAAAGCATTATTACTTATGGATTTGAGGATTTGAATCCTCTACAAGGACTTCAACATAAGCGAGGTGATTTGTTTCAATTACTTTTTTTATGCACAATACAATTTCAATTCAATTTCAAGGTTAATTCCTAAATTGGGGTTTGACCAAGGCAAACCCCACATACAACCAAAAACCCCCATTTTCTTATAGGTATAGGTGCGAAATCTCAGATTTGAGAGCGAATTCGGATACCCTTTTCAAAAATCTTTCAGGATCTGCGAACAGAATCAGAATCAAACTTTAAATAAATAATGTGGTCTTTGACCTTTTAAAAGGTCAAAGTCAACCTGTGTGAATTTGGAGAAAAGATTTATGGGTTTGGTCCATCTCGACATTTCCAGTCTAGAACAGGTGATGAAATCTTTAGAAAGTTCATACAGAAGCTAGAATTTAGCATTTTCCAAATCTTCCCTAATTCAAGGTTAGTATTTGCACTTCAATTATTTCAATTTCAAGTATAACACATTTTCTACCTAGGGGAAACATCAGATTTGTTCTTTCTTCCATATTAACCATAAATTGATTCGATTGTGTATTAACCTCTAGGTTGATAAAATTGGATCTCCTTGTGGGGAATTTGGGTTTGAGAATAGATCTCATATTTCCCCCCTTAAAACAAATGAATGATGTTGAATACATTTTAACCTTATTCAGATATTACAATGAATTATAGAATTCCTCTAACATGCGAGGATCTTCCAACAATCTTGTTTCTACTATCTTCTATCTTCTATCCAAAACTGACTCCTAAACTCTAACCAAACAACTATACTTATACAAGAGGCTACTGAATTGAGTTGGCCTTAAGATCCAAAATCAATAGAAGGAATGGTCAGATCTAGGACCACACTCTTTCCAATGATGGATACCAACATCAAATCTGTGACCCATAATCAATGCAAAAGTCAGCCTCAATAGAAACTCAAAATAAACTACTTGGTAAGCAAGGATAAGCGAGCAATAGACAAGCATCACCAAGTGTCAGTGAAACAACTAACTACCCATGAGATAACTGACCATACTTGGTAACCAAAGGAAATTGACCAACTACCGACCAACTTGGTCAAAGAAGGAATCGAGCAACATAGACAATCTTCAAAATCTTTTTGGTGACACAGGATTGCCAAGGACCCAAGATGCTCCTGCATCAGACACCTAGGGTTATTTAGAAATGATTCTCTGAATCATTCAATAGGCCTAGTCTGAGTTGCATCCAACTCAGACTATGAAATCCATGAACTATCTTCAATTGGTCTATTCTTCCACTTTACCAGATATTCAATATACTATTTACCTCTTGTACTCTTTCCAATTCTTTGTTCCAAAATCTTATCAAATTCTTCATTTTTCTTCTTAGGATATTCCATCAGTATTATCATGTCTTCCTCAAGTTCATGATACTCATACAAATTAGCAATGTTGAAAATTGGTGATATGTCCATGTCATCAGGTAGCTCAATCTCATATGCATTTCCGCTATCAAATTTCTTCAAAATCTTGCAAGGTCCAAACTTCTTCATCTTCAACTTCCCATATTTTCCAATAGGAAATCAACCTTTCTTCAAATGAACCATCACTTCATCACCAACATCAAAATTTTTATGTCTCCTTAATCTATCAGCTCTATCTTTGTATTTCTGATTACTTTCTTCTAGCTTGATTTTCACATCTTCATGCAATATCTTTATGTACTCAACAAATTTCACTCCTTTAGTAGTTCTATTACTTTCATCAGAAATGTATCTCAAATTAGATATAACTCTCAGATGTATGCCATTCACAATCTCAAATGGTGTTTTCCCAGTACTCCTATTCAGTAAATTATTGTATGCAAACTCTACTTATGCCAACATAGAATCCCAATTACTAGATGTGTCTCCAACTAAACACATCAAAAGATTTCTAAAACTTCTATTTACAACTTATGTTTGTCCATCGGTTAGTGGGTGAAATGTAGAACTATATTTCAACTTAGTGCCAAACTTTCTCCAAAGGGTCTTCCAAAAGTATCCAACAAATTTATTGTCTTGGTTAGAGATAATACTCCTCATTAATCCATGCAATCTGACAATTTCCTTAAAGAAAAGATCTACTACATGTACTGCATCTGATGTCTTTCTATAAGGTATAAAATGTGCCATCTTTGAAAATCTATCTACCACAAGAACAAAATCCATAATGATGTCAGTCCAAGGTTTCTCAGGTACAACAATCAGTGTATACAATCTAGTATGCTGACTTACTCCTTTTGCTGCTTGACAAATTCCATAACTTTTCATAAATTTTTTAACATCTTTATACAACTATGGCCAAAAGTATTTCTCCTTAAGAAAATTCAAAGTTTTATCAATTCCAAAATGTCCAGCAAAACCACTACTATGTTTCTCCTTCATCAAATTAGTTATCATTTGTCCTCTCGGTATACATAACTAAATACCTTTAAACAACATAGCTTCTTGAATGAAATATTCTTCCCATTTTGTACTCGGTTGATCTTGAATAGGTGCTCTGCACTTTCAACATAGCTCAAAAAAATCATGATCAGTTTCATACAAATCTCTTATCTCATCAAAGCCAAGAACTTTAATTTTCATCTCGGTCATCAAAGATCTTCTTCTACTCAATGCATCAGCAACTCAGTTAGTGACTCCACTTTTATGTTTTATCACAAATGTATAACTCTGTAAATACTCAACCCATTTCATATGTCTCTGATTCAACTTATTCTAACTACCCAAGTATTGTAAAGCCTTATGATTAGTATACAACACAAATTCACTTGGTATCAAATAATGTCTCCATTTCTTCAGTTCTTGAACAATAGCATAGAATTCTTGATCATACACAGAATATTTCCTTCTAGAATCATTCAACTTTTCACTAAAGAAAGCAACAGGTTTACCTTCTTGACTCAACATAGCTCCAATTGCACTACCACTTGCATCACATTCCACTTGAAATACCTTATTGAAATTAGGCAATGCCAAAATAGGCAATTTAGCAACCTTCTATTTTAGAGTCTCAAAATTTTTATCAACTTCATTTGTCCACTTGAATTCTCTTTTATCTCCTCTCATAGTCTCAGTCATAGCATTACAAATAGAACTGAAATTCCTTATGAACTTTTTGTATAAACTTTCCAAACCATGAAATGATCTTACCTCACTAGAATTCATAGGAGTAGGCCAATTGAGAATAGCTGCAACCTTTTCAGGATCCATCTTCAAACCATCAACTGAAATTACAAATCCCAAATACACAATCTCCTCTTTCATGAATGAACACTTTTTTAGATTTATCAGCAAATTTTCTTCTTTTAATCTCTGCAAAACTTGTCTAACATGCAACACATGTTCTTCTCTAGTCTTACTAAATATTAGAATATCATCAAGATATACAATCAAAAACTTACCCAAGAATTTCTTCAAAACTTCATTCATCAACCTCATAAAATTATTCAGTGCATTAGTTAAACCAAAAGGCATAACCAACCACTCATACAAACCTTCTTTTGTCTTGAAAGTAGTCTTCCACTCATCACCTTCTCTAATTCTAATCTGATGATACCCACTTTTCAAATCAATCTTTTTGAAATACTTTGCTCTAGTCAAACTGTCCATTATGTCATACATTCTCAGTATAGGAAACCTATACTTGAATGTTATCTTATTGATTGCTCTAGAATCAGTACACATTCACCATTATCCATTATTCTTAGGTGCCAATACCATAGGTACTACATAGGGACACAAACCTTCTTTGATCAAACCTTTATCCAACAACTTTTGAATCTGTTGGTTCAATTCCTGATTCTCGGTAGGTGTCAACCAATGAGGTGCCTTGTTTGGTAAACTAGCTCCAAGGATTAGATCCATGCAATGATCAATACTTCTCTTCTATGAAAAACCATCAAGTACATTATTAGAAATGATATCACTGTACTCAGTGAGTAACTTATCAATCTCCTCAGGGACATTATCCTCTATTTTCTTACTTGGTTTGTTAGGAATCACAACAAAACATACATTATTCTTCTTCAAATCCTTAACAAATTTTCTTCCTTCCATCAAACAAACTTTCACAGATGTGCAAATATTAATAATAGGTTCTTCCATAGAAGGTAACAAGATTTGTTTTCTTCCATTAGCCACAATAGTATATTTATGCAATCTCCCATCATATATAGTATGTCTATCATATTTCCAAGGTCTACCCCAAAAAATATGACAATAATCCATAGGCATGATATCACACAACACTTTATCATAGTACTTTCCAATTTTCAAATTCACATAACATTGTTCACTTACCAAGAGTGTATGCTCATCCTTGATCCATGAAATCTGATAGGGCTTTGGATGCCTCAACCTTTCCAACTACAATTTTGTGACCATCTCTTCAGATGCCAGATTCTCCAAGTTACCACTATCAATGATTACCTTCCAAACATTGTCAGAAACTCTACATCTAGTCTTCAACAAACTTTTCCTTATCAAATCTTCCTTTTTACTTTCATTCCACAATGCTCTCCTTACCATCAAGTTATTTTCCTTCTTAGGTTCATTTGGTGACTCTTCTAGCACCAAAGTATTTCTACTACTACTAGCCTTCTTACTAGCATGTGTACATTCAAAAGATTTATGTCCTTCTCTACAATTGTAACAAGTTCCTCAAAAATTACCTTTGCTATAACCACCTCAGTAGTTAATGCCTTTGCCTCTAGATGAACCTTCACCTTTCCACTTGGTCTTGCCTTTATCCAGATTTGTCTTTTCAAGTTCAGATCTACTATTTTCACCATAGGATCTACCTCTTCCCCTAGAGAATCTACCACCTCAACATCTTTGTCTCTACTCATATCTCTTGTTCAATTTCTCCTCGGCCTTCAATGCAAATTGATAAGCCTCTTCAATGTTCTCCAATTTGACCAAACTAATTTCCTCTTGGATGGAAACTCTCAAACCATTTAGGTATCTAGAAATTCTTTACACATCATCCTAATCATATCCAGATCTAATATCCAATCTATATAATTCCTCAGTATACTCTTTTACCAAGCTATCTTTCTTCTTTAGACTTTGCATTCGCCTAACTAGGTTAATCTAATAATAACAAGGTAAGAACTTTCCTTTCAACTTATTCACCATTTTATTCCATACCTTGATTTTTTCTTTGCCTTTCTTCTTCTGATCCAATTGCAGATGTTCCCACCACAAAGATGCATGACCTTTCAACTTTGTGCCTGCAATTTTCACCTTTTTCTCCTCATATACATTTTCATACTCAAAATATTTTTCCATTTTAGTAATCCAGTCTATCAATTCATCATAATCCAATTTCCCACTATATTTAGGAGGATTGAAATGTGGTGTTGAATTTAAACTTGTCAATGCCTTCAAGAATATTTCCTCACCCTAATCCATCACAGGTGCAGGTTCTACTTCACCTTGTTCCACTTCAACTTGATCATCACTAACATCTTCAAGATGTCTGCCTCTTCTCTAGGCTATTTCAACACCTTCTAATCTAGCAGCAAGTTGTCTCAACATGCCTGCCAATCTTGGATCCACTTCTGGCCTCCCATGAACCATCTTGGAACCCTTAGCAATTATAGGTCAAATCGCAATCTGCCACCCCACAACAATTCAACTAGGGCTTCACAAGAAGGAACCTAAAAACCTAGATCTATAGACCTAGATCTAAATCTCACCTCACTCTGATACAACCTGACCCAAGGGAAAGGATCGAAGGGGCCAAATGATGGCACACCCTATAGATCTAACCTACTCAACAACTCATGGAAGCAACAACAACATAGTGAGAGAGAGAAAGAAAGATCATTCATATATTCTTTCATTCAAATTGATTCATACATACTAGGTTGTAAGGCCTTCCTGGTTACGGCTAGATATTACAATAAATTACAGAAGTCATCCAACATGAGAGGATCTTCCAACAATCTTGTTTCTACTATCTTCTATCCAAAACTGACTCCTAAATTCTAACCAAACAACTATACTTATACAAGAGGCTACTGAACTAAGTCAGCCTTCATATCCATAATCAAGGGAAGGACCAGTCAGATATGGGACCGCATGCTTCCCAATGATGGCTACCAACATCAAATCTATTACCCATAATCAATGCACAAGTCAGCCTCAATAGAAACTCAAAATAAACTACTCGGTAAGCAAGAATGACCGAGCAATAAACAAGCATCACCGAGTGCCAATGAAACAACCGACTGCCCATGAGATAACCGACCATACTCGGTAACCAAAGGAAACCAACCAACTACTGACCAACTCAGTTAAAGCAGGAACCGAGCAACATAGACAAACTTCAAAATCTTTTTGGTGACACAAGTTTTCCAAGGACCCGAGATGCTCCTACATCAAAAAATGTATAGGGGGAAATGAGATCCTGTCCTATTACACAAGAAGGGAGAATACCAAGATTCTACCACCAAAGGAGGCTTGATTAACACAAAAGGAAGTGCTAACATGTAACCTTCAAAAAGGGGAAAATTACTTGGATTAACTTCTTCCTTTCCCTAAAAGAGAGGATTAAACCCATCTTGATGTAAAAAATAAATAAAGGAAAATTATCTAGAGAATGAAAACCTATAGATATGTTGGAAGAGTGTGTCATAATTTAGAATAATTCAATATCACGGAGCAGAAAACTAAAAACCCATGAATCTGGAAGCCTCGGGACTATGAAAACCTAGAGGGTGGATGGTGACATGTAGAAAATCCACCCAAGACTAGGACAAGGTTAGCATCCACTTTCCCTATAAGTTTTTTTGGGATCTAGATCAGTGATAGTCACTTGTTTTTGAAGGCTCCAAATCTAGATCTATAACTCTAAAACCTAGATTTTCAAGAAGGAAAAAGGGGTTTTTTTTTTTGAGAGGAGCTTTCCTCGGTCAAGCCCCAATTTAGAAATTAACCTTAACCTTAAAATTGAGGCAATGAAAGATAATTTCTAGCAAGTACTAGAAGTAGATATAATAATGAAGTATATTAAATCAATGAATATAAAATTATGTTTAACATGTAATCAAGTATGTTGATGCAATAGCCTTAACCCAACACCAAAAACCAAGAAAGGAAATCAATATAAATCAAAACCTCATGTATGCATGTGCTTGTAAATTTCCTTAAAGAAGGATGTAGATCTTAAAGGTACGAATATTGATCTTGATGGTATGAAGGTAGATCTTGAATGTATGAGTATGGATCTTCCCTCCTTGATGGCTAAATCAACTATCTCCTTGAAGAAAGAAGCTAGATCTAGAGGAAAGAATGCATAATGACAAAGATCTCGAATTATTTAAAAATCCTAGGTTTAATTGCTTGAATGCTTGATCTCCAATGGATGCCTTGAATACTTGTAAGAACATGAAATTGATTTCTCAATTAATTTATTATAATTTTGGATGGATCTAATGAAGTTAGTAGGCCTCCTTTTATACCAATTTCATGACCAAAATTGAAAAGGGCTGACTGCACAAGGCTGGAAAAGAATTTGGAACCACAAAATGGATCTAGGATCCTAAGGCATTTCATCTAGGGGAGGTTGACCTCAGCCTCACGCTAGGGTTTAGGAAAATCTTGGCCTACCCCCAATGGTTTAGGAAAACTTTGACCTACCCTCAAGTGGTTATGTCATGGAATTTTCTGTCCTGGATCTTAGGGAAAGAGAAAATAGCATTGGAAACAAAAAAAATATAGTGGTACATGAAACACAAGGGAAAAAAGTGAAATCCAATCATTATGAAAGAATTCAAGAGGGCCCAGGAAATCCCACTATGAGTTGGATGTTGTTGATGCATTTAATATGTTTAATCACTACATTATCTTGTTGAGTTTTGTTGGAATCAATACCATTCTCATTCATATTTTGTCATTGATGTCAACATATATTTCAATGAAGAGATTAGACTAGTTATTACAGTGTACATATACTATATAGATGATGCATAATGAGAGAACATAGTTTTTTGTATAGGGAAGTGTTGTGATCTTATATCCAAGATTGCATGCCATAATAATTCATATTGGCTGAGTTACAGAAGATTTAGTGAAGACTGGTTGCTGGACTATGATAGTGGAAGTTGATAGAGTAAGTCTCTGAGTTTTGAATTTATGTTACAAGAGATATGGATTCAGTATATATGAGCTTAAGGGATATCAGACTTCATACTAAGGAATTTTAGTTTATCTTAGCAAGTCATGGAAAGTAGGATGACGCCATTTGTGGCATGTGTTCTAGAGGAGACCTATTTGGGTCCAACTTCATAATTGAAGCATGTATTATGAATATCAAGAATGGATTGTGGATGTCAGACCTTAATTGTTGAAATGTAATTATTGTATAATTTTTATAGATACCATTTGTATCTTAGCAAGGGGTTATGTAATTATTTGTATAATTGGGAAAGCCTAATTGGCTGACCTGATCATTTATTTTTCATAAGGTATATATGTAAGATCTTTTCTTTTGAAAAGGTATGTAGTATAGATGGAATGTAAAAGAGGATTGTGGAAGCCATGAGCTTCTATCTACTAGATGTAGAGAAATGGTTAGCATATACTCTATTGGAACTGATCAATAAAAGATAGTTGCTATCAAAAGATTCAATAGGATTGTGTATTTCTTTACATACACTTGTATTGCGAATAGTGAGTTCTAAAGGTGGACATAACCTTCTTTGGGTAGTGAGCCTACTCTTTTCTTTGACTCCTAATAGGGTATGTCCTTTAACAGGGACTGTGTACTATAATATTTTAATAAGCTCCTAACAAGGTTAGATATTTTAACAAGGATACAATACTCTCAGTACATCATTTGTGGGTGACAATTTCCACCAGGATTTTACCTTTAACAAGGTTTCCTTGATAACAAATATTTTATTATTGTATTGGAATTTACTATGTTCATTTGATTTGGTATAACTATTATTCAATGTTTAAAGTTTAATAATCTTCCATACAATTGATTCACCCCCCCCCCCCCCTCTTAGTTGTATTGGTGGAATTTTATTCCTAACAATTGGTATTAGAGAATTGGTCCTTAGAGAGAAAGTTTAACAACTTAAGGTGATCTTGGAGATGGAATTCTATAGCAAGGATAGTCCAAAATTTGATCCTAAAAACTTTAATAGTTGGAAGAACAAGATGAGAACCCATTTGCTATGTTTGGGTATCAACTATTGGATGATCACAAAGAATGAGGTGACCATGAAGGCTGATGATGAATTAGATAAAGCTACTAACAAAGAAAAGAAAACATTTTCATATAACATGGTTGCAAGGGAAGAACTAATCAACACACTTTCTGAAGGAGAATTTACCGAGGTAAAAGATCTGGGTTTAGCACACAAAATATGGATAAGATAGAAGCATTCTATGAAGGACACAAGTTTACTAAGCAAGAAAAATTACAGAACTGGGAAACAAGGATGGAGAAGTTGCAAATGAAAGATGATGAAAAAATTAGGGCCTATGTCCAAAGAGTCACAGAGGTTGTGATTGGAATCAAAAATCTCAGATGTAGTTATGAAGAGGAAGAAGTCATTGCAAAGATCCTCAGATCATTGACACCTATTTACAAGACCAAAGTTTAGACTATAGAAGAGATTATACCTTTGACTACAAACTTTAGCAGAGAAATGTTAATTGCAAATTTGACTTTGAAGATGTAGAAATGGGAGATTATTTACCTAAAGTTGAATCAACATTTAAGGCACCTACACACAAAAAGATAGTATCTAGAATTGCGAGCACCAATAGTGATAATGACACAATTCAAGTAAGGAGGATCTGATAAAGGACTATCCAAACTTGTAGCCAAACACCAACAATGCAGAATAACACAACAATATAGTGTTTCAATAGAATTTTATTAAACATGCTTGGTTGTAAGGCCTCTTAGGTTAGGGCCAAATATAATCACTTATAAAGTATTTTTGCAACCTCCTAGCTAGTCCATCTCTGAAACACATCAGCAACTGATGGAAACACTAAGGAAAATCTAAACTTTAGCTTGCAAGCCACCAAGCAATCTCCTTGTCTCCAAGCATGCAAACTACTAGATCTTCTATTACAAGTATGAGATAAACAATCTAACCTTCAAGATCTTGCAAGATCCAAGTTCTATCCTTCTCTACTAATCTACCACTAACTCACTTCTAAACATCTACCCAAACACTCCTTAAATACATTTCCTCAACCACAAGTTAGCTAGAAGAAATAATTAACTCCTACTACAAATAAATATTAAATGCAACAACATTCGACTCTCAAATAGCCTTACAAACATTTAATTCTCCATGTCAGCCTCTAGATCCACATAGGAGAATACAACACAAGCTACCATCATTGAATACACCATGTCAGCCAACCAAAACTTCAAGAACTCCCATCGGTAAACCAGAACTACCAAGTACCAATCAAACAACCATGCACCAGTGAAACAACTAAGCATGTCAGGCATTAATGAGAAAGCACATCAACCAAGCACAACAAGAACTTCTAAGTACAAGTTCCATCAAGCACTAGAGGTTTTACCAAGTTCCTTCAGTGACTGAGCTTCTTCAATAACTGAGATTGTTAGTTAAAGCTGCAACCAAGCAACAAAGAACCACTTCAACACACTACCATGTAGATTTTTTGAGTACCCTAGAATGTGCCTGCATTAGACACCCCAGGTTTGAAAAGATGTTCTCATAGGCTAGAAGAACATCTTCTAATATTTAGCACATAAACCCTAAACTAGTTCTTCACATACAAGCCCTTCAAGTTTTCACCTTGCATATTATTTCACTTTTGTTTCCTCTATCTTTTCAAGTCTTTCCTTGATAACACATAGGTCTTTTCTCCATACTGATCAATCCCTTCAGAACTATTAAAATCATCTCAGCTAGAAAAGCTCAGGTTTCTCCTATTGAGTGTTGTATCCAGCAAAGGCATTAGGAAAATCTTCCTATTATTCTTCTCAACAGTAAATACATTCTTGACACATTCATACATAGCTCTGCAATCATACTGCCAAGGTCTATTGAGAAATATGTGACAACTATTCATTGTAATGCCCAAAAAAAAATAACTAGGACAAAACACATTTACAACAATGTTATCAATTAACTCCTTAACATAGAGATCTCCAGGAAAATTAAATCATTTAATATTATCATGCACTCTTTGCTTAATATAGAATTTTCAGCATTTCAACAACATAGAGGTTGCAGGAAATATAAGACATTTAATGGTTAAAATTTCATATTTTCACATAAACTTGAAGCATCTACCTCTTCCTTTATAATTTCAAGAAATTTTATCTAAAATGAAATAATTAATATTACTAAGGGATAATTCGATATTCACCTATTATTGATTTCTTCCTCTAAGAGGATTAAAATTAAAATTTAATTACTTAGGAATGGCACATCCTAAATATTCCTTTATTTTTTCTTTCAACTTCAATTCTGAAAACTTCTTCTTTTCACCATTCAAGAAAAACCTCCAACACAAAGGCATTTACCACATGACCATGGAGGCTCACCTCCCAGCCTAGGACATTTCATGGCCACCCCAAGCTAGGGAAAACAAGGAAGGATGGGATACAAACATTCAACACTCACAATCAACAACAAGAAACATAGACATCACAAATTTACTCTCAATCCCAAGCTTGCACATAGGATCATTATTGATCCCAAAATGGGTGAAGGTGGAAACATCACATATGGAGATGCCGTACTCAAACAAATCAAGTACCAAAAATCATTCTTACATGCCTTCACAAGGCTCCTTTCCAACATACAAGCTCATCACAATGAGCATCAACACATCCCTTATGGCCCCCAAAATATAACATAAGTAGGCCTTAAAGATGCCCATACATCCAAGCTCTACAACATATGGATTTTCCAACTAAGCCCTTCAACCCAAGATATTCTCAAATCCTCCCAAGGATGAGAATTATCTTCCACACCCTCATCACATTCACAAACATAAAAGGAGAAGAAAGAACAAAATACATTTGAGCACAATGATACAAAACATCTCAATTTCACACAAAAGATTTAACTTCATAATACAATTAGATGAACATAACATGGTAGATGCACCGACCTTTCCTTAAGCTAAGGAAATGGAGGACTTGTAGAAGAGCTATCCCTTTCCTTCCTAGCTTTACTTTCCTTTCCTTTCTCAAGTCTCTATATTTTCTCAAGCACCTTCCTCTCAAAACCCAAACTAGCATAGTGTAGAAGTTGTTGGTTCCCCTTCTCTTGCTACTTGCAGATTTACACTATGATTGAAAAACTAATGTCACTGACTCTATCACCACTCCAAACTTTGCAAGGAAAAGGGCCAATTAACAAGGATCAACAATATGATCCTCCTAAACTTTGAGCCTCTTTTCTCAAGTGGTTATATCTTTTATTATCTCCTTAAAGGAATAAATAAATACTAAGCATTAATGTCCTTGATGCATTGATTTAAATTTTTTATCATTCATAAGTTTTGATTGATGATGGGGAACTGCCTTTTGAGAATAGACTAGTGTCTTCTCCTAGGGCATAGAGTCACAATACAACATATATCAACTAAAAATATAACTTAAACACACCCAAATCTAGAGTAAATACTTTTCTTATTACTCCTCTCACTCTCACACTTGGACATCAAATTCTTATTCTTCCATGAACTCTCTGAAACTATCTCTAAGGATTTAATCCCGACTTTGGCAAGAACTCAAAAATAATTTCACAGTATACCTTATATAAAATACATTAACTTACTTTGTAACATTAATATATGATAATTCAAGAACAAAACAAGAAGACATACAAAAATCTGAGATTGGGATTTTGATGTATTCTCATTAAGCTTTGCAGAATCAATACATTGCAAAGTAAAAAACACTAAGAAAACAAATCCCAAAATCTAAGCTCTCCTTATTTAATTATTTAAGTGACCATTGTCTCTTATCAAAACATAACACACTACCTTATATAGTCACCAGCTATCCTAGAATCCTCATGAAAGGATGCAACAAGCTATAGATAGCTAGGACATAACCAGGGTTAGGATTTACAACCACTTCATCTACCAGATCCAATCAAGAACTTACTGCTGGGAGGAAAAATAAGAAATTCAGATCAATCAAATCCAAGAATGATCTACATTTATGACATTAGCTGACTAGCACACTGGAACAAGAAACCTTCATGTTTACCCTTTGTCTAATCCATTTGCAGCACAACTTGAGTGAAAGTTTCACCCACCTTCATGGTACAGACATCCCTGATAGTCTGTCATCACCTCTGGACCATGCTGTTGTAGTAAAAAAAATCAAATATGGTAGGTTTAGCTGCCCAGGCATTAAATAATAGTTATCTATCATAGAAAAACCTTTTAAAATATTCAAATTATAGTGGCAATGGTCAGTCAATCAAATTTTAAAATGTGGGCATTGATTCTTGTCTTTCCCGATAGATTGGGCAGTCCTCCTTTAATCTCAACAGTCACTTAAAAACTTTTAAAATGACTTAACCATGTCACCCTTTCTCATGACCAATAAAATGTTATCTCTATTGAGAATCAATGGTTGTCATTAGTATCAAAGGTTATCAAATATATCAGTTGATTACTTATATGTAGCTAGTTGGTAACTATAAGCAAAATAGACCAGTTGGTTAAGTATATACACTGAGCATCAGACAGTTTACCAAACATTAGCAGACACTGATATTGAGTGACAGTAAACACCGAGTAGTTTATACAGTGTTTACTGAGGATCACAAGAAATGACATAGTAATCAGGAATGTCACATTCTTCTATGCAAATGGTTACAACAGATTAGAAAAAATTTTACCAAGATTGAGAACAATTTATTGTTGAGATACGATGAAGATCTTATGTTATAGTTTGATCTAGGTTATTTTTGTACACCGTAGATCTTAGGGTTTTCTCTAAGATTTGTAAACCTAATTTTGTATAAGCGGCATAATGTTGTATGCTATATATTTTGTATGTTACATCATTTTTTATGTGAACTAATGTATGAGTGAAGAAGCACTTGAAGTACTAGCCAACCTTCAAGATTATCAGTTGACAAAGCAGATCAATATTAAGAGGAAATCAGATTAAGGAGATTCAAACCAGGCTAACCGAGCAGTTCAGAGTAGAGATGCATCATAGTAAAGGTGATATTTTATTAGTACTTTTAATGTAGTCAAGGATGGTGGATCCAATGAAGGATAGTCCAAACCTTGTAGCCAATAGAATTACATAGAAGAATACTCAACATAATAGACAACACCATAGATGTTTCAAGTAATTTGCATTAACATGCCTGGCTATAAGGCCTTCTGGGTTAGGGCCAATTACAAAATAAAACAATTCTACAAGATCTACAACCAGATCCAATACAATCTTAGCTAGTTCACCTCTGAAGACAATCAGAAGCTGATGGAAAGCCTAAGGAAAATCTAAACTTGAGCTTGCAAGCCTCCTAGAAATCTCCTTGTTCCCAAGTATGCAAACCCCTAGCTTTGCTACAAAAGATTATCAGATTACCATCTGATCTACAAAAACATCAATAACTTTTTCACAACTTGGCTCTCAATCTATGCATCTAACATTTAGATCTACTCTGATATCTTAGCTCTTTGAATCTACCAAGTTCTATCTTAAACATCTACCCAAGCCCTCCTTAAATACTAATCATTAGCCACAAGTCAGCTGGATGAAACCCTTAACTCTGCAAAACAAATAATTAAATACCATACAAGTTAGCTTACAAATGTATACAAACATTTAAATTTGCATGTTTTCCCAAGACAATGGCTACCAACAATTAATTCACCAAGTCAGCTCAACAAATCACATAGAATTCTAGTCAATAAGTTAGAACTACCAAGCAATAGTAAAATTACCAAGCATGCCAGGCATCATCTAGCACCAGTGTCAATCAAGCACCATAGGAATGACCAAACAACTAGTTCACCAAGTGCCAGACACTACCGAGTTCCTTCAGTGACTGAGCTTCCTTCAATGACCAAGACCGTTAGTCAAGGCTGCAATTGAGTAAAATTGGCCAAAATAAAAACACTTCATGTAGTTTCACTGAGGACACAAAATGCTCTGGCTTAACCTTGGATGCCCCTGCATCAAAAACCCAAGGTTCCAAAAGATGTTCATATGTGAGAAGAACATCTTTCAGGATTCAACACATAAATCCCAAACTAGTTCTTCACATACAAGTCCTCCACCTTTTCTACTTGCAAAGTCTTCCACTTCAATTTCCTTTGTCTCTTCAAGTATTTTCTAGACAATGTACAGGTCAGTTCTTCATACTAATCACTCATTTTATTAGGATATACAATATCAACTTAGCTACCAATACTCAGGCTTCTCCTACTGAGCATTGTATCCATCAAAGGTATTAGTGAAAACTTCCTATCATTCTTCTCAATAGTAAACACATTTCTTACACAATAATAAATAGCTCTGCAATCATATTGCCAAGGTTTACTGAGCAATATATCACAACTATTCATCTTCATAATGTCACAAAGCACAAGATCCTTGTACTGGCCAATCTGAACATCAATGAAGCATTGTTCTCTAACTTCCAAAGCATGAATATCTTGTAACTAGCCAAGCCTATAAGGACAATGATGTTTCATTCTCTTCAAACCAAGTTTTTGAACTAGGTCCTCAGCAACAAGGTTATCAATACTACCACTATCAACAATAACATCATAGAGTTTACCTTCAGTCATGCATCGAGTCCTAAACAAGTTACTCCTCTGACAAGGTTCATCCTTTGTACTGAGCAATGTTCCCCAAAGCAAAAGGTTCTCTGATTCAAGTTCATTTTGAATGTTCTCATTCATCATAGCAGTTCATCGATCAACCTTCTTTTGTGTGCATTTAAAAGAATAGTGTCCTTCCTCTCCATAGTTATAGCAAGTACCCTTAAAGATAACTCAACCTATCTTCTTCTTTGGTTCCACTAGTTTCTATTCATCTTATGCATCAGTCAGTTTCTCCTTCACTGAGTGATCAATCTTTTCTTTCCCTTGGGCATTTCTAGGTTGTTTCCTTTTCAACTTATCTTTTTCCTTCAGAGCATACTAATAAGAATCTTCAACAAAATCAATCTTCAGCATACCAAGCTCATCCTGAATATTGAATCTCAGACCATTCACATACCGAGCTACCTTTTCCTTACCAAGCTCTCAGTGTCTAGAATGAATAGTAAGTTTGTAGAACTCCTCAGTATAATCCTCAATAGACAAATCCTTCTATTTCAAATTCTAGAACTTCTTAAACAAGTCAAGCTCATAGTTAGTCAGTATGAACTTAGATTTCAACCTAGTTACCATCAATCTCCACCGATTGATCTTTGTTTCACCTTCATCTTCTTGATCTCTTTGTAGTTCCTTCCACCAAAGAGTAGCATGTCCTCTCAAATTTTTCTTTGCTAATCTCACTTGAAGAGAATCTTCAATTTCTTCCAGCTCAAAGAAATCCTCAAGTTTACCAATCTAATCAATTAGATTATTGGGCTTCAAAGTACCAGAGAAAGTAGAAACTTCCATTCGGTAATTACTAAATCGAGTAGTAGGTCTAGGCAACCGAGTAGTTCTGTCTTCACCAGATTTTTTCCTCTGGTCATCATCGCTAGATCTGGTAGTTTCAAATTCTTCAATAGCTTCTTCATAGCCATCCTCAGTGCCAACATTTTGAGGTATACCAACAACATTTCTCATGATCTCGGTGACCATATCATTCTTCATCAATTCCATCTCAGATCTGAAATCTGATTTCACCTTCTCTGTGATCTAGGATTCAATAGTATCACAAAGATCAGAAATAACTCTAGGGTCCAATCTTCTCAGAGGCATCCTTAAAGATAAGAGAAACCCTCTACAACAAACCCTCATCAACCACCTTGTAAAAAAATCCAAGTTGCAACAAGTTAGATCTCAACCTACAATCTTGTAAACAACTAGGGCACAATTTCACAAGTTCAATGCTTTGGATTTGCAATTTAGATTTTGCACAATCTCTTCTCTAATAAGATCAAATTTGCAAGATTAGCCTTGCTAGGTCAAGCTTTTGCTTCAAAAAGAAAAAACCTTCACTCCAACAGGAACAAACCTTCACTCTAATACCACCTAATGTAGTCAAGGATGGTGAATCCAATGAAGGATAGTCCAAATGTTGCACCCTGTTAGTCCATTTTCCTATCAATGCAAAATCCTATGAAAATGGCCTTTTCCCTGCAAATTTTGAAGTTATCACACCCTGTTGCATAGTTTCATCTTGCATTGAAAATCCATAATGTTTCATGGTTTGAGCTCTTAGCCCTATGTTCTTCATTGTGTCACCAAGCTCTAGTCCAGATCAGATAAGCTAATTCAAAAAATCCAAAGAGTTATTCAAGTTTTAAGGTCTGCAGGAAATAGTTTCAGAATATGCCTAAGTGTCAAAAACCCATAGTGTTGTCGAGAACCCATGATGTTTTCTATCATCTGTACAAAAACCCTGGTTGTTTTCAACCTTGTGCTTCCTATTTTTGCACGCTTGTCTTCTAGCATCGAAAACCTTGGATGTTTTCGATCCTTCACTATTGTAAAAACTTTGGATGTTTTTGACCTCATTTTTCTTCCCTTTTTCTAGCATTCCTTGTTCATCAGGCTTAACTACGCAAGTGTGATCGGTTGGTGGGACCTTTTCCTTCCCAAGGGGTTAAACTTTAGTAAGATCTCATGGTTGTTGTTATACCATTAGGGAAAGCTGCTCATTTTTAAGATCATGGTATAGTGACAACCATCGATCTTCTTCGGTGATGCAATGGACCATGGGACCACTGTCAAAGGATGCTGAGGTGGTAGAGTTCTATTGGATGCCTGATAATGACATGGAAATCTCACAGGCCTGGGTCTTCAAGAGACTTTTGATCTATGACGGGCATGTGATCGTAAAGAATATTCTCATGTCATGAGATCATGCACCAGCCGTTGATCTTGTTTGCTACAAGCATTTCTTCAGCAGTGGTCCTGGTGTTAGAAAGGAAGTGAAGGTGCATGTTTTTATTGGCTGTCGCATGGTTGCATGTCAGAGTTTTCTAACATGTGATCATGTGACTGGTTGACACTTGTTCTTGGGCCCATTGGTGATGGAAGTGTTGTGGTCCCACTATCAGATGAGGAGGATAGCGTGGTGGATCCAATGGTTGGTACATGATCTCATGGGAGGTTTCAAACCCATGCAATCATGCACTTGCCATTCGATTTCGAAGGCTTATTTGCAGGTGGCTCCTATGGCAGAGGTGACTAGGTGGATACAATGAATAGCGTGGTGATAGGTGGCATCAAGTGGACCTAGGTGGGGTCTGATGTCTTAGCGGTGCTGATAAAGTTTAGGATTTTTGCTCATTCATGAAAAGATTTGGCGGTTCTCTAGATTGTCTGGCGATTTGCCGAACAGAGGTCGCGTAGTTGCTAATTTTTTAGTGGAAGGCGTGAAATGTTTTGTGAATCGGTGAAAGCCTTTTGTCACCAATTCACTAAATGTAAATGGGCACTCTTTTAAAAGGTAAAAACATAAAGCCCGTGAAGTAAGAATAATCTGATGGTCATGACTTAAAGTTGGCAGAGATTTGAATGAGGACCGTCGATGTGTCGCTGGCACCATAAAGTGACCGTTGGGATTTAAATTCAAATTTGCAGAAGGGTTTATAGTGACATGAAGTACTAGAATTTATGGTTTCTACAATAGTTTTTGATCTGGTTTGGTGGCGTTGGTTGTTGCGATGTGATCCAGGGCTCCTGTGGTCGGTTGCCGAAGTTGTTTTGTACTTGGTGGAGTGTATTTTTGAGCTTGAGAAGCTATTTGCAGGTGGCCAATTTGACTAGTTTTCATGGCTATCCCTAGTGTCTTGTACTGGCTCATAGACTTTCATGATTGAAGATCTGTCTGAGATCTCTTTCTCTGGGTGGCTTCTTGTTCTTCCCTTGCATTAAGTTTTTGATCATTTCCAATTGGTATGGCAGTTGTAACACTAACCCTAGTCACCCTAAGCTTCATGCAATCTCTTTGAGATTCCCAAGGTGGCTAGTGGTATAAATTTTTGAGTTTTTGATAGAACAAGGGTTCAAATTTTGATCAGTTCCAAGGGTTTTGAATTTTGTCAGTTCTAGGGAAATAGAAAACTCTGTCACATTGTAGGAGGCTGAATAGAATTTCTTTGCATCTTTTCCAGGTTATTGAAGTGGTTGCCTCATCTTTGGTATAGACATGTACATGATTCATCATACTTAATATAATTGTTTCAAGCTTTCAAGTCTCCCCTTGGTGTTAGTCTTATGAGTTTTGGATTTTCTGGTCCATTGCATAGGGTTACCTTTGCATATGTTCTAGTCTTTAGTTCTTGATCTAGGATCAAGTGAAAAATACTTTGGATAGGGCATAGATTCATTAGATTTGTCTACAAAAGGATCTTATAAGTAGTGGATGGGTTGGAACAGTTGTATTTATGGCTTTGAGTCTTTGACAGTAGTTGGTTCATGTTCTATATTTGTTTTTGAGTGTTTCCCAATGGATAATGACACTGATCAAGGACTAGTATATTCAGTTGAGTCCAATGCTTGATGGTTTTTGGCTATTTCCTACATCTTTGAATAGCAGCTCCATTTCAAGTCTTTTTCATTATTTGGTTGTCGGTAGTAATACCCTTCACAAGGCCATTTTATACCCAATAGCAATTGAGATTCAACGAATGTCTGGTTAACATTTAGTAGTCTCTTGCTATCATCTGCTTTGTTTAATCTAGTCCAAAGTCCTAAAATGCCATCAGTTACTGGATTAGGTGCACCCACCATGGTTTTGCAAAGCCAAAAGTGAAGAGGGTAGTCTTGTCCCTATAGTTGGTCTAGTTGTCTTGCAGAGCTTTCACACTTGGAGCTAACCACTCCTAACATTAGTCTCAAGGCATATTGGTAGCTCAAGATGGCATAAGTGTTTTCAAACACCAACACACCCAACAAAATTACATAGTAGAATACTCAACACAATAGACAACACCATAAATGTTTCAAGTAATTTGCATTAACATACCCAGCTGTAAGGCCTTCTAGGTTAGGGCCAATTACAAAATGAAACAATTTTGCAAGATCTACAACTAGATCCAATACAATCTTAGCTAGTTCATCTCTGAAGACAATCAGAAGTTGATGGAAACCCTAAGGTAGATCTAAACTTGAGGTTGCAAGCCTCCAAGAAATATCCTTGTTCCTAAGTATTCAAACCCCTAGCTCTACTACAAAAGATTATTAGATTACCATCTGATCTCCAAGAACATCAAGAAATTTTCCACAACTTCACTCTCAAGCTATGCATCTGACATTCAGATCTACTCTAATGTCTCAGCTCTCCAAATCTAGCAATTTTTTTCTTAAACATCCACCCAAGCCCTCCTTAAATACTAATCACCAACCACAAGTCAGTTGGATGAAACCCTTAACTCCCCAAAAACAAATAATTAAATTCGATACAATTTAGCTTAAAAATGTATACAAACATTTAATTCTACATGTCAGCCCAAGACAATGGCTACCAAAAATTAATTCACCAAGTCAGGTCAACAAATCACATAGAATTCTAGTCTGTAAGTCAGAACTACTGAGCAATAGTAAAATTACCGAGCACACTAGGCATCGCCTAAAACCAGTGTCGACCAAGCACCACAGGCATGACCAAGAAACCAATTCCCCAAGTGCTAGAGAATACCAAATTCCTTTGATGACCGAGCTTCCTTCAATGACTGAGACTGTCGGTCAAGGCTGCAACTAAGTAAAACTGGAAAAAATACAAACACTTCATGTAGTTTCACCGAGGACATAGAATGCCCTACCTTAACCTTGGATGCCCCTACATCAACTTTATTGATCTGTATCAAAAAATTAAGTTGTCATTAGGAGATAGATACCTATTACTTTCTAATCATTGTAATAGAGTCATGTAAAATCTCTTAATAGAGTAGACTTGACAGTCTTACTATAAATCTCTTAACCGAGTGCACACTAAAGTAGTGTTGCTAAAATCCTATAACTAGGTAGATCTACCTGATCTAATATGTTACTCCTAACAAAGTAAGATCACCAGAAGTGATCAAAACTTGTAGCCCTAACAGGAAAACCTTTTCTATCTACAATAGTGAAGAATTTGTGGGTGTCATCCCCACCGTAGTTTTTACCTTCTAACAAGGGTTTTTGCATTTCCAAAATACTTGTGTTATGGGATTGTTATATTGTTGATTTTAGGTTGTTTAATTTCATAAGTTGAATGGATGAATGATACATGCATTAGATACAAGTTATTTTGGAAGGTTACTACTATTTGCTATTGTATATTTGAAAGGTTGATGTGTTAAAGTTTTTGTGGGCACTGATTCACCCCTCCCCTCTTAGTACCCTATCTCTCCTAATTCCAACAATTGGTATCAGAGTATAGTTCTCTTATTGGAAATTTTAACCATTGAAGGGTAAAGATCTAAGTCATGGAGAGGTATAAGTTAGATAATTCTATTGAGAATCAGAAGATTCAGATGCAGATGTTTGTTGAATAGTATAAGCAAGCCAAAGAAGGACTGAAGAAATTATTGGTTGAATGAAAGAACCTAGCTATTCTGTAAAATGAGATTGGCTACCATGAAGAAGAAATTGATGATATATTTGATCATATTGGATCTAGTTCTAGAAGTATTTCTAATGGATTTGAAAGCATGATCTCTAATTTGTCTGAGAATAATCAACATTTAACTGAACAAGGAAAAGTGTTGTGAATCGATTAAGAATCTCATATGGTGAGAATGGTTGAAATAATGAACAATGCTAGACAAGCTGAACAAGAAAGGAATCTAGCTATTGAAGATTGAAGATAGACAACTAAACAACTAGAACCTAAAGAGAGTGAGATATAAAGACTCATCGATTGTCACTTTCAAGTATCTAATCAGATGATGACTGTGAATCAAGAAGTCGACAGAGTGAATGGAGAATTGTCTAGAAGACTTGATGATGTTGCAATACTCAGAGAAGAGAATGAAAAATTGATAAATTAAATAAAGACACAAAAATAGCATAATGAAATGATGAGGCTAGCTGAGAACAATTCCAAGAAGATTGATGATTTTCTGGTTAATCAAAGAAGATTTGGGAGTAGAGCTGGGATGTGCTATATCGGCGAAGGAGAATCATCACAACAAGCTGAACAAGTCAACAAAAATCAAAATCAAAGACCTAAAGTGTTGACATGTTATCACTATGGAAAACCGGGACATACATCTAATGTGTGTAGAAGCAAAGCACAAGGTAAACCTCCTGTCACTCCTAAGTTCAATGGTTATTGCTATTATTGTGGTAAGTATGGTCATCAAGCTTATGAGTGTAGAGCTAAATAGAATGATATTGCTAACAATACTATTGTGGAGAAAATATATTATACTTGTAATAAACATGGACACACTGCATGAGAGTGTAAGGTTAAGATGAAGCAAGTATGGACTCCTAAGTAGAAGACACAACACAAGTCGTATCAGCTAAAGAGACAAGGTAATTCTTATGTTTGGGATTATAACACATGGGCTAACTATGTTTCATGTGGTAGATATGGGAACATTGCAGCGAATTATAATAGGAAAAGATGGGCTGGACAATCAAGAAGTTGGACAAGCATTAGAATGGCATGTATGCATTATCATAAGGTCAGTCATTTAAGCAAGGACTACAAAGACTGAGCACCAAAAGAAGGTCATTTATTTGAGAGTGGAAACACTATTGCGGATATCATGAGAATAAGGAATAACATGTGGAAGAAGGCATCTAGTAAGAATGCAGAGTCAAGTAATGTTGTCGGTGAAACCTCATCCACTAGATTGGGTGACATCGGTACCTCCACTTAAGAAGATATAAGTATGTATGGGAATGACATTTCAAAATGATCACATTTTACATATAGTTCCCTATATATGTTGTGGACATACCAAATCTACATGTATGAAGATGCATTATGGTTTATATGTTTTGAGCTAACAAAGTTATACAGTCGGTAAAAGTTAGACCAAGCATTGGTTACCCGTCGGTAATCACTATTCAAGGTTAACCGAATAATAGTATCCACTGAGAAAAGAAGTCTTGTGTTAACTGAGCTGATGAAAGATTGTAGCTATCATTGAGCTAACACTTGTCATGAACTAAAAAGTAGGTTAAGCATTTATTGCATAAATTTTTGAGTAGGAATATCAAAAATTCTATAAATACATTGAATACAAAGTTTATTTTTCACATTGCAATTTTGGAGAGCTAAGATTTCATAGAGGAGTTTGAGAAAGAATCTTTCACACAAATTCAAGTAGTTGCAGATCAAACTAAGCACACTCTTTGATACATTTTGAGAAATTGAAACCCTACCCAACACATTTATTGTACTTATCAAAAAACCTAGTTTGTTGAAATGGCATCTACTACGAGTTCACCTAAGGTTGTGGATGAAGAAGTTAATTTAATAGTGTCAGCAAGTTACAAAAACCACCTTATAAATTACACCCTGAAGTTGCCTCAAAAATGGATTTAGCGGGTGATTTTTCAAGCATCCCACCTAGCGTTTTATTGACGGAAGACATACGATCATAAATTCACTGTAAAATTAGGGAAACAGGTGATTTTGATATGTTTGTTGTGTATCAGGCTCTTTGTGATGAAAATATAAAGCTGAAACTAGAGCACAAATTGGTTGAGACACTTGGTCTTACTCATGCCCTAGATTTCCTGAAGGATTTAAAAAATGAATGGATTAGGGTTGTGTTGAGCCACTATCATGAGGGCACATTCTGGCTAGATAGACTGATCAAGATCACAAAAAGAATGATTAGCAGGGTTACTGGTTACCCCACTACCAATAAATCCAAAGCATTTCGAAGCTCATCCTGAGTTGATGTTGAAAAGAATACTAGCACAACATGGGATGGAAGAGCACTGAAAGTTTCAACAACTATGGATCCCGAAGTTAAGTTCATAGCACATGTAATTGGGTACAAGATATATCAATCAAGTAGGTTAAATAGCATACTATGTAGCATAGTTAGCATGGCACACAAACTGATAAAGAAGGGTCATTAGATTGACCTAGCTGAGCTACTACTAAGATAGGTTGAGGAAAACATGAAGACAATCAAGGCACAAAAGTCCAATACCTGTAAGTTTGGATCACTCCTAGTATGCTTATTTTTCTATCTCTAGAAATTCTTTCCCTCTATTGGTCACACTAACTGGATAGATGATGCACCGATCACTTCACAAATATTTGATATTATGAAAGGTCTGGGAGATAAAGCTGAGAATGTAATAAATAGTTATTTTGAAGATTTTAAAGTGAATATAAATTTAAGAAGTAGAATTCCTGATGAATTGGTCAAAAAATATGCGATGGATATTTGTTTCTTAGTGAACACCAACCACACTATGATAAAAGCTGTAGAGCCAAGGACAAAGTGGATAACACCTATGGCTATGAAATGTATTATGATTTTGGTTTGAAATATATTAAGGAAATGCTAGCATTACCAAAGGACCCTAAGGTAGAAAGGTTTGGAACCTTTGAGGAAGCTAAGTCAAGAATAAAAACTAATCTAGTCATCGGTAAAATGACAAGAAAATCAAAGAAAAAGAAAAAGTTTTAACTGAGCACTTTGGAGATGTATCTGATTCATCTGAGGAGTCACCGGTTGAACCTAAAATTGAAGGTTAGTTGATGTTGGCTAACAAACCATATGACAGTGAGGAGACCAAATCTGAAAAAGAACAAGAAGCTACACAGGTTCCTCCTACTAAAACTCCAAGGAAGAGGTAGTTGCCAGTGCAAATAGGTGCACACATAAGGTTAGCAACTATAGCTTCACCATCGAAGAAGAAGGTAGCTAAGAAGGTAATAAAATGAAAGGCTGCAACACCAAAAAAGACTTGTGCAAAGAAAGGACCCAAGGTTGTAGCAGAGGCACCGAAGAAAAGGAGAAAATTGATAAGAAACAGAGAAGACCTTGAGGATGATGAAGATGAAAACAATCAATTCAAGGTTGTCAGTAATAAGAATAGGTCAATTGATGATATTGTTGAAGATATAATTGAGAATGCGAATCTTGTAGATCTAAAACTCAGTAAGTTTGACAATATGTCAAATGAAGACCAAACCAAAATTGAGGAAGCCATCATCCAGATGATGATCTGCTTCAAACAAGTTCCACTAGAGTTTGAATTATCACTACCCAATACATTAGAGGACTAAATAAATCAAAAAGTGGTCATATGCCTTGGACACTGAGAAGAGGATGAGGGAACAAGCCCTTGTAGAGATTGCACCAGATCTATCTCTTGATGAGATTAAAGAGCTTATGGACACTCATGTGTAGAGATTCAAAGTCAAGCACTATGCAATGCAAATAATAGATGAGAATCTGGTAGATCTTAATGAGTCTTTTCAACTTATCTAGAGTTAACTTTTAGCTGTGAGAGAGCATAATGAGAAAGTTGCATTCCAAAATTTGTCTAAAAAGAGAAAGAATTCAAAAGGTAAAGGAATATTCATTGAGGATAATGTAGCAAAGAAGAATAAAGAGTCAAAGGTATCACTTACTAAGGTAATTGATACAAAAATTGGTTAAGAAATTAAGAACAATTCAAGGGATGCACCAAATCCAGAAGTGATTCGGATTGAGGATACAAATGACAAGGATGTACTCATTAAGGACATCACAAATGGTGATCTTGGTGATAGAGATGATGATGATGATCTGACTAATGCACCACACAACACATTGGATGAAGCATAAGTTACCAAGTGCTCATTTCCATCACTATCGGGTGAGCTTACTATACTTTTTAAAGCCATAGAGATTCTATCTTAGGAACAACCCGAAGGCTCTATCCTCGAGCAACCTAAAGACACAACAGGGGAACTGGTGTAGGAGCACCTAATCCTAGAGGTCACTATGAGATATATAAGGTTTTTTAGTCATTTAAAGTCAATTATATGATGTATTGATTTATTTTGAATCCATTTGTAAATGTATTGACAAGAAATGTAAGCATGTGCACAATATTGCTCAAGTTGTCAAATAGGTCATGTTTAGGTCTACATGATCAAATTTGTATAAAAGACCCATGGAAGGGTAAAACAATTATAAAAGGTCTTAAATATTCCATTTGGATATGTATAGAGAGGTTTGACAAATTTTTAAAGTCATTTTGTCAAAAATGTAAAAGTTGCATAAAAAGTTGTAAAATGCAACATTGAGAAAGTTGCAAACATTGCAAAAAAGATGTAAAAAGGTAGATGGTTAGTCTAGGAGTTGGTTATGAAGTTAAAAACTACCAAAAAACTTATAAATACCATTTTATGGTTGAACCAAATCAAATTTTGAGAGGAAGAAATAGTTTGATACATGTTTGGTGCATTCTATTATTGTTATTTTGATTGGTTTTTGAGTTTTAGTGTTGGTTCCAGGCCTTGTACAACCATGTATGGCTTGGAAACCCTATAAATATGTAATGGTTAGATAGTAGGATGAATTATCGTCCTTATCCTTTTTGTTTGGAGTAATTTCATTTCATTTTGAATAAGTTATGGCAGTTTTGGTAAAAGTTGTTATTTGGAGATTTGGGACTACTTGACCATAGTTAGAATGAAACATTTTCTACGGACATATTTTGGAGAATCAGGACCTATAAGAATATTCATTGGAAATATATGTGAATTAAATTTCATTCCCTTTTGGTTTGAGTCTTTTTTATGCAGATTTGTGAAAGTTGTGTATATTTGAGTGGAAACTAGTTTTTAAAGATCTCTATTGGAGTTGCAGGTAGTGATTTGTTCTTATAGAATGATTTATGAATGGGAAAAATAAATAGCTTACATATTATGAAAATATATTCATAAATTATTCATATTTAATTTTTTTGGTTTCATTTGGAGTTGTTTTGGAAATATATGAGATGCCCTAGGCAAGGTTTGGTGTTTTAATTCTAAATTATGACAGAGATATAGACCAGAATTTGGAGTCTGAAACAATAATTGTTTGAGGAATCAAATGGGGTCCTAAGACCTTATCATTTTTTGAGCTGATAGTTATTTTAGTTATCTAAAAACTTTATTGTTTACAAAATTTTTGGTTTTGATTTTTATTGGGTCGAATAACTCAATCTTTGAAAACTGTAAAACTTGGGACAGTATCAAAGTTGTTTGTTAAAGGAAGCAAAGAAGTATTTTGTTGTTGATTGATCTTGTGAAAGAAGATAGTATTTTCCTCTTCTAAATTATTTCAATTATTAAATAAAGATTGGATCATCAAGATCCTAGATTATGTAAATGGTTTGCATGCTGATCTGCATCAATTGGTATCAGGGCTTGAAGATCTTGAGTGTGTGGGTAGAGTGTCAAGGGAGGCAATCCACACCAGGACCTTGGAGATTTGGTGTTTGTTTTGTTGATGAGTTTTGGTTGTAGGTGTTCATCCATCTTACTACATATGAAGGTTGGGTTGTGTGTACAAACACTGGAAGTCTGTCAATGGCCAAGAGAAGGTCCAGGGCCAAGGAGTGGTCCATTTGATTGCCAAGAGACTAGGGAGAGAGAAAAAGAGGAGGAATCCTAGGTGAGGCATATTGGAGAGTTTTTTGTGGTTATTTTGAAGCAGAAATGGTAAAGGTGGATCTCTGACTGATAAGGTACCATGGATTTGTAGCCATTAATGCTCCACTGACAAGAGTATTTGAGAAGATTATTTTCCACATTGATTGATTCTTTGTCCTTAAGGGAAAACATGATGTTGATAAAGGCATGAAGAGGAAAAGGTACATGAAGGTATAGGTGAAGATTTTTGTAATAACTTTTTTCTGTAGGTTATTGCACACCGTTCCAAGAGACTTGGAAAATTTTCAAGGCTGATAGTATGGTGCAGGAGAACCTAATCCTAGAGGTCACTATGAGATATATAAGGTTTTTGAGTCATTTAAAGTCAATTATATGATGTATTAATTCATTTTGAATCCATTTGTAAATGTATTGACAAGAAATGTAAGCATGTGCACAATATTGCTCAACTTGTCAAATAGGTCATGTTTAGGTCTACATGGTCAAATTTGTATAAAAGACCCATAGAAGGGTAAAAGAGTTATAAAAGGTCTTAAATATTCCATTTGGATATGTATAGAGAGGTTTGACAAATTTTTAAATTCATTTTGTCAAAAATGTAAAAGTTGCATAAAAAGTTGTAAAATGCAACATTGAGAAAGTTGCAAACATTGCAAAAAAGATGTAAAAAGGTAGATGGTTAGTCTAGGAGTTGGTTATGAAGTTAAAAACTACCAAATACCTTATAAATACTATTTTATGGTCGAACCAAATAAAATTTTTAGAGGAAGAAATATTTTGATACATTTTGGTGCATTCTATTATTGTTATTTTGATTGTTTTTGAGTTTTAGTGTTGGTTCTAGGCCTTGTACAACCATGTATGGCTTGGAAGCTATGTAAATATGTAATGGTTAGATAGTAGGATTAATTATCTTCCTTATCCTTTGGGTTTGGAGTAATTTCATTTTGGTTCAAATAGGTTATGGCAGTTTTGGTAAAAGTTGTTATTTGCAGATTTGGGACTGCTTGACCATAGTCAGAATGAAACATTTGGTATGGACATATTTTGGAGAATCAGGACCTATAATAATATTAAGTAGAAATATATGTGAATTATATTTCATTCCCTTTTGGTTTTAGTCATTTTTATGCATGTTTGTGAAAGTTATGTATATTTGAGTGGAAACTCATTTTTAAAGATCTCTATTGGAGTTGCAGGCAGTGAGTTGTGTTTGTAGAATGATTTATGAACGGGAAAAATAAATAGATTACATATTATGAAACTATATTCATAAATTATTTAGATGGAATTGGTTTGGTTTCATTTGGAGTTGTTTTGAGAAAGATATGAGATTCCCTTGGTAGGGTTTGGTGTTTTAATTCTAAATTATGACAGGGAAATGGACCAGAATTTGTAGTCTGAAATAATAATTGTTTGAAGAATCAAAGGGGGTCCTAAGACCTTAGGATTTTTTGAGGTGATATTTATTGTAGTTATCTAAAAAATTTATTGTTTCCAAAAATTTTGGTTTTGAGTTTTATTGGGTCGAATAACTCAATCTTTGAAAACTATAAAACTTGGGATAGTATCAAAGTTGTTTGTTAAAGGAAGCAAAGAAGTATTTTGTTGTTGATTGATCTTGTGAAAGAAGATATTATTTTCCTCTTCTAAATTATTTCAATGATTAAATGAAGATTGGATTATCAAGATCCTAGATGATTTAAATGGTTTGCATGCTGATCTACATCAATTGGTATCAGAGCTTGAAGATCTTGAGTGTGTGGGTAGAGCACCAAGGGAGGCAATCCATACTAGGACCTTGGATATTTGGTATTTGTTTTGTTGATGATTTTTGGTTGTAGGTGCTCATCCATCTTACTACGTATGAAGGTTGGGTTGTGTGTACATACACTAGAAGTTTGTCAAGGGCCAAGAGAAGGTCCGGGGCCAAGGAGTGGTCCATTTGATTGCCAAGAGACTAGAGAGAGAGGAAAAGAGGAGGACTCTTAGGTGAGGCATATTAGAGAGTTTTTTGTGGTTATTTTGAAGCAGCAATGGTAAAGGTGGATCTCTGACTGATAAGTCATCGTGGAGTTGCAGCCATTAATGCTCCACTAATAGGAGTATTTGAGAAGATTATTTTGAGGAAAGTCCTATGTCCTTAAGGGAAAACATGATGTTGATAAAAGGCATGAAGAGGAAAAGGTAAATGAAGGTATAGGTGAATATTTTTGTAATAATGTTTTTTTGTAGGTTATGGCACACCATTCCAAGAGACTTGAAAAATTTTCAAGGCCGGTAGTATGGTGTAAGAGCACCTAATCCTAGAGGTCACTATGAGATATATAAGGTTTTTGAGTCATTTAAAGTCAATTATATGATGTATTGATTCATTTTGAATCCATTTGTAAATGTATTGACAAGAAATGTAAGCATGTGCACAATATTGCTCAAGTTGTCAAATAGGTCATGTTTAGGTCTACATGGTCAAATTTGTATTAAAGACCCATGGAAGGGTAAAATAATTATAAAAGGTCTTAAATATTCTATTTGGATATGTATAGAGAGGTTTGACAAAGTATTAAATTCATTTTGTCAAAAATGTAAAAGTTGCATAAATCATTGTAAAATGCAACATTAAGAAAGTTGCAAACATTGCAAAAAAGATGTAAAAAGGTAGATGGTTGGTCTAGGAGTTGGTTATGAAGTTAAAAACTACCAAATACCTTATAAATATCATTATATGGTCGAATCAAATAATATTTTGAGAGGAAGAAATATTTTGATACATTTTTGGTGCATTCTATTATTGTTATTTTGATTGGTTTTTCAGTTTTAGTGTTGGTTCCAGGACTTGTATGACCATGTATGGATTGGAAACCCTGTAAATATGTAATTTTTAGATAGTAGGATGAATTATATTCCTTCTCCTTTTGTTTTTGAGTAATTTTATTTCATTTTGAATGAGTTATGGCAGTTTTGGTAAAAGTTGTTATTTGGAGATTTGGGATTGCTTGACCATAGTCAAAATGAAACATTTGGTACAGATAGATTTTGGAGAATCCGAACTTCTAAGAATATTCATTGGAAAGATATGTGAATTAAATTTCATTCCCTTTTGTTTTGACTTATTTTTATGCATATTTGTGAAAGTTATGTATAGTTGAGTGGAAACTGGTTTTTAAAGATCTCTATTGGAGTTGTAGGCAGTGATTTGTGCTTGTAGAATGATTTATGAATGGTAAAAATAAATAGTTTACATATTATGAAACTAGATTCATAAATTCTTTAGATGTAATTGGTTTGGTTTCATTTTGATTTTTTTTGAGAAAGATATGAGATGCCCTAGGAAGGGTTTGGTGTTTTAATTCTAAATTATGACAGGGATATGGACCAAAATTTGTAGTCTGAAACAATAATTGTTTGAAGAATCAAATGGGATCCTAAGAACTTTGAATTTTTTGAGATGATATTTATTGTAGTTATCTACAAACTTTATTGTTTCCAAAAATTTTGGTTTTGATTTTTATTGGGTCGAATAACTCAATGTTTGAAAACTGTAAAACTTGGGACAGTATTGAAGTTGTTTGTTAAAGGAAGCAATGAAGTATTTTGTTGTTGATTGATCTTGTGAAAGAAGATATTATTTTCCTCTTCTAAATTATTTTAACGATTAAATGAAGATTGGATCATCAAGATCTTAGATGCTGTAAATGGTTCTCATGATGATCTGCATTAGGAACCAAGCAATGAACCTCCTGCAAAGACAAACAAGCCTGAAGGAAAAGAGGCCGATAAATCAAAAATTGAAAGAGAAGAGGCTAATGAAATAGAAACGAAGGCACAAGAAGAGCCTAAGACAACTAAGGAAACACCTCAATAGAAACCACATCTGAGGCTCCACCTCATTCAACCAACACATAGGTTACCGAGGAGGAGGAGAAGGAAGATAGTGTATATCGGGCAGAACACTCTAAGGACATAAGACAAAGCTATTGTCATCATTGTCAAGAATTCACCACTTGCACCAAAGAAGGAGAAGAAGAAAGGAAAAGGGTCGGTCACTCTAGATGAAGTCATTGTGATACTTGATTGTGACCCAAAGACCCTTAGCCCTGACGAATTGAGAAAATATGGGGAATTATGTACAAGGAAAGTAGCATAAGAGAAATTGAGACAAGAGAGTAAGAGCAAGGAAATATTGGAAAATGTAAGAGACATCTTACAATAGGTCATCCCTAAGATACATGTAGATGAGGATAGATTGATTATGGACCAACTTGCTATTCTTGCTGAAGGAATCAATTCCCTAGATGTCGATGCTGACAAAAGAATTGAAGAGTGGATAGAGTCAATGATACAAGATAAATTAGATAAAAGAATAAGCCAAGAAGTGGCAATCAAAAAGGTTAAAATTTCAAAGGTAATAACTAAGATTCAATGTATTACTAATTCTATTTTCCAAATCTTGTATAAGCTATGCACTATCAGAACCTTCACTGCAGAGACCAGTGAAAACATTAAATAGTTTGAGAATGAAATCTCAGTCAGTGCACTAGCAACTACAACTGAGCCACAAGCTATTGCTAAACACATACTCAGAGTTCAAGAATTGAAGTAGTTCATAGTAGATCTCAAGAAGCAAGAAGAGCGCATAATTGATTAGGTTACTCAATTGCAGACATAACTCCTTCCATACCTAAAAATTTTTTAGAAACATATTGTCAAGGCACAATCTCTTGTTGCAACACTAGAGATTTATGTGTTGGACAACATATTTGATATGCATGCACAAGTCAGTCTTGAGCACATTGCTCTCACCAACTTGAAAGAGGAATGGGAAAACCTCTTTGATTCACTGAAGAAAACCCATTAGCACATTTTTGACAAGCTGTAAGTATACAATTTTTGTATTTGGCATTAATATCAAAAAGGGGGAAACCAATGTATATGCCAAATATGTACATTTTTTGCTAAGTATACTACACATTACTAGAGCATGCACCAAGGGAGAGTATTTAGAATTTTTTTGATATGTATATGTATATGGTGGAGATATAAGTTTTGAGACATAAGGTTTATATACATTCAAGTTTTGATACTAATGCCAAAGGGGGACATTGTTATCTCTATTGAGCATCAATGGTTGTCATTAGTATCAAAGGTTATCAAAGATATCAGTTGATTACTTATATGAAGCTAGTTGGTAACTATAAGAAAAATAGGCCAGTTGGTTAAGTATATACACCGAGCATCAGACAGTTTACCGAGCATTAACAGACACAAATATCGAGTGACTAGTAAACACCAAGCATCAGAATAAACACCGAGCAGTTTATACAATGTTTACCGAGGATCACAGGAAATGACATAGTAATCAAGAATGGCACATTCTTCTATGCAAATGGTTACAACATATCAAAAAATGTTTTACCAAGATTGAGAACAATTTATTGTTGAGATACGATGAAGATCTTATGTAATAGTTTGATCTAGGTTATTTTTGTACACCGTAGATCTTAGGGTTTTGTATAAGATTTGTAAACCTAATTTTGTATAAGAAGCATAATGTTGTATGCTATATATTTTGTATGTTACATCATTTTTTATGTGAACTGATGTATGAGTGAAGAAGCACTTGAAGTACTAGCCAACCTTCAAGATTATCAGTTGATAGAGCAGATTAGTATTCAGAAAAAATCAGATTAAGCAGAATCAAAGAAGGCTAACCGAGCAGTTCAAAGTAGAGATTCATCATAGTAAAGGTGATATTTTATTAGTACTTTATTGATCTATATTAGATAATTAAGTTGTCATTAGCAGATACATACCTAGTTCTTTCTAATCATTTTAATAGAGTGATCTAAAATCTCTTAATAGAGTAGACTTGATAGTCTTATTGTAAATCTCTTAACCGAGTGCACACTCAAGAAGTGTTGCTAAAATCCTATAACTAGGTAGATCTACCTGATCGAATATGTTACTCCTAATAGGGTAAGATCATTAGAAGTGATCAAAACTTGTAGCCCTAACAAACAAACCTTTTCTATCTGCAGTAGTGAATAATTAGTGGGTGTCATCCACAACGCAATTTTTACCTTCTAAAAAGGGTTTCTGCGTTACCAAAATACTTGTGTTATAGGACTATTATATTGTTGATTTCATGTTTTTTACTTTCAAAAGTTGAATGGATGAATGATACATGCATTAGATACAAGTTATTTTAGAAGGTTACTACTGTTTCTTGTTCTAGATTTGAAAGGTTGATGTTTTAAAGTTTTTGTGGGCATTGATTCACCCCTCCCCTCTCAGTACCCTATCTCTCTAAATTCCAACATAAAAAATGAGCACATCGACACGACCTAGCAACTGGACCCACTCTACCATCATCCATTGAATCAGATAGCTATCACAAAAGTGTAATGCTTATTTTTAGTTCATTTTTCCTTTCCAAATTCACAATAGCCATCAGATTAACTAAAAACTTACATCCCTTTAATTTCTACTGACTCCTCAGTCCCACTAATAACATTCACATCACCATCCAGCTCGACCAATCAGAAATAGGCACCTTAGATTTATCTGGCACAGGACCCACCACTTCATCAGTCACATACCCGCTAGAAGATCGTATGGTCATCACATGATTGCAAAGGGTTAAAAAATTCCTTGCAGTCATACAACAACCGTAAGGGGCTCAAAGGATTTAATAAAAGCTAAAACTTAGGAAAAATTAACCACTAGGACCAAGGAAATATTAAAGCCATCAGGACTTTAGACTTAGGAAAAATGCATCGACCTAAGCAATAAAGAAATGAAGGAACATGGCCCCACTCGATGAGTTAAATTTAACACATGTGTTTGTGGACCTTAAGTGGCCTGAAAAAGTAAAGAGGAAATAGAATGGGCCAAGGGTTTTTATACTTAAACATTTTTATAAAACCCTAGACCATGAAAATGACTAATTTTCTCAGACCTTGAAATGGCAATATCTCACTGGTTTTTGAATTTGAGCACATGCACTTTGGGATGAAGCCTAGGGACACCATGAAATATCACAGGCTAAGGGTGCAAGTCATGAAACATTGTAAATTTTCTTCACACATTAGGACAAGATTGTAGCAGGGCAGGACAAGGCTTTAGGACTCTAACAAAGAAATAAGCCATTTCATTGGAGTTTTTCATTTAATAGGAAAATAGCCTAACAATGGCTCTGTGTGGGGATGATCAGTAACTTGTGCCCATGCAAGAATTCACAATTCTTGGGAGAAGAAGACCACCTACCGGAAAAAAACTACAAAGAACACACTCAAACAAAACCCTACAGCCAAAACAAGACCAAATGGAAAGGAAACACACTGGTATATACAACCCTAACTACTGTTCATGGAAAGAGACAAACATCAACTAAAGTATTTCTTCAAGAATTGTACATGAACTAGCAATTCCTGAATATCACCATTTAACTGTTTGACAACATAGGAATCTGGTCCCCATTTTTCATGAATTAGATATGGCCCTAACCAGATTGTATCAAATTTTCCATGTTTTCCTTTATCTTCTAATCTGGCATTCCAAATTAATACCAAGTCATTAGGTTCAAACCTCCTTTCAACAACCTTTCTGTTATACAATTTTTTGACCTACAACTACAACTTAGAATTTTTTTAAGCTAAATCTCTTCTGGTTTCATCCAGCATGATGAGATCCTCAATTCTCAACTACATTTCATCCTCTAGATCATCATCATATAACTAAATGAACTTATACATTTCTAATAAGTTGTTCCAAGGCATCCTTGCATGTATCCCATATACTAAGTCAAATAGTGTACAACCAATTTCCTTCTTCACTGTCACTCTGTCAGCCCATACAGCTAATGGAAATTTTTAGTTCCATGCTTTCTTATTCTTTTGTAGGATTCTCTTGAGAATCTTAATCAAACTCTTGTTAGTTGATTCTACCTATCCATTTCCTTATGGATGATAAGGTGAGGAATATGACATCTGAATTCCTAAACCTTTACAAAAATATTTGTATTCAGTAGACTTGAAACACATTGCATTATCATTGACAATCCTCTCAGGACAACCAAATCTTGTGACAATATTATTCAATAGGAAATCAGTCACCACCTTACTAGTTGCATTTCTTGTAGGTATGGCCTCTACCCACTTTGTAAAATATTCAGTGAAAACTAAAATCCAAGAGTGTCCCCTACTGGACTTATTTGGTATTTCTCCTATAAAATCTAGTCCCCATTGTTGGAATGGAGCCTGCACTTCCACTGGCTTTAGTGGTACATTTCCTGAAAACTTGAGCTTGCCAAAAAATCTTTGACAAGCATCACACTTTCTTACCAATTTTTTTGTATCTTTGAAGATTGTGGGCCACCAGAATCCTTCTCTCAGAATCTTTTGAGTAGTAGTTCTTCCCATATAATGTCCACCACATATCCCCTCATGCATTTCTTTTAACAACCTGTTAGCTTTATTCTCATCAACACATTTCAAAAGTATGCAATCCAAATTATTTCTATATAGCTTGCATTTTATAATTACATACTTGATTTCTTGTAACTTTAGTGTCCTTTTCTTTTTATCATCTATTCCTAACGGACACTTCATATTTCTTAAATAATAGATAACATCTTGATACTAGATACAATCATCCATATCACATGTGCAATCAATTTCATCTTGGTTTATTTGATTTGCATCAAGATTGGATTGAGCCATCAATTTTGCCAATCCCTATCCTCTTACCAACTTGGTGATTTGGATATCAATGTTAAATTCCTGGATTCTGTTAATCCACCTCCACCTCCTCCCAGACACCTCTTGCTATGAGAAAATATCCTTTACTACTGAACTTGGCACAAAAGCAATCACAATTGCTCCCATCAGATAACATCTAAAAGATTTAACATCCTTCACAAGTGCATATGCTTGTTTCTCATTGATATCATATTTCAATTTAGTGGCCTGTAAGGATTTACTGAACAATGCAATAGGCTACTCAAAACCTTCATTATTTTTCTACAACAAAACTGTAGCGATAGTATGAAAATATGAAAAAGAGAAAATGTGCATTGGAACATTATAATCAGGAGCCTTAAGTACATGTACATCTTTAATTTCCTTCTTGATATTCTTAAAAGCTTCATCAGGCTCACTTTCCAACCTGATCTTAGATCCCTTTTCCAACATTTTGGATATTGGCCTGGTAACTTCAGCAAAATTTGTAACAAATCTCCTTAAGAAATTTACCTGGCAAAAGAAGGACTATATTCCCTTAACATTCTTTGGTTTTTGAATTTTTTCAATAGCTGCCACCCTCTCTAGATCAATTCTTACTCCTTGTTTACCAACTAGGTGGCCAAGCAACTTACCTTCAGTCAAACTAAATACAAATTTCCTTGGATTCAATGAAATGCCATATTCTAAGGATCTCACAAATATCTTCTCCAAATGAGAACAATGATCTTCTTCTTTCTTGGAATATGTAGTTAAGTCATCTTGATAAACAACAAGGAAACCATCTATAAAATCTACAAAGGCAACATCCATTGCCCTTTGAAAAGTAGCACCAACATTTTTGAGACCAAAAGGCATTCTCACATAAACATAGGTTCCCCAAGGTGTTGTGAAGGTTGTCTTAAACTATTCTGATTCTTTTACAATTACCTAATTGTAACTAGAAAAACCATCCATCATGGACATCAAATCAGAACCAATTACTCTTTATAGCATGGCCTCCATGTTGTTAGTCCATTTTTCAGTCATAGCAAAAATTCTTTTAAAATGGCCTTTTCCCTGCAAGCTTTGTTAAGTTGTCCTGCTAGACCTGCAGTCATAGTTTTATCTTGCAAAAAAATCCATAATGTTTCATGGTGTGCACCCTTAGCCTTGTATGCTTCATGTTGTCACCTTACTCTAGTTCAAATTGTATCTCTTGAATCGCAAAACCCAAGGAGAAATTCAAGTTTTAAGGTCTGTAGGAAACAATTTCAGAATCTGCCACAGTGTCAAAAACCCACAATGTTTTTGAAAATCCATGATGTTTTCGGTCTGTGTGAAAACCCTCATTGTTTTCAACCTTGTGCCTACCAGCTTTTGTGCACTTATCTTTTGGTGTCAGAAACCTTGTGTGTTTTTTATGTTTTCCATTGAAAACCCTGTATGTTTTCGACCTCATAGTTTCTTGTTTGCTAGCGTTCCCTAACTGCGCAAGTGTGATGGATGGTGGGCCTGAGTCTTCAAAGGTTTCAAAATGATTGGTTGTCACATGATCGCATGTCAAATTTTTCTCATATGTGACCATGCGACCGGTTACTTCTTGCCCATTGGGCCGGTTGGTGGAAAGGGTGTGGTCCTGCTGGCAGTCATGTGGCGGCCTTTGGTTGGCTGTCGCATGATCGCATAGCCCACTTTTTGGCTATGTGATTATGCGACTAGTTGACATGTGTCTGTGGTGGTGAGGTGGAAGTTTGTTAGTGGGACCCAATTCTTCATGCTTCTAGCATGGTTAAAGTTTGAACAGGATCAGTGGTTAGCGTAAGTTCGCATGGTGAAGATGCATGATGTTTATCCTCCATGCTTTTGTGACAACCGTCTGATCCTCCAAAAGGTAAAGCTTCTTTGGCAGTGGTCTTGTTGGTAGTCATGTGGTGGCCTATGGTTGGCTATCGCATGATCGCATGTCAGAGTTTTTTGACATGCAATCATGTGACTGGTTGACACGTGTCCTTGGGACCCAATGGCAGGTGGTAATGTGGCATCCATGGTGGTGAGGTGGAAATTTTCTATTGGGTGCCATGTGGTGCTGCGGTGGTGGTCATGTCTAGAAGAAAGGGGGTGCGGGGCCAGTACTCTTGGTGATGTGGGCACTTTTCATTGGCTAGGTGATTACAGGGAAGTTAATGATGGTGAATGCTAGTGGTTAGTCACATGTTCGTATAGCCTTTTTCAAGGCTATGTGATCATGCGACTGACGTTTTGTGTTAACCCTCAGTAGTGGCAGTTATGAAGAAGGTAAAGGGGTGTGGCTTGTCACATGTTTGCATAGCCTATTTTTGGGCTATGTGATCATGCGATAATGGTCTGATTGCATTGTTACAGACCCAGGTGGGGTCTACTGTCTTAGCAGTGCCGATAAAGTTCAGGCTTTTCACTCATTCGTGAAAAGATTTGGCGGTTCTCTAGATTGTCTGGCGATTTGGTGAATAGAGGTTGCGTAGTTGCTAAATTTTTGGCAGAAGGCATGAAATGTTTTGCGAATTGGCAGAAGCCTTTTGTCGCCAATTCGCTAAATGTAAATGGGCACTCTTTTAAAAGGTAAAAACATAAAGCCCGCAAAGTAAGAATAATCCAACAGTCATGACTTAAAGTTGGCAGAGATTTGAATGAGGACCACCAATGTGCCGCTGGCACCATAAAGTGACCATTTGATTTCAAATTCAAATTCTGCAGAGGGTGTGCAATGATGGAAGTACCCAAAATTCAATTTTTGAGCGACCAGAGTGGGTAGAATGGATTGTCAAATGCTATGGAGTGGTCCAGGCTGCCATGATAGTTGCAGAGGAGTGTCTTGCCATAGGGGAGTAAATGAAATAGTACCTTGAAGTGTGTTGCAGAGATCTTTTTGGCTATATTTCTTAGGGTTTGGTGTTGATTTTGTACCTTGGGCCAATACAGGGCTAGTTGGCTATTGAAATTAGACTGTTTGAGCTTGCATGCCGCGACTTGATCCCTGTCTTGTTTGTGTTAACTTCTCAGTGGGGTTAGGTGGATTTGAATTTTGAGTTGGAAATGATCATTGTGCTTGCATTGTAACCCTGGTATAAAGGGATTTTTATGATCATTCGAGGTCATTAGGAGTCAGGTTTTCAAACTTTTCTGGTTGTGAGTCTTTTGCCCAGTCTGAATTGTAATGACTTGTTTTGGTATATTTTGACAATAGAAAGAAAATTACAAGTCTAAGATGTAGTTTGCAAGCATGGTTCCTTTGGATTGATTGTATACACTTGAGGATTCTTCATACTTAATACAGGCACATGAGTCTTGTTAGTCCATTTTCTAGTTATAGCACAATCTTAAGACAATGGCCCATTTCCTTGTAAGTCTTCTTGATGTGTCCTGCCCTATGTTCTTCAATGTGTCACCTTGCTCTAGCCCAAATTTGCATGTGCTGAATCACAAAATCCTTAAGGTTGTCCAAGTTTTGAGGTCTACAGAAAACAATTTCAAAAATTTGCCACAGTGTCGAAAACCCATAGTATTTTTGAAAATCTATGATGTTTTCAACCTGTGCTATTTTCAACCCTATGCTTCCTACTTTTGTGTGCTTATCCTTTGGCATCAAAAACCCTATGTGTTTTCGGTCATTCTCTGTGTCGAATACTTTGTGTGTTTTTGACCTTGGTCTTAGTTGTGCAAGTGTGATGGATGGTGGGGCCTAGTCTTTGCAGGTTGTTAGTCACGCTTTCTCCAAGTCTTCGGGTGATTACATATTTTATTCATCGATCTGGAAACCATGTTGTCACGCAATCTCTTCACTTTTAGTGATTATCTACTAACATCTCATGACCTAGCGGACAGTTAGTCATGTGGTCACCAAATGCTTGGCAGTCATGTGGTGGCCTTTCTTCTCATTGCTTTAGCATGGTTAAAGTTTAGACAGGATCAGTGATTGTTGTATGTTTTCTTGGTGAAGATGCATGATGTTTATCCTTCACGCTCTTGCGATAGCCATTGGATTTTTCTTACAGGGTAGAGATGTGGGTCCAGATCTATGCATGTTCTTATTGGTTGTCACATGGCCACATGTCAGAGTTTCTTGACATGTGATCATGTGACCATTTTCCACGTATCCACATGGGTCCCAGTCTTTTGCGGTGTTCAATTACTAGGCAATTAAGTTTTCATTCTGCGACCTAGCGACTAACGGTTATCTCCTTGTTGCTTGATTCTAGCGGTTAAGTGGCTAACATTTGGCGACTTGGCTGGCGGTTAGGTTTGCCTTAGTCATGTGGTCACATAATGATGGGCCCGGATTTTCAAAGATTTTTGCAAGTGGGGTCTCTTCGACGGTGAATGCACTGGTGGTTATGTGGCAGCTTGTGATTGGTTGCCACATGATCGTATGTTAGAGTTTTCTGACATGCAATCATGTGATCTATTGACACCTATGTTGTGCTCCCGCTATCAGATGAGGAGGGTAGCATGGTAGATCTAGTGGTTTGCGTATGATCTCATGGGAGGTTTCAAAACCCATGCAATCATGCACCTGTTGTTCAATTTTGAAGGCTTATTTTTAGGTGGCATTGCAGTTGCGGAGTTAGAGGTGGGGCCGATGGGTTTATAAAGTGACTAAAAGGCTGACAGATCTTGTGGTTGTCATATTACCATTGGGGTAAGGTGTGAGGAAGATAGTTTGGTGAAGTGGCGACAACCGTCAATCATGTTTAAAATCTTAGGCCCACAAAAGAAGATTGATCGGATGGCTGCGATATAAAGTTGGTAAAGGTTTTAATTTTGGCCATCGTTTCTCTACTGGTGCCAAAGAAGTGACCATTGGGATTTAAATTCAAATTCTCTGAGGATTTGTAGTAACAAGAAGGACTAGTTTTTATTGCTTTCACAAACAGATTTGACTGGTTTGGTGGTGCTTGTTGTTGCGATGTGGTCCAAAGTGTTTGACAATTGATTGCAAGGATTTGTACCGTAAAGGAATGAATACAATCTTGGCTCGAGGTGTATTTGTAGGATTGGATGTGTTTCCTGCCCCTGAATTAAATTCTTGATTATTTCTAGCAGGTTGGGTGGTTGAAACCCTAACCCTAGTCATCTGTAGCTTGTTGCAAATTTCCAAGATGACTAGGGGGTATAAGTTGTAGAATTTTTGAGTTTGCAGGGGTTCCAATTCTTTTGGTTTTGGTCCTAGATTGTTGATAGTGAAAATTTGAACAAGGAGAACCTGGATTTTGGGTTTGTTTCCTTTGTGCATTTTGTCATTTGGTAATGTATTGATTCTACAAGTCTTAGTGAAAATATTTTGGATTCCAATCTCATATTGGTGTATGTCTTTTTTTTTTACTCTTGAGCTCATATATGTTGATTGCACAAAGTGGGTTAGCATATGGTAAACAAAGAGTATTTTGGGGTTATCTTGGAGTTCCTAACAAAGTTAGGATTAAAGTCTTTAAGGTAAGTCCAATGAGTTCATGCCAAGATAAGGATTTGATGTCCTGATATGTGAGTGAGGGGAGTAATAGGCAAAGCACTTACTCTGAGTTTATATATGTTTGAGTTAAGGTTTTAGGATGATATAGGTTTTTAAGTGACTCTCTACCCTAGGATAAGGCACTAATCCATTCTCTGGAAGTAGTCCATCATCAGCAATCATACACATAATTAAATGATAAACATTTCAATCAGATAGTAAAGGGTATAGTTGTATATTTTTTAAAGACTCCTTTGAAGAAGTGAGTCAAGGGTACACCCGCCTGAGCATTGAGGCTCACAGTGTAGGAGGATCTCCTTGATCCTTGTTAATTGGCCCTCTTCCTTGTAGACTTTGGAGTGGTGATAGATTCAAAGTTTCATTATAGTTATCCATCAAAGTATAAATCTACAAGTTTTGAAGATCAAAGGGAACAACAAACAATTCTTATCTCTCCTTTGTGCCAACATAGATAAACTTTGAACTTTCTAGTTCATTGCATAACCATTTTATGTATATGCCTTCATTCTTGAGTTCTAATCTAGGATTAGATGAAATGATGCTCTAGATGGGACATAGATTTATCTTTTGTCTATGTAAGGATACTCTATAAATAGTAAAGGAGTTTTTAAATGTGTTTATGGCTTTGAATCTCAGATATATTCTGGTGTGTGTATGTAGTCTGTCTAAGAAACCTTGCCCAATGGATGAGGCACTAGCCTAGATAAGTATTTCTTTGTTGACATATCCTGATTGAGGTTGTTATGATTCAAACTTATAAATTAAGAACCATTCTTTAAGTTTTCAGTATTTGGTTGTGTGAGGTTCTACCCCATAGTAATGGAGAGTCAATGAATGTGTGGTTATCATTTGGTACTTTCTTACTATCCTTTCATCTATTATTCAAACCCCATCTTTGGTGTGTGAAGTATAATTTATACTGGGTTAGGTGCACCCGCCTTGGTTTTGAAGAGCCAGAAGTAGAAGAGGGCAGTCTTGTCCCTATAGTTGGTCCAGTTGCCTTGCAGAGCTCCCATACTTGGAACTAACCACTCCTAACATTAGTCTCAAGGCATATTGGCAGCCCTATGTGGCATAAGCATTTTTGAACACCAACAAGATGGTGACTCTACTGGGGAGAGTCTAGAATAGAGTCAGAAATAAAAATAAAGCATTTGCTGATGTTTTCTCACTATGTGTTGAGTGGCGGCTCTGATTTCTCTATTTGATCAGTGCATCTTCTGATAAACAATGCATGTTTACTTGATGGAGTATTGGTTGATTGGAAGAAGATACATAGAAACGTGATATATTTTCCTCTACAAGGACGTGGCAACTCTAAAAGAAAAGATCTTGATGGAGCTACATGGTGAGCTCTAGATCTACCTTGCTTTCCAATCAACAGGTTTCAAGCTACAAAACTTTCAGGTATTCTTTTGTTGAAAATGTTTCCCTATCAAGTGTCTAGCACTATTGTAAAGGGATAAATATTAGTGGGCAGTTCCTCATGGAGGAATATAGGCCCTTTTGTTTTGATGGCATTGAAGGTACCCCTAATAAGTTCCTTACTGAGGATGGGTATGAGGAAAATAATGAAGATCAGACACAAGAAAATAGTGTCTCTGTTGATCCCATCATGAGTGATACTAATTATGAAAATCTTCTCATCAAGATTTCTACTCTTAAGAAGAAGATTGTAGAGAGCAATGCTAAGATCTAGTAGTTAGAGGAGGACAAGAGATTGCTAGGACTAGTGGTTCCTTATGATGATCATGAGGAGGCCAGTGTCTCTGATGTTGAGTCTCATTATGCAGAAAGTGTTGACTATGAAGCTGATATTGAGGTCACTGCATATGAGGATGTTGAAGGTGAATCTGAGGTTGACAGTGTTTCCATTTTATCTACAGATTTTTCTTCTTTTCAGTATCAAGATTCATGCTTCTTGTCCCGGTTTGGTGATGTTTTGTGTGAAGGGTGGAATATTGAATATGATGCAGATGATGATTCCTCCATAGAATTCTTTACACAAAATGATTTGATGTCAATATTGTTAGTCCTTGTTTCAGACAAGGAAGATGTCTATAATAACAAGGATGCAGCATGGGAAGAGGAAAGTATTGAGGGAAGTAAGCACTCTTTTGGTAGTGAGGGTATGTCTTCTCTTTCTGAATCTGAAGATGAAATTGTTTCTCAATTTTTGCATTGCATAAATCAGTGTGAGCATGTTGATTCTGAGAGTGACTCATCCTCAAAGTATGAAAACAAGGAAGTGGTGTTTGAATGTGATGTCATTGGGTCTTCATATAGGTCTCATTATTCATTCAAGGTCCAGCCGGTTACACATGTGGAAATGCAAAGTCAAGGTATGAATGAGGCCTTTCTGCAGGCAGAATATGAGGCTTTTGTGTTTCCAGTTGATAGCATGCATGAATTAGTAGGTGAAGATCAATTTTAGTATAGAGGTGCTGATCATTGGCATGCTAAATCTTTTCTTCATAGTGAGCAAGGAGAAGAGAGTGCAAATTTTTTTTACATGCACTATGAAGATAGTTACTTTGTTCTTCCTGATTTGCTGATTGAACATGTTGACAAGCCTATGGAGACAAATGAAAATAAAATGCCTGGTGTGCCTCATGAAGGAAGAAATGAAAATCAAATTTTTGACAAAGGAAAGAATTAACTCATGTTTGTTGTTGCAGGTTTTTGTAAAAAATGTACACTTTGTATAGTTTTCCCTTTTCCTGTTGTGTGTCTTTCTTTCCTGTTCCCTGTGTTTTTGAGGTCTCTGTGCTTTTTCCAGTGGGTGGTCTACTTCTTCCCAGAGATCTGAGGTCCTCATTGTATCTATAGGAGATACATGTCCCCAACTAGAGCTACTATTAGTCCATTTTCCAGTCATAGCAAAAATTCTTTGAAAATGGCCTTTTCCCTGCAAGCTTTGTTAAGTTGTCCTGCTCGACCTGTAGTCATAGTTTTATCTTGTGAAGAAAATCCATAATGTTTCATGGTGTGCACCATTAGCCCTGTGTGCTTCATGTTGTCACCTTGCTCTAGTTTGAATCGCATCTCCTAAATCACAAAACCCAGGGAGAAATTCAATTTTTAAGGTCTGCATGAAACAATTTCAGAATCTGCCACAGTGTTGAAAACCCACAATATTTTTGAAAATCCATGATTTTTTTAGTCTGTGTGAAAACCCTTATTATTTTCAACCTTGTGTCTTCCAACTTTTGTGTGCTTATCTTTTGGTGTCAGAAACCTTGTGTGTTTTTTATCTTTTCCATCAAAAACCCTGTGTGTTTTCGACCTCACAATTTCTTGTTTGCTGGCGTTCCCTAACTGCGCAAGTGCAATGGATGGTGGGCCCGGGTCTTCAAAGGTTTCAAAATGATTGGTTCTCACATGATCACATGTCAGATTTTTTTGATATGTGACCGGTTACTTCTTGTCTGTGGGGCCGGTTGGTGGAAAGGGTGTGGTCCTGTTGGTAGTCATGTGGGGGCCTTTGGTTGGTTGTCGCATGATCGCATAGCCCAATTTTTGGCTATGTGATCATGTGACTAGTTGACACATGTCTATGGTGGTGAGGTGGTAGCTCGTCAATGGGACCTAGTTCTTCATGCTTCCAGCACGGTTAAAGTTTCAATAGGATCAGTGGTCAATGTAAGTTCACATGGTGAAAATGCACGACGTTTATCCTCCACACTTTTGCGACAACCATCCGATCCTCCAAAAGGTAAAGCTTCTTTAGCTGTGGTCTTGTTGGTAGTCATGTGCTGGCCTATGGTTGGTTGTCGCATGATCACATGTTAGAGTTTTCTAACATGCGATCATGCGACTGGTTGACACGTGTCCCTGGGGCCCAGTGGCAGGTGGTAATGTGGCATCCACAGTGGTGAGGTGGCAATTTTCTATTGGGTGCCACGTGGTGCTGCGGTAGTGGTCATGTCTAGAAGAAAGGGGATGCGGGGCCGGCACTCTTGGTGATGTGGGCACTTTTCATTGGCCAGGCGGTGATAGGGCAGTTAATGATGGTGAATACTGATGGTTAGTCACATGTTTGCATAGCCTTTTTCAAGGCTATGCGATCATGTGACTAACATTTTGTGTTAACCCTCAGCGGTGGTGGTTATGAAGAAGGTAAAGGGGTGCGGCTTGTCACATGTTTTCATAGCCTATTTTTGGGCTATGTGATCATGTGACAATGGTCTGATTGCACTGTTGCAGACCTAGGTGGGGTCAGATGTCTTAGCGGTGCCGAGAAAGTTCAAGCTTTTCACTCATTCGCGAAAAGATTTGGTGGTTCTCCAAATTGTCTGGCGATTTGGCGAACAGAGCTTGTGTAGTCGCTAAATTTTTGGCAGAAGGCATGAAATGTTTTGTGAATTGGCGGAAGCCTTATGTCACCAATTCACTAAATGTAAATGGACACTCTTTTAAAAGGTAAAAACATAAAGCCCGTGAAGTAAGAATAATCTGACAGTCGTGACTTAAAGTTGGCAGAGATTTGAGCGAGGACCTCTCATGTAACGCTAGCACCATAAAGTGACCATTTAATTTCAAATTTGAATTCTGCACAGGGTGTGCAATGATGGAAGTACCCAAAATTCAATTTTTGAGCGGCCAGAGTGTGTAGAATTGATTGTCAAATGCTACGGAGTGGTCCAGGCTGCCATGATAGTTACAGAGGAGTGTCTTGCCATAGGGGAGTAAATGAAATAGTACCCTGAAGTGTGTTGCAGAGATCTTTTTGGCCGGATTTCTTAGGGTTTGGTGTTGATTTGGTACCTTGGGCCAATACAGTGCTAGTTGGCTATTGAAATTAGACTGTTTGAGCTTGCATGCCATGGCTTGATCCCTGTCTTATTTGTGTTAACTCCTCGGTGGGGTTAGGTGGATTTGAATTTTGAGTTGGAAATGATCATTGTGCTTGCATTGTAACCCTGGTATAAAGGGATTTTTATGATCATTCGAGATCATTGGGAGTTATGTTTTCAAACTTTTCTAGTTGTGAGTCTTCTGCCCAGTCTGAATTGTAATGACCTATTTTGGTATATTTTGATAATGGAAAGAAAATTGCAAGTCTAAGCTATATTTTTCAAGCATGGTTCCTTTGGATTGATTGTATACAATTGAGGATTCTTTATACTTAATACAAGCACATGATTCTTATCTCTCCTTTGTGTCAACATAGATAAATTTTGAACTTTCTATTTCATTGCATAACCATTTTATGTATATGCCTTCATTCTTGAGTTCTAATCCAGGATTAGATGAAATGATGCTCTAGATGGGACATATATTTATCTTTTTTCTATGTAAGGATACTCTATAAGTAGTAAAGGAAATTGTAAATGTGTTTATGGCTTTGAATCTCAAATATATTCCGGTGTGTGTATAGTCTGTCTAAGAAACCTTGCCCAATGGATGAGGCACTGGCCTAGATAAGTATTTCTTTGTTGACATATCCTGATTGAGGTTTTTATGATTCAAACTTATAAATTAAGAACCATTCCTTAAGTTTTTAGTATTTGGCTGTGTGAGGTTCTACCCCATAGTAATGGAGAGTCAATGAATGTGTGGTTATCATTTGGTACTTTCTTACTATCCTTTCATCTGTTATTCAAACCTAGTCTTTAGTGTGTGAAGTATAATTTATATTGGGTTAGGTGCATCCGCCTTGGTTTTGTAGAGCCAGAAGTAGAAGAGGGTAGTCTTGTCCCTATAGTTGGTCCAGTTGCCTTGCAGAGCTCCCATACTTGGAACTAACCACTCCTAACATTAGTCTCAAGACATATTGGTAGCCCTAAGTGGCATAAGGATTTTTTAACACCAACACATGTTAAACAAGTAGTGATTATCCTTTAGAGAAGACACATTTAAATTCTTGAAATCCACACATAGTCTAATGTCTCCATTCTTCTTTGTAACAAGAACTAAATTTGATACCCAAGAAGAATGTCTAACAGGCTTTATGATTCCATCATCTCTCAATTTCATTAGTTCTTCTTGCATCTTTGGTGCTAAGGTGGCAATAATTGGCCTATATTTTTTCCTAAAAGATTTAGCCTCCTCCTTCAAAGGGATAATATGCTGAAACAAGTCTTCTTTGTAAACTTTTAGGTCATCATATAACCATGCAAAAACATGCCTCAATTTTCTTAACAACTCAATCAAAGACTTCCTCACCTTTTGGGATATATCTTTTCTAATTCAAACCTTCTTAGGTGCTTCTTGTGTGCCAAGATTAATTTCTTCTAAGTCCATCTAGTCTCTCTTCCTAGTATCCATCTGAACTCTATCCTGACTATTAAATATAATTTCTAGGACAATAAGTCCCTTGGCAACCTTGTTAGTCTTAAGTTGCAAGACTTCATTACCAAGGATGATTTCTTTTCCTTCTGTAGTCTCAACCAGGGATGAACAATCTAGCTCTTGACCATGATATTGGTCTTCACAATTCATAAATCTCAAAATATCCTGGTCATCTTCAAAGACCTAGTTTTCAACATTATTTGGTATACTAGGCCTAGTCTGAATTTCAACTTTAGAGACACCTGCAAATATAATGTCACTAGGATTGATTGCTATATTGGCTAACAAATCAGCCATTTTATTGTTACTCCTGTCCTTCCATACAATATTGAAGGCATTAAAAAATTCAATCATGTCCCAGACAACATTCGTATACTATTTCAATCTCTTATTCTTGGAAGCATACACTAACCTTACTTGTGATAGAACCAATTTAGAATCTCCAACAACTTTCATACACTTAATTCCATGCTTGTGTGCCAATCCCAATCCTAACAATAATGCTTCATACTTTGTTATATTATTTGTAGAAGAGAAACTCAATGTGAAAGATAACTTGTAAGTATTTCCATCAGGAGAGATAATAAAAATACCTACCCCTGAGCCATCTTTGTAGTTTGCACCATCAATGTACATCACCCACAAGTCACCCTTCTCAGATTTAGCATTTACTTCTATAGTGATAGGGGGAAATATAGGTTCCTTTTCAAGCACAGTGACTTCTGCTCTAAAAGCATTGATATCAGTATCCATAAAACATGTAGTCTCATTGTCAACATTCCTTTCAATAATGTGGTATATTCATGGCTCCCACTTGATCTTAATAAATTGATCATCAATCTTGAAAGTTACATAGGACAAGTCACATTACAAGCTTCCACCCATGGCAACACTCCACTTCCTAGATAATAACATCCCATAATGAGGAGGAATGTGTTGGAAATTTAGCTAATATGGATGCATAGATGTTGTCATTATGGCAACATATGATCTCTACTAAGAGCGCATAATCTGGAATGCAAGTATGGCAAGTTGAAGGAAGAAATTGTCTAAGTATGGATACAGTGATCCTGACAGAGCACCCGATGAAGATTTAGTTGGCGACGTCCACTAGAGCAATATTTTTGTTTGTGTAGTTAACTAAAGCTTCTATAGAGTATGAGGATACCCCATCTTAGTGCGCATAAAGTTTGGAGCAGTACGGATGAAGTTATTCAAAGTTTATCAAAGATAGTTTTTGTAGACATAACAATTTTGGAGACAGTATTGTATGTGACCTCTAAATCAGGCACAACACAACATGGTCATTATTAACTTGATAGAATTCGGGAGAGAGTATGAAGAACTCAATCCAAATTCCATGGTGAGGTGACCTGTTGCCTCCTATGTGAATGGGGTGTTTGAATACTCTCAGAATGAGAGCCAACAGCCGGGAGACCAATTCAACAATGGAGGATTTCCAAGAATCAAATATGAGCAGAATGAAACTAAGCTAAGAATGAATGCAATTAATCTAGAAAACTTTAAAAGAAATATGAAATGCAGATTTTTATTTGATTTTGAAATAAAGATGATATTAGACTAAGAACAAGTAAGCAAATTTAATCTAAATGTGAAATGCAATTACACTAGTATGAGAAATTAAACTAGATAATGCAATAAAAGAGCTTTGAAAATAATGAGATATGAGACTAAAAAAATGCTATAGTAAGGATGCTCTCAAAAATTGCTCTCCTAATGAAGAAAAAGAGCCCAAATAAATAGAAGAGCCAAGAGGAGGAGGAAGAGTTTCTTGATTCAAAACTCCTGACCCTTCATATCCATTTTGGGACAAATAAGCATGAATTACTTTATTAAAAGAATGGAAAATGCCACATGAGGACCTTTCGAATATCTCAAATTATTAATTCAAGAAAAGGTGTCCATTCAAATAACAAGCAATTAATTAATTCCTTTTTTATGTGTATTAGCCAAAGGGGGTGGTTTGATTTAATTTAATTTAAAGCACATAGGACTTTACAATTAAATTAATGTATCATAGAGATAATTTAGCTAATAAAGTCAAAGAGACTTAAGAATTAATTTTAGTGTTTGATTATTGCAAATTTATGGTCTTTGCAATTGACATCAAGTCAAACTAAGTCAGGTAGGAGAGAGAAAATTACCTAGGGAACTAGGACTTTGGTGATGTAAAATCAAGATAATGCACCAAAATTGATGAAATTAAATAGGTGCCAATTTTGGGGCATTACATTTGCCCCTCTTTGAATTGATGTGCAAGAAGTGCATTGATTCAAAGAATAGTCTGAAGTGACAAATGAAAGCAGATCAAAGCATGAATTTTCTGAAGTCTAAGTTAGATTGCAAAGACAACAGTTCTTGAGAGAGATGAGAATCGGGATTAGATTGCCCCAATGCCCTAGAGTGAGATTTAGATGCAGATTAGGACTGTCTCCAGAATTGGGGTTAGATTGCCCAAATACAAAGCTTAGCCCTCCGAGACCTAGGTTAGATTACCCAGATAACGGTCTAAAAGAGATTTTGAGAGTCATCTCCAAAATGAAGATTGACTCCCAAGAATTAGGGTTAGATTGCCCCAATACCCAATAGATTTCAAGAACCATCTCTAGAATGAAGAATGATCCTCGAGGATCCGAGTTAGATTGCTCAGATACCTAAGAGATAGATTTCCAGATGACAAGATGTGAGGTGTGAAGATGCCCCTAGCAATGAGGACTGATGATTCAAATCAGACTAATTCAAGAATAGATTCGACAAGATTCAAATGATGTAATCATCCTACCCCCTCGGGAGTGAAATCGAAAGATGACATGTCAGAAGGATGATAAACAACAAGAGATTGCAGAGAAAAAGAAATTAGACAAGATTCGTGAAGCTGCAGAAGTGAATCGAAGCAAAGCAGAGGTCTTGTTGACCAAGTTTGACCATGGTTGACTAAATTTGACTTGAGTTGACTTGATGAAAAGAAGCAAAGATTTGAGAACATGATGCAAAGATGAGGATCTGGCAGGAAGATGACACCAGAAGGCTGACTGCACAAGCATCTGATCCAGAAGGAGTCCAATATTTAAAATGCGATTTTGAGCCACTTAAAGATGTCAGATTTTGATTTCGATCCTGAAAAAGGATGTAGCAAGATGAGATTGGGACAAAAGATGAGAAACTTTGATGAGCAGATCTAGAAGAAAGCAATCAAGAGAGCAACAAGAAAGCAATCCAAATGCAAGCCTAGAATGAAAGATGCAAGTTTAAATGCAGGCCTAGGATGAACAAATGCAATCCTCCAGACTCGGCTATTGGACTCATCATATTTATCATCATTGAGTTCATTTAAGCATGTGACAATCACAAGATGCCATACAATTCTCCCCAACATGAGAATATGAATATTACATAAGTCTTAAATTTTTCGGAATGAGGTGTAAGCATTAAGGCACAAGAAGCCAGAATGACCTGAACACCTATTCCTTTTAATTTAGAAAGTTAACATAAGCATCAAAGCACATTTTCTAGAATGACCTGAATGTCTCTTGTGAACAAACACACCAAACACATAGGAGTTCCTTCTTTTGCCAAAGATTGCTCGCAGTGACCCTTACGTTCACTCAACAAGGCAAGCATTTACAATTTCACCAGTAGTAGAAAGAAGTCACTCAAAAGACAAGGAGAAGAACCAACCTCACCAAAGTGTTCATATAAAAGGAGTCAAGGTACACATGGCCATCCAACATGAGATGAAGGCTCTTACAGCTATACACCCCTCTTATATGAATTCTTTGGATCATTGGAACTAAACCAACAAGCAGAAAGCAAAGAAAACAAACAAGCACTCAAAGAAAACAAAGCTCAACAAGCCTCAGGGGGACACAAATCAAGTTTTAGTTTCAGTTTAAGTTCGTGTTCAAGTGAATTGAAGTCAATTCGAAAACATACAATGTTCGAAGTCTCAACAGGATAGCGACAACGGGCAGACATAGTGAGAATCATTGGTGACTATCGCGGGAGACTAAATCTCAAGAAGATATCAGGAAGCTAATGAAGTATTGGTAGGCAAACACAGTGAGAACCACTAGTGACTGATATGAGAGAGAGATTCTCAAGGGGAGAAATCTCAGAGATACTAGTGAAACATCAATAGGCAGACACAGTGAGAACCACTAGTGACTGACGTAAGGGAGAGGTCCCAAAAGTGAGAGGTTAAATGAAAGCTATGTATCAGTAGGCAGGCATAGTGGGAACCACTGGTGACTGATACACAAGAGATCCTTGAGGAGAGATCTCAAAAGTAGCTAGGCATCATCAGGCAGACGCAGTGAGAACCACTGGTGAAAAATGCTCAAAAAGAGTTTCCAAAAGCGATAGGACAATGCCCCCTAGACCAGGCAGGTGCCCCCAAGTGTGAACCAGTTCCAATCTATGAAGAATCAAGAAAAACTCAAAGACAAGCACATGAGCTAGCAAACCAAAGAAGGAAACAAACTAAAGCAGAAAAGTGGGAAAACAAACTAAAGCAGGAAAGGAAGGAAACTAAAGCAGGAAATTAAGAGCCAAGCGATGCTGAGATGAGATGCAGCTTGAGGAAACAAGAGGTGCATGTTTACTAGGTTTTCACCATCTTGGCAGAGATTCTATTTTTTCTACCATGACGCCTGTTTACCAAGTTTTCATCAATGGTACATTTTTTTCTTTCTCAATTTTTTTGTACTTTTCTCTTTTTTTTTCTTTTTTTTTGTATTTTTTACATTTTTCTATTTTTTTTTGTATTTTTGAAATTTTCATTTTTTTTGTATTTTTCACATTTTCTATTTTTTTTGTATTATCAAGGTGCCTATTTACTAGGTTTTCACCAGGATAATAGATACATCAAAGCGCCTGTTTGCCAGGTTTTCACTAAGATGATCATTTTTTCAGGACATTTTGCAATTTTTAAGATTTTTTGCAATATATGAATTTTTAGGATTTTTTCAAGATCAATAAGTATGTACATGAGCACATTGAGAATGTCAGCTGTAGAACTTCTTCAAATGAAGAGCGTTGATGGGCTCTTTGAGTTTCTCTCCTTCAGTAGGAATCTCTGAGAACACAGTATTTTGTAGTAGTAGCCAGCTGAGAAGTTGTAGAATTAGAACCAGATGTTGTAGCAGTAACAAGAGATCCAACTAGTAGTGTCCAACTGTCAAGAGATCCATAGTCAAGGAAAGATCACTTAAGTGAGACCCACAAATATCCTCATGGACACACCTTAACTCTTTGTCAGATTTCCCACGCTCTAAACGCTTAGGAAGAGTACATTCTAGATTTTTCTTAGTCATACCATTAGTAATAAGGAGATACTGATATGCACTTTGTGACAAGGCAAGATGGAGTGAAGAGGGTAAAGTATGAGAGGCAAGGGTGATGGAATGGAGGGAAGCATGAGAATTTTGGAAGCTTAATGACAACTTTGATTTTTTCTTTCTTTGGAATCCACATAGCTTTTGAATTTTTTCTTCTTTACTTTGAGGTGCTTTTGATGACAATGCCTATAGAATGGATTACGAGATCCATTTTTTATTTTATTTTTTGGCTTTTGATTGTCTTCTTCTTTTTGAGGACCTTTGTAGTCTTTTGAACACCTTTGTTTCTTTCCTTTCTTCATAGGCACATGTCGATTAGATGGGACATGGTGACCTTGAGATATAAGTGGATTCTCATTATTTTTATTTTTATGTTGCACATCCAAGTTACTTCCAAAAGACTCAGGAATGATGGATGAAAGAGGCTTATATGACTGGTTCAGGTGGAGAGGTGGAAATGGAAGTGGACAGGCCACTTTTCTGGGAGATGAAGAGGGAAGAGAAATCGATGGGATGGGCTCAAGTGCAAATATATCAGTATCATCCTCATCATTCATGAATGCATCAGGTAGATCAAGAAAGTAATCTTCCATAGAGCGTTGTTGATTGTGAGTCATCTTAGAAGAGTCAAATAAGTTTGGAGGAATATTATGTGAGCCTAACCAAGATGGTCTATTCCAAGAGTTAGGTCCCCTTTCAGGTGGTAAGAGTGCATGAATAGGAACCATTTCAATTCTAGATCTACCAATATTCCATGAAGCTGTAACAGAATGGGGTCTTACATACCCATGATTTTTTGGATCAGTGGGAGTATAGCTTGGATTAGATGGCCTAAGAGCCATATGAATGATCTCCACAGGAGGGTGGAAAGGATCATCATCAATAGCTTGATCTAGAGGATCATAACTTTCTCCTCTTTTTGAGTTGTTAAGACTAGCATATAGGTGCATAGCATCAACTGGTATTTCCATTGTAGCATCTGATATAGAGTCCCATTCAGCTAGAGACATAGTCGGAGGCAGACTTTCTTCATCACTATCATCTATCAAAGGAAATGTTTCTTCAATAGCAGGATCTTGTTCAGTAGTAGAAGCAGCAAAGTAATCTAGAATAGGCATACCTTGAGGCATACCCAAGAGGAGGGAAGCATCCAACAGTTGCTCCCAATCAGTATGTGTGCCATTGGAGTTGGCAGCAGTAGGAGTCTATTCAATAGCAGAAGTGGTGGAACAATCTAGAATAGGCATACCTTGAGGCATACCCAAGAGAAGGGAAGCATCCAATAGTTTCTCCCAATCAGTATGTGTGCCATTAGAGGTAGTGACATATTCAGTAGTAGCTGCAGTAGTAGAAATCTATTCAGTTGAGTGTATAAAATCCTCCTAGTGAGGACCAAAATCATGTTCTTGAAGCACTTGAGAAGGTAGATAAGAATCTTTTTGGTAGTCTAAATTAGGATTTTGAATATTCAAGGTTCTTTCATGTGTCATAGGATGAATCTGTATTTCTTCATTATTTGAATCCATGCATAAGTGAAAGTTGTAGCTAGGTTGGTCAAGCTCATGGCCTTGATAGCCAATACCAAATCCATCTTCAAAAGGTTCCTCAAAGGAATGTGGAGATGGAGGGAGAGATGTCAAAGAAAAGATGGACTCAATCTGATATTCCCCCATGCCAATATCTTTGATCTTCAGGGTTTTTTCTATTTCTTTTAGCTTAGCATCATAGAACTGAGTGGACTCTCTATTGGCAGGAACAAAGTTGTCTGTCATTTGGGTAAGCATCTTAGCGGAGCAAGTATTTTGGCTAGCACTATTGTCAATGAGGATGCGGGGGATACTCTTCGGGCCTATCATAACTTCAGTGTGCAGGAGAGCATTATGCGGGTGGCTCATCAAGTGATCGTCTTCCTCAGAGAATGATAAATAATGAGGCAAGGTCAAATGACCCACCATAGATTGAAACTGGTCGAGATTGAGATCTTTAGGGATGTTTGCCTTCATGAGGGCTTTATCCATAGATAGTTTTGGTCTGAAAGTCGAAGGCTTGGGACCTTGGAGAATGATCTTTGCATGATATTGAGGGATAGCATTCGCACAAGCTAGAGATTGTATGTAGTTATAAGAGGGAGGCGCAGGGCCTCGCAAGACAAAGGGATTTTTGGGTTTAGGAGTATCCTCTCTCCCTGGAGCAATGATCATGTCACAGTGAGAGATCCAAGGTTTTTTTCTGGCAAATTTGGAAGGCGGTTGAGCTTCGGTTGTAGCCTTCTCAATGGCATTGACTGTTTGCATGCTAGAGCTAAGATTAAAGATAGACTTTGAGGGTTTTGGCATCACATTGTCAACAACCTTGTCATTCATAACATCTATGTTTTTGTTGATGATCTTATCCTTATCCTTGTTTGAGGGAGAAGGTCCTTGCTTGTTGTCTTTGTTCAAAGTCAATTCCCCCTTCTTAACCATAAACGCTTCTATCCTCACAGCCCACCTAATCATATTGTCAAAAGTGAGGGGACCTTGTAATCGTACTTGGTATCCAAAATCTAGGACAAGATTGTCCAAGAAGATATCGAGCTTTTTAGACTCAGGTAATTCATGTGGATACTTCGTGCATAGTTGTCTCCATCTCTGGAGAAATGTTAAGAGAGGTTCCCCTTGTCGTTGTTTCAAATTACAAAGGTCCCAGATGTTGACCCGGTATTGAATATTGTGGGATTGATCATAACTCTTGTCATTTTGAGACTGACCATGACCTTGGTCATTTGGAGATTGCTTATGACTAGCACTAAATTTATCTACCCTTGGGAAGGGGAATGGATCTCCCATATTGTTGGTAGTATTCTGAGAGATCGTGAAAGAGTTGATAGGTTCAAAAGAATCAATAGGTTCAATTTTAGAAAGCGACCCTTCAGAGTCTTGCTAGTCTTGAAACAATGGGTTATAATATCCTTGAAATAACAAGTCAAACTATATCTAAAACAATGGATTGTAATACTCTTGGAATGAGGAGGAATGTGAGGATCTCTCACAAAGTTCAGATTTTGTAATGGATTCAGAATGATCTATGTCTTGATTACGAGGTTTACTTTGATCTTGATCAGCGTTCTGAATGGGATAAGTCTTGCCGCTTTGAGTCGTGATAGTCATAGATGAAGGTGTAACGAGAAAAGATTCAGGATAAAGCTAGACTTTGTCTCTAAGATGATGAAAAGAAGATAAATGGCTAGAACAACCAAGATGCAAGATGAACCTGGTATGAATTGTCAAAAAGAGATGGCTAGAACAGCTGAGATAAGACAATTGCAACACAAGGTACAAGAGCACAATGAGATAAGGTAGACTAATGAGAGACAATATGAGTCAAAGCAAAGATCGATCGATTCCTAACTCAAGACAACTAGTTTTTGATGGTGAACGATAGGAAAATAGAAAAATAGATCATGGATAAAAAGGCAGATCAGATTTATGTCATTGATCAAGCACATAAGACAGCAATCAAGGAGTTCAAGCAAACAGTCTTCAAGCAAAGGGCAAGGGACAAAGCAACCTTGCGCATGAACAAGAATAGTGACTTAGTATTTCTACTCCCTAAGGACTCTACTTGTGTATGTTCTTGAGAATGTTTTAGCAGGCACTTAAAACACAACAACATCCTAGAAAGTTGTCTACAAGGATATACATGGATTTTCTAAAGGGAGTCCTCGATATATGCAAGGTATGTGAGGCACAAATCCGTAGATTAGGAGAATCCAAAATCACATAGCCGGGGGGAGATGGTAACCCAAATCTCCTCCTTCACTTCTCAAAGGTATAAAGTTCTTTGAGGCTTAGCCAAGAGTGAAATCTAACTCATTCCCAAGAGAGGTGTCTTTGGATTCACCTCCCGATATTTATACTCCGTCAGAACATGGGAGTTAAGGTCATCCCTTGAGGTGATGAAATCCCCAAGCAGGCCTTCTAAAAAAATCAAAAGCAAGTAATTCTCTATCAAAAAGTATTGAAAAGCACTAAAGGTGGAACACTTAATGCTTAAAGCAAATATGAGGTGAGTCCACAAGGTGGAACACTTAACACCTCACACAAGCTACAAATGAGTCCACAACCTAGAAAACAAGTGAGTTCCAAAAAGCACAAAAGGGTTGCCTAGTGGAACAATTAACGCTTCTTTCCTATAGACCCCTCCCCTTTAATGTGGCGCTGAGATTGCAACCACAGGGCAGAAATGAGGGGCCAGAAGATTAGTGAGTCCAATAACCCAAGATAGAAATCTAGATCAATCACAAGTAATCTAAGACTGCTAATCAATACTACTGATAAGTGCAAGAGGGTTTGAATCATGGAATATTTAACTTTCCAAGTAAACATGAAGTGAGTCCACAAAGTGGTGCATTTAACTCTTCATGTAAACTAGGAATGAATCCATGCCATAGATTACCCAATGAGATGTTTTGATATTTGAAACCAAGAATTACTTAATGTTTAAACACAAGTATTCACTTAAACACAAACTTGTATAAAAGCAAATCTATGTTCATTCATTTCCCATTAAGAGCATCAAAAATGTGTTCTATGAAAGCATGTAACACTCAAGCCAAACACATGAGAGATGGATTTTATGCCCAAACTAAGTGTTATAGAGATTTTAAGAACTCACCTTAGGTCCAAAGATCTGCAATCCAGCATTTAGCACACATTTGAAAGTACAAAATCAAGACAAATCAATGGCAAACCGTAAGATATGTAACATTTCTGTCTTCAAGACAGTCTTTAAAGATTGATTTATTTGACATAGAAAATCACAATATTAAAATTTCTGGAAAGAATGAAGTTTTTAGCCAACATCAAGAACTATCATTTCCCAAAATTAAAAGGTCTTATGATTCCATTTGGTTCTTCAACTAATAACCTTTTCAGACTGCAATTTTTCTATCATAAATCAGATTTAAAAAACCAAACCCTGCCTAGGGAATCACATATCTTCCTCAAAAAGAATCCAAATGAAACCAAAAAAAATTCACAGTAACTATTAATGAATCTAGTTTCCAAATATTTAATCCATTTATTTTTCCCATTCATAAATCATTTTCTAAGAGCAAATCATTTCCTGCAACTCCAATGCAGATTGTTAAAAAATAATTTTCACTCAAATTCCTATAACTTTCACAAATCTACATAAAAATGACTCAAACCAAAATTAAATGAAAACTAATTCATGTATCTTTCCAATGAATATTATTATAGATCCTGATTCTTCATAATTTGTCCATACCAGATATTTCAATCTGACTGTATTCAGAGAATCTCAAATCTGCAAATACCCACTTTCACCAAAATGATCATAACTTATTCATTTCTTTATAAAAATGAACCAAACTAAAAGTATGAGAAAAATTATTCATCATTTTATCCATCCATTACTATATTATAGGGTTTTTAGACTGTACCTATCTATACAAGGCCTAGAACCAACACTAAAATTAAAAAAACCAATCAAGAATGAGGCCAGAAATTGATCTTTTCTGCCCCACGGTGGGTGCCAAAATGTATGTGACTGAATGTGACCTCTAAATCCGGCACAACATAACATGGTAATTATTCACTTGATAGAATTCAGGAGAGAGTATGAAGAACTCAATCCAAATTCCATGGTGAGGCGACCTGTTGCCTCCTATGTGAATGGGGTGTTTGAATACTCTCAGAACGAGAGCCAACAGCCGGGAGACCAATTCAACAATGGAGGATTTCCAAGAATCAAATATTAGTAGAATGAAACTAAGCTAAGAATGAATGCAATTAATCTAGAAAACTTTGAAAGAAATATGAAATGCAGATTTTTATTTGATTTTGAAATAAAGATGATATTAGACTAAGAACAAGTAAGCAAATTTAATCTAAATGTGAAATGCAATTACACTAATATGAGAAATTAAACTAGATAATGCAATAAAAGAGCTTTGAAAATAATTAGATATGAGACTAAAAAAATGCTATAGTAAGGATGCTCTAAAAAATTGCTCTCCTAATGAAGAAAAAGAACCCAAATAAATAGAAGAGCCAAGAGGAGGAGGAAGAGTTTTTTGATTCGAAACTCCTGACCCTTCATATCCCTTTTGGGACAAATAAGCATGAATTACTTTATTAAAAGAATGGAAAATGCCACATGAGGACCTTTCGAATATCTCAAATTATTAATTCAAGAAAAGGTGTCCATTCAAATAACAAGCAATTAATTAATTCCTTTTTTATGTGTATTAGCCAAAGGGGGTGGTTTGATTTAATTTAATTTAAAGCACATAGGACTTTACAATTAAATTAATGTATCATAGAGATAATTTAGCTAATAAAGTCAAAGAGACTTAGGAATTAATTTTAGTGTTTGATTATTGCAAATTTATGGTCTTTGCAATTGACATCAAGTCAAATTAAGTCAGGTAGGAGAGAGAAAATTGCCTAGGGAACTAGGACTTTGGTGATGTAAAATCAAGATAATGCACCAAAATTGATGAAATTAAATAGGTGCCAATTTTGGGGTATTACAAATATTAGCGAAAGAGTTAAGGGATTATTTTTTCTTGTCAAAATAATGACTTAACATTATGAAGGGATGACATCCTAGATGTTTACTCTTGGATAAATATTTTGGAAGCTGACCATATAAAGTTATTAGCTCTAATAACTCATATATTAGGCATACTTGAAATGTAATGATAAGAATATGATATGATGTGTGAAAAGAAAGAAAAGGATAACTTGTGATAGTTGTATATTGTGATCGTAGAAAAGGCTATTAATGCAAAGTTGTAAGTAGTACCATAATATAGTTAGAAACATTTTGTATTACCTGTTTGGGAAGTGAGCTCAGCTAGTGATTAGGTTTTTTAATCTAACTTCTAACAGGGTTAAGGCTTCTAACAAGGCCTAAAGTCCTTTAACTAGGATAGATCTACTATATATTGTAAATTGACTCTTAACAGGGTTCAATATCCCTAACAGGATACTTTTGATTAGTGATCTTTGTGGGTACCATCCCCACCAGGGTTTTCCCTTGGCTAGGGTTTCCTCGAGAGCATATCATGTGTTATGAGTTCTTTCTATTTACTACTATGTTTGTTAATCAACTTGATAATCTTTTTATGCACTAAAGTAATCTATTATATCCATAAGTGGACAAAAGTAAAATTTTTTGAAATACTGATTCACCCCCCCCTCTCAGTATTTCCTATTTCTAACAATTGGTATTAGAGCACAGTTACTCGGAGAAGGAACATTCAAGGAAAGCTTAGTAGCTTGAGTAAGATCTCTATGGATATGGATCAACTTCAGAAGAATCTTGAAGAATCTCTTGAACAAATTGATATGCTTACTGATGAAAGAAACTCCTTAAGAAGAAAGTATGAATATGCAAAGAATGCTATTGATAAATTAAAAGGTAAGATTGAAGATCTAAAATCTGAAAAGAAATCTGATATTCTTGTTGAAGATTTTGATGAATTAGAAAAAGAAAATGAGATCCTTAAGCATGAGCTGAAGATAGTAAATCTGAAGCTTAGTATGAAAAAATGAAAATTTGAGATCTGATAATGAAAAATTGAGAATTGAGAATGAAGATCTGAGATCAAGACTTGAAAAGGAAACATCCGAATCTGAAAAAGTAAAAGTGCAGTATGTGGAACTTGAGAAGTATAATAAAATTGTGAAAGGTGAATTAACTCAATCTAAACAACAACTTGAAAGGCTATATTCAAATAGTGATAGGACTAAAAAAAAAATTTCTTTTGGAGAACCATTCTTTGATAGGACTGGATTTGGATATAGTATGTTTAGAACAAATCATGAAAGTAAGAAGCCAGATCTAAAGACATCTGAAAGTATGAAGGAAATGAAGCTAGATGAGAACACATTGGAAGATCCACCTAAAGAAGAACCACCTAGAGAGAAAGAAGAATCAAAGCAAGAAGAATCAAAATAGGAAGAATCATCTAAAGGTATGCAAAGAGAATTCAAAGGTAGATGTTTTGCTTGTAATACTATTGGGCACATGAAGAGAGATTGCATAAGTAAGCAATTTAAACCTCTTAATGGACATTGTTATAATTGTCATGGTTTTGGACATAGAGCTAATGACTGTAGAAGACCTAAAGTAATTTTGAATAATTATGATAATAGAATGATTGGGAATACTAACAATGTAGATAAGAGATATATTGAAGAAATGAATAAAAGAAAAGTGGTAGTATGTTTTAGATGCAACAAAGTAGGACATATTGCTAGAAATTGCAGGTCACAAATGAACAAGCAAGGATAGAGATTTGGAAACAATGGAATCATTTGTCAAATATGCAACAAGTTTGGACACTCAGCAAGAGTTTGCAGAATGAATAATGCAGGTTATCATCATAACCCTAGGAACAATGCAAGAAGGAATGAAAATGCAGGAAACAAAGAGAAAGGTTGTTGTAGCAATAAAGATAAAGTAAAATTTGATAAAGGCACAGATCAAGGAGGTAAATTTAGCATTGAAAGTAGTCAAGAAGGTAATGTAACTAATGGTCAGGATGAATCTTTACCTGAACCTTCTTTAAGTACTTAAATTATGTAAGCTTCTGTAGTCTAGGAATTAGGATTAGTGTAGATTAGGAATTTGAATGAGTTAAGTTTTGCGTAGTTAGATATAGGTTTGTTATGTTGTACTAATGCTATGGTTAAGTGTGAAAAAGAAAATATTGTGTTTTGTGAGGTCACAAAAAGTTTTATGGTTGCAGGATTGCAGAATTAGCTTTTTGAGGTTTTAGCGGCAAAATGAATGAATGCGATGTCAGATCGAATTAATGTGAAGTGTTATAAGGTCAAAATTGAAGTTATCATGATTACAAAGTGATTGAAAAGAGATTTGAAAGAAGAAAAAGTGAGTTGAGGATGATTTGAAGAAGTTTGGAAGCAGTTTGTAGCACCGATCATACCGAAACCCTAGATTTGCAAAGTTGAGGTATTTTTTGATCTTTAATCAGTTGATAAGATGGATATTTCTATGGTTCATAATGTTAAGGATAAGAATAGACCTAAGATTAAGAAAGAACCAGTAGAACCAACTAAAATTGATGACAGACTAGCACTATCATCCGTACCAGACGGAGTATTACACATTGAGAATGTTAAAGGATATTTAGGTTGCAAGTTTGAAACTTTGGGAGATGCAGATTTTAGTGATGATTACAAGAAATTGTATAATCAAGACATGTCAGTTAAACCAGCTTATGGGCACCTAGAGAATAATGAAATTATCAATTATTCCATGAAGTATGAATTTAATGATGAGGAATGTACCAAGATCATTTTAAGTAGAATCCACAATGGGAAATTCTGGATGGAGGATAGAGTTATTGATATAACTGCCGACCTAATTCATGATGTTACTAGATTATCAAAAGTTGGAGAGATTACACTGAATGAAAATAACATGAGAAAGATTGTTTTAGACAACACTGGATCTAGTTATAATGGTAGAGGAATTGTGATAAGTAAAATTAAGCAAGATGATGTTAGGTACCTTTGCAAGATCCTAACAACTAAATTCTGTGGTAGTTCAAGGGAAGATGACATGGTTGCAGGAATGGTTCATGTAGCTTATCTTATGTGTATTGAGAAGAAACAAGTAGACCTATGTGAAATTCTAAAAATTTAGTTATTTAAGAATTTAGAAAAGATTAAGAAGGCTAAGTACACATAGTTTAGGTTTTCATCTCTGATAACCTATATGTTTTTCCATATTTTGTGAAGATTTCCTTACACAGTTGACTAGAGTGACAATGTGAACATAATGGATAGAATAAACTTAGTCTACATGAAGCACCTAATTCATAAAGTCAATGACAGTGTGAAGCTTTTATTGAAGACTTTTTAGAATATTGTTAAGAACAAATCAAGGATTCCTCAATCCTTAGTTGAAAAGCATAAAGATGACATTTGTTTTATGGTAGACACTAATTTCACCTACATTGAATCAGTTGAGCCTAGAATGGAATTCATAGACCCTCTTGGCTATGAAATATCAGAAGTAGAAATAGTAGGATATGTGAATGGACTGTTAAAATGTGAGTTGGATGGTCATGTAAATAGGTTTGGAACCTATGAAGAGAATTTCAACTCTGAAATAAGTTTGAAAGAAAAGAAGCAATCTAGTAGGAGAGTTGAATCTACTATGAAGAAAATATTGAAAGAATCAGGTATGTCAAGTCATGAGTTTGACATAGCTAAGAAGACTGTAGAAGCCTTGAAGCAAAGTGAAAATCTTGTAGTTCCACCTGTGGCATCTAGTGCAGACCCTGTTGATCCTATTGCAGTAAAGGTAAACATTGAAGTACCTGAAAAAGATGAAGGAGAAAAATCTTTTTCTCCTATTTCTAGCAAAAGAGTAAAAGTGAGTGCAACAGGACCTGGCAAGAGATAGAAAGTGGTTGTACCACCTGTACCTAGAAAAGTAGTAGTAATTAAAGATGATGATGAAGTTTCAATCAAGAAGAAAACTTGGAAACCAAGAATTGAAAGAGTTAATGAAGATATATTGCAGCATGGAGACTTCACTAAGATAAATAAATTCTATGATCTATATGGACCATTTGACAGAATAAATTTTGAAAATGCAATGATTAGACATATGATTTTGACAAATAAGAAACTTAGCACTATTCATGGTAAGATCCCAGAAGATTTGTATAACAGACTTGTGAATAGGAAATAGAGAGCACAAGAAGAGGACATAAAGATGAGAGAACATGTAATCAGACAGTTCTGTGAAGTTGAGGATGAAGATCATTTGAAGAGAATCTTGAAGCCTCTTGGAACTTTATTGAGAACTAAGAGAAGAAAAATTCTTATAATGGGAGGCAAAAAGGAGGAAGTACAAAAAGAGACTGAGCAAGTAGTAATGCAATTTCTTGCAGATATAGTTGTAGGAAAGCATGTTGAATCAGATCCTCAGTAGAAGCAATCTTAGGAACTGCATGCAGAGGAAGTTGGTATTAAAGAAGTCCCATCTTCTTCACATATCAATATTGGCAAAGAATCAATGGACATTGAAGGAACCAAAGTGACACTAGAGTTAGATGATGCAGTATTTCATGATCTAGGAAACATTGTTGACAATTTGGCTTTAGAAGAGCAAGAGAAGATTACAGAATTAGAAAAGGATATAGAGGCAGTGGAAGCACCAGCTGTATCAAAATTAGTTCCATCAGAGCAGACAGTTAAAGGTAAACAAATTTTGACAGAGGTCACTACCCCTAGTGCACCTGACAGTAAGAAGAGACAAACTAGTTCAATTTTTGAAGACCTTGGAAAAGAGGTTGAAGATGATGATCAGCTTGAGTTCATCACATCTCTTAATAAAATTATTGGAAAGAATAAGAAGGTGAAGGACCTTGAAGGAAAAGTTAGAGTTTTGACAGAGAAACTTGAGAGTGTCATCAGCACTAAGGTATTTGAATCAGATCCACTTGAGAAAACTAAAATGGTAATAAACTCTTTTGACTCTGAATTTTCTAACTTAAAGGATATTAATTACTACAATAAAATTTCAGGAAGCCTTTGAAGCAGAAATGCAACAAAATTTAAGTGTAAATATTCAAAATGATATTGGTAATTTGGATGTATGCATAAAGAATTTGAGGATACATTTTTAGACTGGAAAGAGTTTGTATATACAATGCACACAATTAGAAATCCTAACAGCTGAAGAAGATAAGAAGATCAGAGAGAAGATAGATGCAATTACAGTTGAAACAAACACCTTGACAAGCCCAAATATAAAGATAAATTTTGTGGAGAAGAACATAAGGAAGTTAAATGATGAAATTAGAATGTTAGCAGAGGAGAAGAATAGAAAGATGATTAGGATTAACATCTTGAGAGAGCATATTTCAATCAAGACCTTAATTTTTGAAGATCAAATTGAGCAGTGTCTTTCAGCAAAGACATCTTTTTAGAAGTCTAGCTTTAATTCCTTGCAAGCTTGTCAGATAGTAGCATACGGATTGAGTACTCTACTCAATGTTGCTGAATCCATCAGGAAGATATGGAAGAAAGATTTTGAATCATGGAAGTCAGAGTTTGGCAACTATGTTGCAAGCCTACCAGCTTTACAATAGCTGATAACAAGGTATCAAGTTTTTTATTGAAATTTTTGTACACCCTATCTTTGTCATTGTTGTCAAAGGGGGAGAGATAGTAGAAAATTGATAATATGTTAAGGAAGGATACTCATAGGGGGAGCTATTCTATGGAGTACAATATTGTATATGTGTTGTATAACATTTGGCCACAATTTTGTGTAAATGCTTTGAAGTTTTGTTTGCACACTTAGCCAATTTTCCCATATGTTGCCACCAATGACAAAGGGGGAGATTGTTGGCAATTTGGCTAATATGAATGCATAGATGTTGTAATTATGGAAACATATGATCTCTACTAAGAGAGAAGAATCTGGAATGTAAGTATGGCAAGTTGAAGGAAGAAATTGTCTAAGTATGGATACAGTGATCCTGACAGAGCACCCGATGAAGATTTAGTTGGCGACATCCACTGGAGCAATATTTTTGTTTGCACAGTTAACTAAAGCTTCTACAGAGTATGAGGATACCCCATCTTAGTGTGCATAAAGTTTGGAGTAGTACAGATGAAGTTATTCAAAGTTTACCGAAGATAGTTTTTGCAGACAGAACAATTTTGGAGACAGTATTAGCGAAAGAGTTAAGGGATTATTTTTTCTTGTCAAAATAATGACTTAAAATTATGAAGGGATGACATCCTAGATGTTTACTCTTGGATAAATATTTTGGAAGCCAAACATATAAATTTATTAGCTCTAATAACTCATATATTAGTCATACTTGAAATGTAATGATAAGAATATGATATGATGTGTGAAAAGAAAGAAAAGGATAACTTGCGATAGTTGTATATTGTGATAGCAACAAAGGCTATTGATGCGAAGTTGTAAGTAGTACCATAATATAGTCAGAAACATTTTGTATTACCTATTTGGGCAGTGAGCTTAGCTTGTGATCAGGTTTTTTAATCTAACTCCTAACACGGTTAAGGCTTCTAACAAGGCCTAAAGTCCTTTAACTAGGATAGATCTACTATATATTGTAAATTGACTCTTAATAGGGTCCAATATCCCTAACAGGATACTTTTGATTAGTGATCTTTTTGGGTACCATCCCCACCGGGGTTTTCCCTTGGCCAGGGTTTCCTCGACAACATATCATGTGTCATGAGTTCTTTCTATTTACTACTATGTTTGTTAATCATCTTGATAATCTTTGTATGCACTAAAGTAATTTGTTATATCCATAAGTGGGCAAAAGTAAAAGTTTGTGAAATACTGATTCACCCCCCCCCTCTCAGTATTTCCTATTTCTAATAGGAATGTCCACTACCAAGACACTCATTGTCAATTTATTCTCTGGATAGGCTGCCAATCTGTAGGGCATTACATTTATAGTCCCAATGATAGACACTTCTCTTTGATTCATTGCACAACATCTACCTTGGACTCTATCAACCTTAAGACCTAACTTTTCCATGATCTTGAAAGGCATAACAGTGTTAGAGGCTCCTAAATCAATCATATAATTCCTTAATTTCATTCCATTCACAATGATACTTAAGAAGAATGGATCTATGTTTTCACTACTAGCACTGACAAAGTTATCCAAATATATAAGCGGGATTTGAGATACCATTCCCTAAACTTCCATTTCTTTCATAGTTTTAACCTAGGGCTCATTTGCATTAAAAGAAACATTTTTATCATGAACATTATCTACCCATGCTAAAGCTCTATCCTTATGCTCAGGGATTCTTAATAACTCTGACAAAGGAACCTTGATAGTAATGTGAGACAATACAACCATCATATCGATAGGGGTAGAGGAAGGAATCTCAATCTACCTTGCTCTAGTATCCTTTTGTTTGTCAGACACATTAGCTGTAACTATCGCCTTTATTTCTTTAGTTTTATCCATTGTGCTAACTGGCTTCTCGACTTCCTTTTGATTGTCTCTATCATGAATAGTAGACACCTTTACAGCTCCATCTCCCCTTGGTTCCCACTTTTTACCTCTTACATTTTTTAACTACACCAAGTTATCATCTTTTGGTTTGTTTCTAGTGGGTCCTATTAGCACCTACAAAAGTTTTTCATAACTATATAATTTCTTCTCTGGTCCTTGCATTTCTTTCCATGTTCCTAGCTCGAAACCCTAGGTCTAAATTCATATTTATAGCCGTTGGAAGGAGAAAACCCTAAATTGTCTTGGCTAGGTTCTAATTTGTCATTACCTTTTTTGGGCCACTTAAGTTATTTATAATGCATGTGTGCTTTGCATTGCCTGGTTAGTCCCTTAGTCTCCAAATAAAATGAATATATTCCTTTCAGTCTAGTGACTCCCCAAAATGCTTTAGTCGCACAATCTCTCAATGTCCATAGAATATTCCTTATCCTTTTGAGACTTAGCAATTTCCCTTTGGTTGCTAGGTCTCCAGATAGAAGTGGTGGTATTTTCTTTGTAGTCGCCAAATCTCTTAATCCCAGTGGTTATCTTTTTCATTTGGTGACCTTGCGACTATGTGTTCATGCAATCTCTTGATCCTAACAATTAAGTTCTTAGCATTCAGTGATTCAGCGACATGGTTTGTCACCAGGTCTCCTGATCTTGGTGGTTCATTCAGAGACTAAATTTTTGCACAGTCACCAGATCTCCAGATCGACTGAGGTCAGAGATGAGTTGAGCAGCCAGTTTGTAGAATAAATCAAAGTGCGAAACATGGCAGTGAGGTGTTCAAAGGATATAGCTTGGTGATGACATGGATGGATAGACAAATCATAAGGTGCCACATGTCTTGGTGGGCCCAAGTTTTCTAAGCTCAGTCTCTAGGTCACATGATGAAGAACAAATATTCCTTTCCTTCTCGTGACTATGATTTTTCTTTAGTCCAGTGATCTCCTGATGATAATGGAATATTCCCTTTTTGACTGGTGATTATGAGAGAGCTACTAGTCACTAGGTCGCGAGATGGTAGGCCCATGTCAGATAAAGATTATACAGGTGCACCTGATGTCAGATAGATGTTGAGGTGTCCATTTCTTATTGGTTTCTGAGAAATGTGTTGGAGTGTTGTCAGTGGGCCTGAGGTCTTTAGTTTATGGAGTAAGTTAAAGATCGACATGATCTCGCAGTTGTCGTTATACCGCTTGGATATGATGCATGATATTTAAGTTAGTGGTATAACAACAGCCATTGATCTAAGTGCACTCAGAGATTATAAAATATTTGGTGATTTAGCGACTGAAGGTTGTCTTGTAGTCTCTTGAATCCGGTGGTTAAGTGCCAAACACTTAGCGACCTAGCGGGCGGTTATGAATTTCTTCAGTCACTCAATCTTGAGATTTAATAGTTAAATCTTCTAGCATTCTTAGATTGAGCAAGAACCATCGATGGCCACAAGATAGAGTTGGAGATCAATGATCAATATCTAATCTCTGAATCTAACTCAAGGTAAAGAAATTATTCAGTGACTTGGAGATTGCCTTGGTCTTGCATTCTCAGGGTTTAACCCTAGTTAATAAAAATATTGTGAGACTCAGTGAACCTCATTGTCATTGAATCTCCAGATTATGTGGGGTTAAGGTGAAGTTAGCATCTAGTTTTCCCTGGTGGTTCAGTAATGTATTCGATGATCTAGCAATTGTGTGGTCGCGTAGTCTCAGGTTCCTGATGGTTAAGTGGAAAACCTCTAGCAATTCAGTGACATGGTTAGTCTTGTGGTCGCTAATTCAAATAGTTAAGTCATAAAATCTCTCACGACTTAATATGGACCATAGGATGGAATGAAGAAGAAGATCAATGATGGTCATGAAATCTTAGGAAGGAAGTTGACAAGTCAAAATGTTTCAGTGATTAAGAGACTCCTTATTAGTCACTAAATCTCCAAGTCGGGTGATTGTTGAATGTCTTTAAAGAGTTAATAAAGTTCACGAGACTCACCTTTGTCGCTGAGTCTCTAGATGTTTCTAAATATTCTCTTAAGGTCTTGAGACTTAGCAACAGCCATCCAATGATAGATATATCAACGCTGGTCATGTAATCTCCAGATTGTATTACAATTAAGGAAAAGGTTATGAGATTATGAGACTCTATAGTGATTGATTCTCTAGATGGTGACTTGGGGTTAGAGATGATGTCTAGTGATCTTATGACTAAAGGATAAATGTAAACCAGGATTCCTATTAAGGTTAAGCTGAGAAACCCGGGAAAGGTGAGGATATCTAATGGTGCTAATATAAAGTTGATCCAGATTTGAATGCTGGCCGTCGATATGTTATCTTGCACCATGCAAGTAGCCATTTCTCCCATATTTGAATATTTTAAGGGTTTTAGCAACAATAGGACTAGTTTTTAATGCTGAAGCGGCTGGATTCGGTAGATATGATTTTGTCAACTGCTATGGCATGGTCCAAAGAGTTTGATGATTGATTATAGAGGGACTATAGCATGAAGGAATGGGTAAGAAGTTTCTCAAGGCATGTTGCAGGTGAAGTGATTAGACTGATAAGCATGGTGAATTCATGATCTTTGGTACATCACTCAGAGATTTCTTATTAATGAAGATCATTCTTGGATCTGACTGCCTAGTTTTCATCCAATGTAATAAATTCTTAATTAAATTTAGTTGGCTTGGTAGGTAAAACCCTTGCCCTAGTCATCTGTAGCTTGTTGCATCCTGATTTTTTGGGATTCCAAGATGACTAGTGGTATATATTGTAGCTATTTTTATTTTTGAGGGGTTCCAATTTTTTGGTAATCTAAGGGGTTCCAATTTCCCTGGTTCCATGAATGTTCTACCTTGTAAATACTTCCTTTTTCTCTACATATAGGATGTTCCCTCTTTCCTTTCTAGTTTTGAGAATATAATATAAATTGTAATAGTCTGTCTTATGTATGAGATTTCAATATATTTGTACTGCTATCAGATTGTCTCCATTTGAGTTTTAGGCTTATTGATTGAAGCATCAAGGGTGTTTTAGCCTTTTTATTTGCATTTCCTATGTGTCTGCAATAGAGTTATTTTCATAGAAACAACTAATTTTAGGACTAGTTTTCAGATGTGTATGAGTTGGGGTATCAAGGGTATTTTATGCTTGTCTTTCAGTGGATGTTGATTAATGTATTACCTATTTATAGGTCTCTTCTAAGGGGAGGGTTAAAATCCTTTAAATAGGTGATAGCACATCTAGGTACACAGGTGGATTGTTGAAGTGAGATCTGATCAGTGGTGTATGTTTGGTGTAAGGCACTAACATATTAGGATGTACTGTCTTCTTGTTTCATAGCTCTCTATTGCAGTGAGGTATTTGACTATGTTGCCCATTGGATAAGGCACTGGTCTATGAGAGACTTACAGTATTTTAGGGGTACATTCAACACAAAATTTAAATCATTCAAAGTAAAGCACCACCTTTCCCTTTCATGTTGTTAGAGTAGGTTTCTAGTTTTCAACCTCATTCGATGCAAGCAGGTTATTGCATAAGGTTATGGTCTCATTGGGGTATTGGATACCTACAAGAGTCTGAAGGCTATTCCATAATAATCTATCTACAACCCTTTTGTTTGTCAAGAAGAGTCATGAGTGTGCAGATAAGGCAATACCCACTTGAGTGATGTGGAGCTCAAAGAAGGAGGATGCTCTTTGTCCTCATCAATTGGCCTTTTTTCCCTATTAGAATTTGGAGTGGAGACTAACCAATTTGTCATCATAGTGTAAACCTGACACTGTGTGGGAAAAGATCAAGCCAACAAGTCCCTTGGAATTTGTATCCTTTATAAACATTCCTACAGCTTTTCTAGTGGTATCATTTGCTACCATATTTCTATTTTGAACTTGAGCTACCATTTCTACAATGATCCTATAAATTTCTTCTTTTGAAGGTCTTCTTAAATTCATGTTACATATCTTTTCATCAATGTCTTCATTGTCAGAAAATACCTCTTGATTAAACAAAGCCCTATTTTGTCTCTTCAAAAACACATCATTTTATTCACCAATATCAAAATCATCTTCATATCCCAAATATGTAGTAGTCATATTGCAACCAATATCATCATGAGTTTCTTCTTGATCAGGTTGACCAAGATCATCATCTTGGTTTGCAGCCATAGACTGTGTAACCACATAATGTTCTGCAAAATGAGGAGACTGGTAGGCAACACACAATGGTGTATCCTCTAATAAATTCATAGAATCCTTATGTAAAGGATTAGGGACAACTTTATCATTATTTCATTTGGCAACAGGAACAATAGGTTTGACATCCTTCCATTGGGTGTTGTATGGGTAGTTTTATAGCCTATTATGCTTATTGAAATTGTTATTGAATTGAGGCTTTTCAGTGCCAGGAACCCTATCATTTCCACCACTAGGTGCTTTCAATTCTTTTAGTGCATTCAACACCTTATCCAACTTTTGTTCTTCTTGCCTCCTATTTCCAACACTTCTATCATTCTCTCTTTTATATCTTTTGTTCCCAAAGAACTTGTTGGTGTTTCTTTTTCCCCAAAGGTTAGCTTGGCATTAGGATTAACAGGGCTAGTGTCACATTCACTCAAAACTCCAAATCTGACAAGAAAGAGGGCCAATTGACAAGGATCAAAGAGAGATCCTTCTACACTTTGAGCTCCACATCACTCAGGTGGGTATAGCTCATCTGCACACACATATTAACTTGTGTCACACTACAGGCCTGCAGTTAATTGACTGTGGAATGGTTCTCAAACTCTTCTAGGTATCATGTACCTTAATGAAGCCAATATCTAATGCAATAGCCCAACTTGCATGGAGTGAGTATGAAAACCAGAGACCTAACCTATCAACAAGAAAGGGAAAAGGTGGAACTAAATGGAAATGATTTGAATGGATTGAAAGGACCCCTAAGATGCCCTAATTCTCTGATAGACCAGTGCCTTATCCAATGGGCCACAGAGTCAAACACCCTATGGCAAATGATAACTATGAAACAAGAAAATAACATACTCAATGTGTTGATGCTTGACATCAATTACACACCATGACCAAGCCTCAACTTAACACCCACCTGTGCATTCAAGCATGTTATTATCCATTCAAAGGATTTTAACCCTCCCCTTAGAAGAGACCTATGAATCAGACAATACATTAACCAACATCCACTGGAAGACAAGCATGACCTATCCTTGATATTTTAGCTCATACATACATGAATACTAACCCTGAACTAGTTATCTCTGTGAAGACAACTCCACTTGCAAACATATAGGCAATACAAGAAGACAAATCAAACACCCTTAATGTATGATTAATGAATTCAAAGCTCAAATGGAGATAGATTGGTAATAGTAAAAATATATTAACTTCTCACACATAAGACAAATCACTTACAATATGCATTGTATTCTCAGAACCAGCAAGGAGAAAAGAACACTCTATATGCAGAGAGAAGGAGAAATCTATAGGACAGAACCTTTCATGGAACTAGAAAGGAACTCTAAGCTAGAACCACTACAAATTCAAACTTTCAACTATTTATACCACTGGTTACCTTGAAATCCTAAACCAGTAGGATGCAACAAGCTACGAGTAACTAGGGTTAAGATTTCAACCACCCAACCAATTGAAATTTCACCAAAATTTAAAAACTCCTACAAAAAGCCTCGAGCAACAAAAATTATCCCACACCACATGGAAAAACATCCCTGTAAACACTCATGGCACCCTGGACCACACTACAACAACAAGTGCCACCAAACCAGTCAAATCTGGCCATGAAAGCATTGAATTTTGGTACCTTTGGTCGCTGCAGATCCTTAGGAAAATCAAAATTTTAAATCAAAGGGTCACCATGCAATTCACGGGCTTCATGTTTTTAACCCATCCAAACACCTTGGGTTAACTCCACAATGGTGATGCCAAACAGTTGTCGCATGATCGCATAGCCTGGAAATGGGCTATACGAACATGTGACATGCCACTTCCCATTACCCTCTTCATAACCGCCGACACTGCCGCTACCACAAAAGGGTTTGTCACATGTTCGCAAGCCAAAAAACTAGCTCATGCAAACATGTGACAAGTCACTAACATGCATCCTATCAGCTGTCATGTCACCGCCGAGATAGCCTAACCTAGGCCTGCGTTCAAATCTATCATCCTGTCAGCTCAGACCAACCAGAGATTGCCACAACACCACCTACCAACGGAACCACCAAACAACTACACATGGGCCCCAGCACACGTGGGACCCTATCACATGATCGCATAGCATGGAGATGGGCTACGTGAACATGCGACAACCTGTGAACCTTATCTGCCAACATAACTACCATTGCATGAAGTTAACACCAATGGGTTTGTCGCATGATCACATGCCTTGGAAATGGACCTTGTGATCATGTGACAAGGCCATAAGACCACCACATCACCACTCGGTGGCTAATGAAAAGTTCCCACACCACCTACCACTGGGCCCCATGGACGGATGTCAACCGGTCGCATGATCGCATGTCAGAAAACTCTGACATGTGATCATGCGGCAGCCAACCTCAGGCTGCCACATCACAGCCTTGGACCAACCAGAAGAAGCTTTACCTTTTAGAGGATCGGATGGTTGTCGCAAAAGCATGAGAAATAAAACTCATGCAACTTTTCCATGTGAACAAGCGACAGCCACAGATCCTGTCTGAACATTAACTGCACCAAGCAACTGTGAAGAACTGGGACCCACGCAGACAGGTGGCAAGTGGTCACATGATCGCATGTCAGAAAAGTCTGACATGTGGCCATGTGACAACCAATCACTTTGAAACCTTTGAAGACCTGGGCCCACCATCCAGTCGGACTTGCACAGTTAGAGAATGCCAACAAACAGGGCAGAAGTGCGGGGTTGAAAACACACAGGGTTTTCAGTGGAAAAGATCAAAAACACAAAAGGTTTACGACATCAAAGATAAGCACACAAAAGCTGGAAGGCACAAGGTCAAAAACAACTAAGGTTTTCACATAGACTAAAAACATCATGGATTTTCAAAAATACTATGGGTTTTCGACACTGTGGCAGATTTTAAAACTATTTTCCTGCAGACCTTAGAATTTGAATATCTTTTTGAGTTTTGCAATTCAGCACGTGCAATTTGGACTGGAGCAAGGTGATACAATAAACTACCAGGGGCTAAGGGCATACATCAAGAAACACTATGGATTTTCTTCTCAAAACAAAAATGTGATTGCAGGCATGGCAGGACAACTTTACAAAACACTTGTAGGGAACAGGCCATTTTCAAAAGATTTTTGCTATGATAGAAAAATGGCCTAACAGTGGCTCTAGTTGGGGACATATATCTCTTGTAGATACAATGAGGACCTCAGATCTCTAGGAAGAAGCATACCACCCACTGGAAAAACACAAAGACCTCAAAAAACACAAGGAACAGACCAGAAAGAAACACACAATAGAAAAGGGAAAGATATTTACAGAATGTACATTTTTTACAAAAACCTGTAGCAACAAACATGAGTTAATTCCTGCCTCTGTCAAAAATTTGATTTTCATTTCTTCCTTCATAAGGTACACCAGACATTTTGTTTTCATTTGTCTCCATAGGCTTGTCAACATGTTCAATTAGCAAATCAGGAAGAACAAAGTAACTGTCTTCATAGTGCATGTAAAAAAAAATTGCACTCTCTTCTCCTTGCTCACTATGAAGAAAAGATTCAACATGCCTATGATCAGCACCACTATACTGAAACTAATTTTCATCTACTGACTCATGCATGCTATGAATTGGAAACACAAAGAACTCACATTCTGCCTGCAGAAAGGACTCATCCATATCTTGACTTTGCATTTCCATATGTGTAACTGGCTGGACCTCAAATGAATAGGTAAATTCATACCCACAGGTGGAAAATGAACACCTTGATTCAACTAGATTTGAGACCTCCACATGCTCTTCAAACAATGGATTGATAACTCCATGCAATGCACCATGTTGAACATCATGACAAAAATTGGGCTGATATTCACCATAGTCTTCATCATATAAAGTGTTAGAAAACACTTTAAATTCACTACCCATCTCAACCTCATGGAGACTCTTAGCACATAAAGAAAAATCAAAACCATATGAAGACTCACTGATATCACATTCAAACACCACTTTCTTGTCTTCATACTCCTTACTAAAGGAGTGTTCACTTCCATCATCACTTTCCTCTTCCCATGTTGCATCTGACTCATATGAAGACACCACACCCTCACCATCTTCATCACTCTCAACATCAGCACTTAAGGACATAACCCTAAGTGCATCTTCAAGCCCAAGGCTATCATCACTAAGTATCCAATATCTAACACATATATAATACCCTTCCCATAATGCATCTGACCAATCGGTTGACTCATGAAAACAAAGCTCCAAGAATAAACCAATGAACTTAGATTCAGGAAACTCAACATCATTAGGATGCTCATCATATGCACCACAAAATCAATCATAGAACAAAGATATGGATAGATCCTATCTGTACCCCACCTTCAATCTTACCAACTTTATGCAATCTCTAAGGATGCCTTGGTCTAATGATGAAAGCTCATCCTCAAGCTTACCCATTACAACATATTAATAGAATACTTCCATAAAATTACAACTGAAAACTTGAAGCATGCAAACCTCTACTCACACCTTATTCCTTTTTATTGTGCTTGACCACTTAATAAGGAAACATTTCAACTCTTGAGAAATACCTGAATGTATTGGAGTAGCTGCAAGAAATGTGTGATTTGGAGTCACCTTCAAATCACCCTTAACACTTTGTAGAGCCACCACCTCCTTGAAGAGGAAAGTATTTCACTGATTTGTGTATCTCTTCCAACAAACCAAAACTCACCAGGATAACATGCACTGTTTATCAGAAGATGCACTGATTAAACAGAGACAAATCAGAGCCGCCACTCACAACTAGGTGAGAAGATTTTATAAGTGTGTTTTTTATTTTAGACTCTATTCTAGACTCTCCCCAATAGAGTCACCAACTTGTTGGTGTTTCTTTTTCCCCAAAGGTCAGCTTGGCATTAGGATTGATAGGGCTAGTGTCACATTCACTCAACACTCCAAATCTAACAGGAAAAAGGGCCAACTGACAAGGATCAAAGAGAGATCCTTCTACACTTTGAGCTTCACATCACTCAGGTGGGTATACCTCATCTGCACATACATTAACTTGTGTCACACTACAGGCCTATAGATAATTGACTATGGAATGGTTCTCAAACTCTTCTAGGTATCCTTTACCTCAATGAAGCCAATATCTCATGCAATAGCCCAACTTGCATGGAGTGAGTATGAAAACCAGAGACCTAACCTATCAATAATAAAGGGAAAAGGAGGAATTGAATGGAAATGATTTGAATGGATTAAAAGGACCCCTGAGATGACCTAAGTCTCTGATAGACCAGTGTCTTATCCAATGGGCCACAAAGTCAAACACCCTATTGCAAATGATAGCTATGACACAAGAAAATAACATACTCAATGTGTTGATGCCTGACATCAATCACACACCATGACCAAACCTCAACTTAACACCCACCTGTGCATTCAAGAATGTTATTATCCATTCAAAGGATTTTAACCCTTCCCTTAGAAGAGACCTATGAATTAGATAATACATTAACCAACATCCACTAGAAGACAAGCATGACCTATCCTTGATATTTCAGATCATACATACATGAATACTAACCTTGAACCAGTTATCTCTGTGAAGACAACTCCACTTGCAAACATATAGGCAATACAAGCAGACAAATCAAACACCCTTAATGTATGATTAATGAATTCAAAGCTCAAATGGAGATAGCTTGGTAACAGTAAGAATATATTAACTTCTCACACATAAGACAAATCACTTACAATATGCATTGTATTCTCAGAACCAACAAGGAGAAAAGAACACTCTATATGCAGAGAGAAGGAGAAATCTGTAGGACAAAACCTTTCATGGAACCAGAAAGGAACTCTAAGTTGGAACCACTACAAAGTCAAAATTTCAACTATTTAGACCACTGGTTGCCTTGAAATCCTAAACTAGTAGGATGCAACAAGCTACGGGTAACCAGGGTTAAGATTTCAACCACCCAACCAATTGAAATTTCACCAAAATTCAAATACTCTTGCAAAAAGCCTCAAGAAACAAAAATTGTCCCACACCATATGGAAAAACATCCCTACAAACACTCATGGCACCATGGACCACACTGCAATAGCAAGTGCCACCAAACCAATCAAATCTGGCCATGAAAGCATTGAATTCTGGTACCTTTGGTCACTGTAGATCCTTAGGAAAATCAAACGGTCACCATGCAATTCATGGGATTCATGATTTTAACCCATCCAAACACCTCGGGTTAACTCCACAATGGTGACGCCAAACAGTTGTCGCATGATTGCATAGCCTAGAAATGGGCTATGCGAACATGCGACATGCCACTTCCCATTACCCTCTTCATAACCACCGATGCTGCCACTGCCACAAGAGGGTTTGTCGCATGTTCGCAAGTCAGAAAAATGGCTCATGTGAACATGTGACAAGCTGCTAACATGCATCCTACTGGCTGTCATGTCACCACTGAGATACCCTAACCTAGGCCCGCGTTCAAATCTATCATCCTGCCAGCTCAGACCAACCAAAGATTGGCATAACACCACCTACCAACGGGACTAGAAAAAAACTACACATGGGCCCCAGCACACGTGGCACCTTGTCGCATGATCACATAGCATAGAGATGGGCTTCATGAACATGCGACAACTCACGAACCTTAACCACCACCACATGAAGTTAACACCAAGGGGTTTGTTGCATGATTTCATGCTATGGAAATGTCCCTTGCGATCATGCCACAAGGCCATAAGACCACCACATCACCACCTATCAACTAATGAAAAGTGCCCACGCCACCTACCACCGGGCCCCATGGACGCATGTCAACCGGTCGCATGATCGCATGTCAGAAAACTCTGACATGTGATCATGTGACAGTCAACCCCAAGCTACCACATCACCACCTCGGACCAACCAGAAAGCTTTACCTTTTAGAGGATCAGACAGTTGTTGCAAAAGTATGAGAAATAAAACTCATGCAACTTTTCCATGCAAACAAGCGACAACCACAGATCCTATCTGAACATTAACTGCACCAAGCAACTGTGAAGAACTAGGACCCATGCAGACAGGTGGCAAGCGGTCGCATGATCACATGTCAGAAAAGTTTGACATGCAGCCATGCGACAGCTAATCACTTTGAAACCTTTGAAGACCTGGGCCCACCATCCAGTCAGACTTGCGTAGTTAGAGAATGCCAACAAACAAGGCAAAAGTGCGGGGTCGAAAACACATAGGGTTTTCGGCGGAAAAGATCGAAAACACACAAGGTTTACGACATCAAAGATAAGCACACAAAATCTGGAAGGCACAAGGTTGAGAAAAATGAAGGTTTTCACATAGACTAAAAACATCATGGATTTTAAAAAATACTATGGGTTTTCGACACTGTGGTAGATTTTAAAACTATTTTCCTGCAGACCTTAGAATTTGAATATCTTTCTGGGTTTTGCAATTCAGCAAGTGAAATTTGGACTGGAGCAAGGTGATACAATAAAATACTAGGGGCTAAGGGCATACATCATGAAACACTATGGATTTTCTTCTCAAAACAAAACTATGATTGCAGGCATGGCAGGACAACTTTACAAAACACTTGCAGGGAACAGGCCATTTTCAAAGGATTTTTGCTATGACAGAAAAATGGCCTAACAAAAATTTGGGTCATCTCTTTTCCCACCCAATTTTCTTGATATTTTCATATTATTTTCAATGTTGACAACAATCCTAAAAGCATCTTTGAAATTTATAGGTTCTTTGTCCCTCAAAAAATATCCCATCTTTCCATCAAATGCATTGAAGTATGTGGTTAGGCAGACATTGTCATCTAACCTCATAACCTGAAACAATTTATGCATGCCCTTCTAGAATCTCATATTGAATTTAGTTGCAGACTTATTCTGATTCTTATGGTGTTAAATTCATTTAACATAAAACTAGCATTAGGCCTATCACCATACTGTTCCTTGAAGCATTTTTCAAAAGAGTCCCATGTGTCAATACATTTGTTAGGTAGTCTTTTGAACCAGTCTCTAACATCTTCCACCAAAGACTGAACAAACATTTTCATGACTACATCCTCATGCTCCACCTCATAGTCATTTAGCATATCAACAAATAACCTAAGGTGTTCCTCACAAATAATGGCGTTATTACCAAAAAAATTAGGTATATTGTCTCTTATATCAGTTGGGAAAGGATTTGGTTAGCCTGGTATTCCATCAAAGCTAATTTTCCTATAGCCCTCTAGTTGCATAGTTCTTCTTCAAAAATTTAAACTAGTGTTCCTACTAGGAATAGCATTCACATCTATTTTTCCACCTACTTGTACACTTGACTATTGCTTAGGGTCAATAGCTTTTTTGGAAGATGAAGTAAGAGGTGGATTATGAGAAATAACATTACCAGATAGATGACATACCTATTTCAGTAGTAGATGGTCCAAGAGTGTTTTCAGATGAAGCCTTTAAGAACTCGATCTTCCTCCTTTTTTATGCAATGGAGGCTTCAATTTCAGCCTTCTCCAATTCTCTTACTAGATCTTCATCTATTTTTCTTCTCTTTTCCATCTCTGTATCCCTATTTGCAATAGGCGGTGGGATCTTTGGTATTACCACTGTCTTATTTGTTTGAATCCCAACCATATTTTTCTTTCCTTTCTCACCTACAACAACAAAAGGTCTAGTAACTTTAGTTTCATTTTCCTTTTTACGAAAAGAGGCATAACTTTGGACCTGCTTGATTATAGGGCCCTCTTTGTCAAACTCATGGTCTTGCAGCAAACGTTCCTTTTCATTTCTCAAATCATCAAGATCCAAAGATTTCATGTTGCAAAGAGTTAGGAGAAGAGGCAAGAATTTTTTTTCTCTCCTTTCACTCATTAATTTTTCTAAGTAGAGACTCTCTTTCTATTAATGCATTCACTGTCTCAACCTCTCTTTCTTTTTGTAATCTTTTATATATGGCATCCGGCTCTGCCAACTGTAACCTTAGTGCACCCAAGTCAATTGTGTCAATCATAATATATTCAGAGCTTGATGACACATCCATATCAGTGGGATTTTGATATGGGAAGTGGACCCATCTTGGTCCCATGGGTTGTCTTCTGAACATATCTTTGTCAGGATCAAGATTTGGCCCAAAACCTCTTTGTCTTGCCTGCATATCTTGACCTATAGGTAGTGAATCTTTATTTTGAAATAATGCCTCTGGGGTATCATAAAAATTATCTCTAGAGTGGCCACTATCAGATTTTAAACTTTTATATTGTGAATCCTCCTCATTAGAGGATGCATGTGGTGCTCTATTTTTGGCATTACTTTGTTCTCTTATAGGGGCACTAGTAGATTCCCCATCTCTTCTAATCTAGCTTCTCCTTTCTGATCTAGGTATTTTCTCCAAAGTAACCTCTGGTTGCTTCTTGACAAAAGACCTTGTATTCCTTCTTTTGTCCATAGTTTGAAACTTGTAAAATACTGGTTCTTAACCCTTTGAGTCACCACCCACATTCAATGGGAAATCTTGAGAAGCTGAAAGAAAAACACAGATTAAGAATGGAGACACAAGACTCCTATTGAAATTATTTTATCTTTAGACTCTCCCCAGTAGAGTCACCATTTTTTTGGTTCCCTTTCTCTTGCTACTTGTAGATTTACACTATGATTGACAAACTAATGTCACTAACTCTATCACCACTCCAAACTCTACAAGGAAAAGGGCCAATTAACAAGGATCAACAATATGATCCTCCGACACTTTGAGCCTCTTTTCTCAGTTGGGTATACCTTTGATTCTCTTCTTAAAGGAATCAGAAAATACTAAGCATTAATTTCCTTGATGCATTGATTTAAAGGTTTTTTTATCATTCATAAGTTTTGATTGATGATGGGGAACTACCTCCTGAGAATAGACCAGTATCTTCTCCTAGGGCATAGAGTCACAATACAACATATATCAACTAAAAATCTAATTTAAACACACCCAAATCTAGAGTAAATGTTTTTCTTATTACTCCTCTCATTCTCACACTTTGACATTAGATTCTTATTCTTCCATGAACTCTATGAAACTATCTCTAAGGATTTAATCCTGACTTTGGTAAGAACTCAGAGATAATTTCATAGTATACCTTATATACCATACATTAACTTACTTTGTAACATTAATATATGAGAATTCAGGAATGAAACAAGAAGACATACACAAATCTAAGTTTGGGATTCTGATGTATTCTCATCAAACTTTATAGAATCAATACATTGAAAAGTAACAAAACACTAAGGAAAAAAACCCCAAAATCTGAGCTCTCCTTATTTAATTATTCAAGTGATCATCATCCCTTAACAAAACATAACACACTACCTTATATAGTCATTATCTATCCTGGAATCCTCATGAAAGGATGTAACAAGCTATAGATAGCTGGGACATAACTAGGGTTAGGGTTTACAACCACTTCATCTATCAAATCCAATTAGGAACTTACTGCTGGGAGGAAAACCAAGAAATTTAGAGTAATTAGATCGAAGAATGATCTGCATTTATGACATTAGCTGACTAGCACATTGAAACAAGAAACCTTCATGTTTACCCTTTGTCCAATCCATTTGCAGCACAACTTGAGTGAAAGTTTCACCCACCTTCATGGCATAGACATCCCTGGTAGTCAATCATCACCTCTAGACCATGTTGTAGTAGTAAAAAAAATAAAATTTGGTAGGTTTAGCTATGCAGACATTAAATAATAGTGATATGTTGTAGACAAGCCTTTTAAAATATTTAAATTGTGGTGGCAACGGTCAGTCGATCAAATTTTACAATGCAATCATCAATTCTTGTCTTTCCTGGTAGATCAGGCAGTCCTTTAATCTCAAAAGTCCTTAAAAACTTTTAAAATGACTTAACCATGTCACCCTCTCCTGTGACCAATAAAAAATGAGCACATCGGCATGACCTAGCAACTAGATCCTCTCTACCATCAGCCATTGAATCAGTCAGCTATTGCAAAAGTGTAATAATTATTTTTCATTCATTTTTCCTTTGCGGCTTCATGACAACCATCAAATTAAATAACAACTTACATCCCTTTAATTTTTGTTGAGTCATTGGTCCCATTGACAACATTCACATCACCATCCAGCTCGACCAATAAAAAATAGGCACCACAGATTTATCTGGTGTTAGAATAACTGAGAGGGGGTGAATCAATTATCCATAGTCCCAAATACAAAATGTATATCACAAAACAAATTCAGCTAATTCTGTAGCTCAGTAAACATAAAATACTAACTATACGTGACTTTACCAATTATCAGTTAATTTCTCTTAGTGATTACTGACCAAATCAAACATGCAATATGTAAAGTATGATATCCAAACAATCACAACATAAACACATAACACAAGAGATTTAATGTGGAAACTCTACAAAGGCAAAAACCACCTAGGACCGGTAACCCAAAATATTTCCACTCTTTTGGAGTGAGCTCGGTGAAGAGCCAACCCTGTTAAAGGTTACAAAACACAATGTAAGGTGTGACCTTATTAGAGGATTTAACACTAACAGTTATCATCCAATCAAGATTCACTATGGGGTTGATAGGCTAACAAATGTACATTCTATGAATGACATTACAAGACTTTCAAGTCCACTCGGTTAAGAGATTTTATCTTTTTACAATGGTTAAACTGTAACAGTGGGTGATCTGAATACAATACAACTTGCTTTGTAGATTATCAGATCTATCTTAAGTCCACACAAATCCTATGATCAATATTTCTTATTCAGTTCAACAACATTCAATAACTTACTATCCCTCGGTAAAAGCTCTCTAACACTTGGTTAACTCTACAATTTGGTTCTCCTTCAACCAGTTTGTTCAAGAAATCATGAAGCAATGTTCATGCAATATCTCTGCAATCTTCTTCTTCCAGCATAAGTTTCATTTTGAAACCCTAGTCTCTTAAATAGACAAGTAAACTATTTTCTTCTTATCCATCAGATTTTTCCACTTAATCTCCTTCGTTGATTTTGCTGCTTAAACCTTCCTCAGCTAATGTGTTAGTAATACATTTCAATTCTTTCATTTGGATCTTCTTCAAATTTTGTTAGCCATAGATCTCACAAAAAACTTTATCTTTTCACTTTGATTATGAGGTACTTTCCAACTCATCAATTTGCTAAACTAATCATTTAGTTCTTTTGTCCATACTCAGTTAACAGAGAAATGTATCAGTGACCACAAGATCAACTGTTCCTGTCACTCAACATACACTACACTACCTCAGTGTATACTAGAATGCTTCATTAATTGACCACACTGCTTTGTAACATTTTTCTTCCAACTTCATATCAGATTAATATAACATAATCAAGTCAACAATACAAAGTCATAGAATCATCAATAAGTTACCAAGAGTATTCCTTATCCTCATCTATCATATCCATCTTCCTCAATGGAGATATCCCTGTTCTTCATCTTTATCTCCTCTTCTATGGATGTTTAGATATTTGCAACTACAATGATAAGTACTGTCAAAACTAGTTGACAACATAATGACTGATTCAATTATCTTGCATAACAATTCAGTGCTCGGTGATCTCTAATCACTTGTAGTTCTTCAGTTAGATTCTTAATCAGATGTAGTTCATCATCTAGCATAGTACCCACCGCTTTGTCAGTCACATACCCATGGGAAGATTAGACGGTCATCACATGATCACAAAGAGCTAAAAGATTCCTTATAGTCATATGACAACTTTAGGATTAAAAAGGGCTCAGAGGATTTAGTAAAAGCCAAAACTTAGGGAAAACTAACCACTGGGACCAAGGAAATATTAAAGTCATTGGGACTTTAGACTTAGGAAAAATGCATCGACCTAGGCAATAAAGAAATCAAGGAACATGGCCCCGCTCGATGAGTTAAATTTAACACATGTTCTTTTGGACCTTAAGTGGCCTGAAAAAGTAATGAGGAAATAGAATGGGCCAAGGGTTTTTATACTTAAACATTTTAATGAAACCCTAGACCATGAAAATGACTAATTTTCATAGACCTTGAAATGGAAATATCTCATTGGTTTTTGAATTTGAGCACATGCGCTCTAGGATGAAGCCTGGGGACACCATGAACTATCATAGGCTAAGGGTGCAAGTCATGAAACATTGTAAATTTTATTCGCACATTAGGACAAGTTTTTAGCAGGGTAGGACAAGGATTTAGGACTCTAACAAAGAAATAAGCCATTCCATTGGATTTTTGCATTTAACAAGAAAATGGCCTAATAGAAGTTTCTATCCCTTTCCTAGACTCTTTCCTAATAGCCCAAAAGACATTCCCTCTCTCCTAGTCCCATCCCAAGGTAAGTTAGGTGTCTTGGTTCTAGCTCACAAACCACTTGTCCTTTGCTATGGAAAGGAAAGTATTTTAAGACATGGGGAAAAGGATTATCCTAGAAGACATGTCCAAATTCGTCACTATCAAGAAGGGCTCACTTTGAGGGGCATTTTGGAAGCCTAGGGAAGTGAAAAGGGTAAAATTTTCCCCCCCAACCCATACACATGCCTTGGGGCACTAAAACCCAACCCTAACTACACCATAGGGCTCCATATAACCCTTCAAAAACCCTAGTTAAGTTTACATCCGAAAATGGGGAATGGTACCATAACCTTGGTTTCCTAAACCACTAACCAAGCCTAGGGATACACAAGATAACTTAAGGATGAGGTAGGGTCCATATTCCACTTAGGCATGTCATCTCATTACAATAGTGTCAAGTGACACCACACAAAAAGAGTACACATCACATTACCTAATTACACACTTGGCATGCCTATTGGATATTTAAGATTTACATTTACATAATTAAATTTACATCAAATTATGAATTTACAAATATTTACAAAAACATTCATACATGCATCACATATACAAAATAAAATCATGTAGCAATAAGGTCATTCTCTTCTTAGAGCCGACTTTGGCTTTAAATTGATTTCACATAAATCCATCCTTATTTCCCCACATTTACAACCATGGTCACAATCCTACACACTTGATTCAGATGTCAGTATCGCATTATATAATCATATTAAAAATGAAATAGGATCTATAATAACATCTAAATTCAATACATAGAGAAACTGTATTTCATGATTAATCATAAGCATAATCCTCATTAAACCCTAATTCTATAAACATTGAAATGTAAGTTCAATTTCACATAAAAAAGTAACCCTAAGTCAATTGTAGAACCATTACCATATGTATTCACATCACATCTATTACTTATTACCATTCCTTAAGATGACATAACAAAATGTAGAATTCAGAATTCATTCATCTTTCCAAAACATATAATCAATATGAATCTAACATAATCAAGTAGAGGTATGTCTAACATCATCATCAATATAATCAAGTAAAATAATCACATATTGTCTAATGCTATGAAGTCATAATCAAAATAGGTCTAATATCACAAAACAGTGTATCATCTATCTAGTCCATGAGTCAAATCATCAATCGAGCTAAGATGAGTTGGGGTAGGACTTCACATTCATCTCCATAATATCACACAACACTTGATCCTTATACTGGCCAATCTAAAAATCAATAAGACATTGCTCCCTCACTTGTAGAGCATGAACATCTTGCAACCATCCAATCCTATGAGGATAAGGATATCTCATTCTCTTCAAACCAAGTTTCTGAACCATATCCTCAACTATAAGGTTATCAGTACTACCACTATCCACAATCACATTACAAAGTTTACCTCATGACTTGCACCAATTTTTGAAAAAATTACTCCTCTGACAAGGTTCCACCTTTGCACTAAGAAATGTTCTCTAAACTAGCAAGTTCTTAGATTCAGGCTCATTCTGAATGTTCTCATTCACCACAAAATTCCTTTGGTCACCAAACTTATTATGTGTTCACTCAAAAGATCTATGTCCTTCTTCACAACAATTATAACAAGTACCCTTAAAGATAACCCTACCTATCTTCTTCTTTGGCTCCACAATTTTTGGCTCATCTTCAATAGTCGGTTTATCCTTCACTGAGAGATTGAGCTTCTCCTCCTCTTAGGAATTACCATGTTGTCTCCTCTTCAACTTATCTTCTTCCTTTAGAGAATACTTATAAGCATCTTCAACTAAATCAATCTTTAGCATACCAAGCTCATCCTGAATATTGAATCTCAAACCATTCACATACCGAGCTACCTTTTCTTTACCAAGTTCTCTATGTCCAGATCAAATAATCAACTTATAGAACTCCTCAGTATAGTCCTCCATAGTCAAATATTTTTTCTTGAGATTCTACAAATTATTAAACAACTCAAGCTCATAGTTGGCATGTATGAACTTAGCTTTCAATGTAGTCACCATCAACCTCCACCAATTGAACTCCATTTCACCTTCATCTTCTCTATCTCTTTGTAATTCTTTCCACCAAAGAATCATGTCCTTTCAACTTAGTCTATGATAATCTTACTCTAAGAGGATCTTCAATTTCTTGAAGCTCAAAGAAATCTTCTAGTTCACCAATCCAATCAATCAAATCCTCAGATCTCAAAGTACCAAAGAAAGTAGAAACTTCCATTCGGTAACTAGTATTTACCCAAGCTCTAGATCTATGCAACCGACCAGTTCTATTTTCACTAAATGTATCTCTCAAGTCATCTCCTCTAGATCCAGTAGCATCAAAGTCTTCAGCAGGTTCCTCATAACCATCTTCAGTACCAAGATTCCTCAGTGTTGTGGTTCCACAACACATGCCCCATTTTGGCCACTTGGCCTAATGGGGACCTCCTTTTTTCTTAGGGTCTTTTTGTTGTCTTTGAGGTTTTGGTTTTTTTTTCTTCTACAATTATCTTAGATATAATTTTCTTTATGCTTTCAATAAGACATTACTAACAATTTTTTTTGCATGTAGAAGTTTGGTGCCCACCTTTTGAGATTTATGAAGAAATAGCAAGGAAAGCTGATATCCATGGGAGTACTAAGACTTTTGGAAATCCAAGAAGTGGCAGAGAAGTTTTAAAGAGCTCACCCCAACATTCTTCCAAAACTCCGAGTCTTCAATTTTGACAAGTTTAGAGAATTTCAACACTTAGCCATTTTTCATTTCTAGTATATTTTTGGAGTTTCAGAGTTGTTGGGAGTTCCACTGTCCGAAACCCCAAAATTCTACCCAACATCAAGTTTTCAGGACTTAGCTAATTTTTGCATGGAGAAAAACTTTTTGACACTCAAAAATTTTTTGGCCTTCCAAGATTTTCGATCTTCCTATATTTTCGGCCTTCCTAAATTTTTGGCCTTCCTAGTTTTTTGGCCTCCAAAAGTTGGAGGAGAAGTGGTTTTGACACTTACACATTTTTGTGAACTTCATTTTTTGGGGCAACGGTCAAGATCTAAAATTTCTGGGGCACGACTACCGGTTAACTCCAGTCTTCTCCAGCTTGTTTTTCTATCAGAAGGGTCACTTCCAGAGGGTCTTTTTTGCATGATTTGAGGGCCTCTTTCAGTGGAGTCAATGAAGAAGAACTATAACAAAGAATAAAAGGCAAGATCATGAGTTTCATGAAGAACATGCACAAGTTTTAGCTTTATTTTCAAGCTATTTTATGCATGATCTGCTCAAGTTTTGTAATGCATGAGGTTTTATTTTTATGCTAGGATAGTTTCAAGTAGTTTTAGAGATAGTTCCTTTCATGTAATCTTTAGTTTAAATTTATTTTCAAGTTTCATGCAGCTAAAACCCTAGCTACAAAATTGAGAGCACAACTATATAAATTATATGAAATTAATGTAATGAGGATTAGATTTTATCATAATACAATACATATGGTGCTTCAATCGTGGTGTGATTCTTCTACTACCTTTGTGAAATTTATGAATGTGTGAATTGCTCATTTGTTTATTTTAAAGAATCAGTTGCTTGTGTGGTGGTTTAAATCTATGATTCTTTAGTTCGGTGTTTATCGGTGTTACACTTCTTTGTTGTGACAAATTATTGAGAAGATCTTCTATTTTGGTGCTTTGAATATAAACTTCTCTCACGTGTGCACACATCCTTGGTGGCTTCATGATCTGATGAGTTTTGGCTTATTATACGTCTGTGTTTACTTCCATTGATGATTGCATCTACTTTGTTGAGATTGTGATTTACTCATATCTCTATTTTGTGGGTTTTCTCATCTTCTTAGTATTTTAATTCATGAAGGAGCGTGATATTGGTTTATGTCCATTATTTTCTTTTAGAAAATTTCCTTTGAATTCTCGTTACCCTACCTCTTACTTTATTTGAAAATCAATTACAATAGATTAATTAGATTTACATTTCTTTCTATTTTAAAATCTGAAAATCCAAAATGATAAATATTATGGTGTTTTTAAGTTTGTTTCACAACCCTTTGAGATACGAACCAGCAAAGGCCTCCTTGTGAATAGATTCACATTTGTCTTCAGTTGAGCTATCCAAGCAGTTGAGACCTAGCCTAGAAGGAACCTTGAGAGTGATTAGTATCATTCTTCCAAGAGGGGGATTTTCTCGCATAAATTCCTAGCCATTGTCTCATGTAAAAATGATGCTCAATAGAATAGGTGCTAGAAGGAGGGCCTGAACCAAAAAATTTCATGGTTATAATCACACATCCACATCATGCCAAGAAAAGATCCTTGTTGAATGCATCATGCAAGGTAGTAATCTCACAAAAAGATCTAATCATTCTTGCAAATGAGACATCCAAATACCATAGATAATGCTCTTTTAACATTGAATCATGCCCCATCCTTTTTGAATCTTGAACCCTTTGATACATGAGAAGAAATTGATTATTAAATTGGGAAATGGACTCTTGAGGTGTCCTTACTACAACAAAATAAAATAGTGAAACTTGTGAACTCACATTGGGATTGAATTGAATTAAGAATAAATCCCTTAATTCAATCCATGAGAAAATAGAATTGGATGAGAGTTTCCCATACCATTGAAGTGGTATACCTTTAAATGTCTTGAAAAATAGGTTGCAAACAACATCTTCATGTTCAATTTTGAGAAAAAGAATTAGATCCTTACAAGTCCTTACATGATTTGTACCATTTTGTCCATTGTTGGGGAAGAACAAAGGAAGCCTATTATGTGCATGAAAAGGAATCTCATGGATACCTCCCGATATACACAATGAACTACTCATTCAACCAATTACAACATGCTTGATATCCAGATGATGCAATCAACCAATCAAAATAATCAAATCAAATACTTTCAAGATCATATTTGGGGTCAAAATTCCCATGATACAACCTTGGACATAAGCATTTTTCCACCTATTGATGCTCCTATAGATGTCTTGTCATATTCTTGCAATAATCCATTGCTCAATCCATCAAAACATGATGATACTTCAAATGGAAAGCTTGCTGGTCAGTTATATGAGAATGATAAATTGTGCAACAATGAAAGTGAAATGATCCTAAATGCATATTATAATCAAGAATCCAAGTTACCAAATGATTTTTCCAAAAAAATCAATCATGGGATAACAAGAAATGATGAATAAATCAAAGAGGAGGAGAGATATTCAATGCTTCCCCATAAGTATTTCCATGAAAGATCAACAAATACAAAATCTTTGACATCAACGCAAAATAATTTTGATGTCTCTATTGATACTGAAAAAGACACAGATAGTCATTGTTGGGTGGATATTCCACTTGAAAAAAGTAGACTAAATTAGAAGTTGCAAGAATTGGGTATTCCTATGTCAATATTATATTTTTCATGGATGGGAGGATGTAGAATACATATCACGAATCAACATTGTGAGATGGATTGCCCTATTTTTCTTGGAAAAGATAGACTTCTATTTGAAAGGAAAGATGACCATTGATGAGGTATTAATTCCTATAGCTGATCATTAGGATAGTCAATCATGGAAGGCATAAGATGAAAATGACCAAATTCATGAGACTTTGGAAGATGTGTGTTTTCCTAATGAGAAAGATAAAGTGATTGACATACAAGAAAATAAGGGTGAGACAATTCAAAATGATGAAGAGAGTGAAATCATAAATACATTCATAGACATCTTCATGAAAGTTGAAAGTGGAAATGTCTCTTCTCATGAAATCATAAGTGATGATGCACTACCTTTTTTGAATGCTAATCATGATGGAACCAAAATAAAGGAGATACAAGAGGTTCAAGAGGATGATCAAAAGGAAGATGATGATGATGAAAAATTGTGCCATGAGGTAGAGGACTCTCACCATTTACAAATAAACAAACAAGATGAATCTCAGTTTTTGTCATCAGAGAAGGTACACAAAGTGCTTGACTTGGTATCGTGTTTGAGTAAAGAAATGTCTAGTTATGGGTATTCCATACACATATCAAACCTTGTAGTAGCCAATTCATGTAGGATTCATCCATTTGAGATACATTCAGAGATAAGTTGTCCTAAAATCTTGCTAGCTTGGGAGATCACCTTAGAAGGTAAGTATGATTTCAAATGTGTTTCTTTGAGGCATGAGGGAGAAAATGATTTGAATGATGATGTAGACACCTAAATTTGATTACATTATTTAGTAATCTTATTTAGTTTTCTCCTAGGACATCTTATTAATTAAATATTATTATTTGATTAATTTATGTCATCCCCTAGTTAATTAATTTAATTGATTAACTATAGTCCAATTAATTATCTAAATGACAAACCTATAGTCTAATAATTAATTAATCCCTATTCTTCTATTAATTTAAATAGATGCATATATATAATTAAATTAATTCATAAAACCCCTTTTTCCTCCCACTTGGAATTAAATACAATATTTAATTCTAAAACCCATACTAATCCCCCTCAATTAGCTAATAACCCATACTTAGCTAATCTAACTCTCCACTCATTCTCTCTCCTCCCATCACATCCTCCTAATCCCCCACTTACCCTCTAATCCAAAGCTAATCACCCCTTAAACATTTGCACAATCATAATCAAAGGATTAAAAAAAGCTAAGCCAACCCAAGTCAACCCTCATGTCACATCACCACATCCTCCAATGCCAAATCATAAAGTCTCTTACACATCTCTTACACAATCTTACATACTTATCCCCTCTCACATCTCCCAAAATGGTCACATTCCTCAAGGACTTGGCCTCTCCTCTCATCCTCCCCCATTGTGACACTTGTCACAATGCTATGCATTTGAGAAAGCACAATCCATGTGGTCTCTCTTGGATGCATCTCAACCCTTCCTCAAGTTTGCATCTTGACCATCCATTCACCTCCCATTTTCCTTTAAAATGAAGCTCCTTTTCCTTCATTTTCATTCATCTTTTATGCAAAGTTATAATGCTAGTTTGAGAGCCTAAAAACTACCAAGCTACCATTATAATGTCAAAATATCCATTGAAGCTTGAGCATTAGTATTTGAGCACACATATCTCCATCATTTGCACAACATCTATTCAACAAGGAAGGTTTGCATTGCTTTTGGGTTTTTAGTTTAAGCTTTCTTTGGTCTAATATTAAGTGTTTATCTAGCTTGTTTTATTGAATGTTTAGCTTTCTTTGCATTCCTTAACACTACATTTTAGGTACTTACATTTTGGCATGCCCGGTGGGACCCACTTCTAGGGTCATTTTCTTCATCTTTCCATCTATTTTTCTTTGCAAAACTAACCAAAAATTAACATTTTTTGTTGTTTGAGTGCTTTGCAATGGTTTTTTGGGTATTTTGCAGGTTTGAGGCTGAAGAAGACACATTTGTGCCATCATTCCCACTTTCAAATTTTACACAGCAATGAAATTTAAAAATGTGAAGTTTTGAGGGAATGCAGTTTTGGTCGCGGGAATGACTGTACTATCTATGAGAATGCATTACTGTGAAGAAACTTCTAATATCCTATCTTTTTATTTCTCTCTATCCCAGTTTACCAGTCAGTCCTCTGTACCCATTTTACGAGATCACATTCCCGCAACGCAAGAACACTACCTGACCAGGTGGGAATGCCTATTGACTTTTGTAAGTCGTAAGGTAATAAATAAAATCTTGAATTTTGTGTCATCATTCCCACAACATAGGATTCCCATTGACTTTGTTAGAATGATGTTTGACTAGGCAGGAACACGTCCATAGGTATCACTTTATATTTAGCATTTATTATTTTTTATTATTTTTTTTAATTTCTAACAGTCCCACGAGATCACTGGTATGATTTGCGAGAACATGGATTCATGTTTTGCAGGATTGTAGGCATTTGCGGGAATGTCGGTTAAAAATTTTAAAATAGAACTCACACATTTCTCTTGGTGTTTAAAATAAATCAAAATCGAATCTCGAATGCCTAAGAAAAATAATTTTAAAAAACTACATTTTTTTAGATGTTTTAGTAAATTGCATTTTTTGAGGTCTTCGAAGTATTTCTAGTCTATGATTTCTTCCAACAACCTTGTACTATTGAAATTTCCTCTAGATAATTGGATTATCTTTCTAACGGTGTAAATGGCATGCCATTTTGAGTTGTGAGTAGAAAGTTATGCCTTCTGCAAGGGGGCATAAATTTCAAAGTAGTTTTTTTCATCATTTAGTTGTTTGTTCTAATCGAATTGGGCTCTAAACAATAAAACCTTGAGTGCATAATTAGAATGAACAAAGAAATCAAACAATTTCATTTTGGATTCTAAAAAAAAGCAAACTCAATCTTGAATGCTAAAGGAAGTAACACTTTTCTCATTTTTGCAAAGAAAATTTCATTTCCAAGCATTGTCTTTTACTTCTCAAGGAACCTTTCATGTTAGGGAAAGGAGTGTGTGATGTTCTAGGATAGAAAAAACTTAATCTAATCTCAGTTCAATTTGGAAATGAATACTTCTTGGCGTGTTTGAAGGAGTGTTTTTCAACACTTCCTTAGAGCTTTTAATTCATTGCAAAACCTTGTTAAATTAAGTGACACAAGAACAATTAACTTATATTTGTATCATCTCCCCTTGCCTTTGTGGAACTTTGGTGAAGATAAAAATCAAGTTCAATTGGTTTTGCTTCTAGCGAGGCCTATCTAGAGAAAATCACTTCCTCTTTAGAGAACAACCTCAAACCGGTAATTCCCCGATCGGTATATAAATAATGTGTTAAGAAAACTCTCACCTTATCCCCTCAAGCTCAAGCAAGGCCTGTTGATGGTAGCCTAAGGTAGGTGAATATCCCTATGATTTTGGCATGGTCAACTAGGCTCTTAAGTGAGTCATGCATGTACAAACTGATTGGGGGGATGTCACAAATCTTACTAGAAGCCATTAAATAGAAGCCCACCTAATCTACTCCCAAAGGTATCATAATCTTTGTGCAAGGACCAACCCAAGTGGTTTCTCGGGTCGCTAAAGATTACTCACCATCTATATTCCTCCTTTGGCATACCAAGTTGTGGGAAAAGGTTGTAATACTAGCCTATCTTGTAGGTATAAATTTCTTGTGTGTGTTCTCGAAGTTAAAAAACTAGTGAAAACATCTGTTGAACATACACAATCAAAAAGTTCTACAAAAAAATCCTTTGCCATGTTATTCCAATCCTCTAGTCTAGAAATCACCCAAGTCTCCAAAATCATGTCATCCTAGTCTCCTAATCATGGTCTTCATGTCATCCTGCATCCTTTCCATCCAGTATTGTCCTCCTTTTCTCCCCATATCCTAGGCTAGCAAAGTCATCTTGGTCATCCCTCATCCCCTTTCCATCTTCTTTGGAGTCAATCTTTCCTCCTATCTTGAGCTTGATACACATCTCAATTTGAGCTTATTGACCATCCTAATCTGAGCTTTATCTTTCCTTCCATCCTCATCCTTCATCCCCATCCAACTCATCTGCGAGTTGTCATGTCCCAATTCTTTTATGATGAGTTCAGTCATCCCACCTTTTCTCCCACTTTATCCTATTCCAATGATGATGATATTATTTTTGATCATGATGAATACTTTGAAAACCTTAGCAAGCTTGCTCCAAACATCCCTCAGAATCCAATCATCCCTCAAAAACACCCCACCAGTTCTCCATACATACCCAGTACTCCTTATTATATCTTTGACAAAGAAAATCCATTATCCATACCTTCTTCCTATATTGTACCCACTTATCCCCCACATCCTAATCCAAATTCTCCATCTCCTTATCCTCCAACCCATTTTCAAAACCATGACTCCATCCTTCCAATCCATCACCATAATCCCCATACTATTGCTAATCCACCATCCAATCTATCCTACCTTTGTCCTCCATCTCCTCCATCCTATCTTAATCTACCATCTTCCATTCCTACCTACATTACCATAAATCCCCTTCTACAAGAAATATGAATCCCTCAATCCAATTCATATCGTATGCCTCAATCCATCACCCCTACCTCACCAGTTGGTCAATCCAGTTCACAAGCTTCTTCCATGCCCACTTATGGGAACTATCTAGTCATGCTATCCTCCACCACCTTTTCTACACAATCATCCCCTCAAGCAAACTCACAATCCACTACCCCACCTACATGTGTGAACTATCCTATCTTTCCATCTTCTACACACTCCAATCCTTCACCTCAACCTCCATCACAAAAGTCTCCAAGGAGTTTCACAAGGAAGCCAATGAAAAATCCCCCCCCCCCCCTAAGGTTGATGAGTCATGTCACCTCACTCCTTCATGTGAAACCATTAGTGATGATTCCCATCCATCCCCTACATCCACCATTCCTCCTCTATCACCTATACCTATTATCCTTATCCCATCTATTGAGCCTATTCCATCTATCCCATCTATTGATCTTATTCCATCTATCCCATCTATTGATCCTCTTCCATATACCCCACTAGCTGAAATTATTCCACCTCCCAAAATCATTGAGTCCTTTTTATCCATGGACTTGATCCAATCCTCATCCATGTCTCCATCTCCTAACATTATACAAAGCACATCAAATAAGCCTCATGAGTTCACTCTTCTTCCCTCCATCACATTTACAGAATCTCCCATCCTTTCATCCATACCATCTAAAGAATCCATCCATACATCCCCCATCATTCTATCCACACCAATCCTATCAAGTGAAGATCTTATCCAAAGGCATGTTGAAATATCCATCTAATGTAGGAGCATCTCAGGTCCTTGGCAATCCTATGTCACTAAAAACATTTTTTAGTTTTGTCTATGTTTCTCAGTTTCTACTTTGACCAAGTGGGTCGGTAGTTGGTCGGTTCTCTCCTGGGCGGTCAGTTCTTTCACTGGCACTTGGCATTGCTTATCTGCTGCTTGGTTATCATGCTTATTAATGGGTCTAGTTTTTGTTTCTTGTTGTGGCCGACTTGTGCATTTATATTGGATCATAGAATTAATGTTGGTATCCATCATTAGGAAGAATGTGGTCCTAGATTTGACCGTTACTTCTATTGATTATGGATCTGAAGGCCGACTCAGCTCGCTAGCTTCTTGTATAAATCTAGTTGTTTGGTTGTAGTTTTGGGAGTCATTTTTGGATAGAAGATAGTAGACATTAGATTGGAGATTTGTGAAAAATCCTCACATGTTTGAGGACTTATGTAATTATTTGTAATATCAGGCTGTAACTAGGAAGGCCTTACAGCCTGACATGTATGGTTCTAATTGATGATAATATATGAAAGATCTGGCATCCTCCCTCTCACTTTTATTGTTTGTTTGTTTCGCATGTGTGTTGTAGGCTTGGATCATTAGGGTGCACCATCCTTTGGCCCCTCTTGAATCCCTTCCTTGCATCAGGTGGTATTAGAGTGAGGTGAGATCTAGATCTAGTTCTGTGGATCTAGGTTTGTAGGTTCCTCTTGAAGCCCTAGTTGACTTGTTGTGGGGTAGTACATTGTGATCTAACCTGCAATTGCAAAGGGTTGTCAAGATGGTTTGTGGGAGGTGAGATGTAGATCCAAGATTGGCAGATATGCTAAGGTAGATTTTTGCTAGGTTAGAAGTAGTAGAAATAGCCCAAATAAGAGGCAGACATCTTGAAGATGTTAGTGATGATAAAATTGAAGAAGAATAGGTGAATGTAGAACCTGATCTTGTTATGGATCAAGACGAAGAAAGATTTTTGAAGGCTTTGACAAGTCTGAAGTCAACACCACATTTCAATCCTCTTGAGTATGGTGTAAAGCTAGATTTTGATGAATTGGTGGACTAGATCACCAAGATAGAAAAGTATTTTGAATATGAAAACATTCCTGAGGATAAGAAGGTAAAGATTGCAAGCACAAAGTTGAAAATTCATGCATACTTATGGTGGGAACACCTACAATTGGATCAGAAAAGGAGAGGCAAAGACAAAATCAAGGTATAGAGTAAAATGGTCAATAAGTTGAAAGGAAAGTTCTTACCCTATGATTATCAGATTAACCTAGTTCGGCAAATGCAAAGTTTGAGATAGAAAGATAGCTTGGTAAAAGAGTATACTAAGGAATTATATAGATTAGATATCAGATTTGGACATGATGAAGATGATGTTGAAATAATTGGTAGATACCTAAATGGTTTGAGAGTTTCCATCCAAGAGGAGATTAGTATGGTCAAATTGGAGAACATTGAAGAGGCTTATCAATTTTCTTTGAAGGTTGAGGAGAAATTGAACAAGAGACATGAGCAAAAATAGAGAGGTCAAGGTGGTAGATTCCCTAGAGGAAGAGGTAGAGCTAATGGTGAAAATGGTAGATCTGAACCAGAAAAGGAAAATCCAGACAAAGGAAAGACCAAGTGGAAAGATGAAAGTTCAACTAGAGGAAGAGGCAGTAACTACTGAGGTAGTTATGGTAGAGGAAGTTTCTGAGGAACTTGTTATAATTGTGGAGAAGAATGACATAGAGCTTTTGAATGTACACAAGCTAGTAAGAAGGCCAGTAGTAGTAGAAATGCTTTAGTGCAAGAAGAGTCACCGAATGAACTTGAGAAAGAAAATAATTTGATGGTAAGGAGCGCACTATGGAATGAAAGCAAGAAGCAAGATCCAATAAGGAAAATTTTGTTCAAGACCAGATGTATAGTTTCTAACAAAGTTTGGAAGGTAATCATTGATAGTGGTAGCTTGGAGAATCTAGCATCTAAAGAGATGGTCACAAAATTGCAATTGGAGAGGTTGGTACATCTGAAGCCCTACTAGATTTCATGGATCAAAGATGAGCATACACTCCTAGTAAGTGAACAATGTTATGTGAATTTGAAGATTGGAAAATACTATGATAAGGTGTTATGTGATATCATGCCTATGGATTGTTGTCATATTTTGTTGGGTAGACCTTGGCAATATGATAGACATGTTAAATATGATGAGAGATTACATAAGTATACTATTGTGGCTGATGGAAAGAAACAAATCTTGTTACCATTGATGGAAGAACCTATTAGTAATGTTTTCACATATTTGAAAGTTTGTTTGATGGAAGGAAGAAGATTTTTTAACTCATTGAAGAAGAATGATGTATGTTTTGATATGATTCCTAATAAGCTGAGTAAGAAAATAGAGGATAATGTCCTTGAGAAGATTGATAAGTTACTCACTGAGTACAATGATATCATTTTTGATAATGTACTTGATGGTTTTCCACTAAAAAGAAGCATTGATCATTATATGGATCTAATCCTTGGATCTATTTTACTAAATGAGGCACCTCATCGATTGACACCTACCGAGAATCAGGAATTGAACTGACAGATTCAAGAGTTGTTGGAGAAAGGTTTGATTAGAGAAATTTTGAGTCCTTGTGTAGTACCTATTTTATTGGCACTGAAGAAGAATGGGGAATGGAGAATTTGTACTTATTCTAGAGCAATCAATAAGATAACAGTGAAGTATAGGTTTCCTATCCCAAGAATGGATGACATAATGGATAGCTTGACTAGAGAAAAATATTTCACAAAGATTGATTTGAAAAGTGGGTATCATCATATCAGAATTAGAGAAGGTGATGAATGGTGTTAGGAATGAATTCTAAAGTGTTTGGCACCCATTCTATAGTAGTTTTTGTTGCATTTATAACTTTTATTATCACTGATGTCAACATAGTGTTTTACCGAAGACTTACAAAGAAGCATATAATGTTTTGATTAGCACATGTGGTATATTATAGTTGGAGCTATGTGAATTTGAGGATATACTCTTTGATATGTTATATTTCTATGGTTAAGAGCATAGATAGTAATTCTTTTATTCATGAAAGTTATGATCATTTTGGTGGAAGCAGTATTCAGGCAGTGTTCCTGAGTAGCGGTTTTTGGAAAGCGGATGATATCTCCTAATCAGGATGGAATCTAGCTTTGTGAATTTAAAGGGAAGTTAGAGAAAAATTGATAGTGATTTGGATGATAGCACAAACTTTGAAGTCACACAAGTGAAGATTTATTGTATTTGGAAGCTGACAGTTTTATGTAATTTTTGTGTAGCATGTGGAATCTTTTATTTTGTAATTGTATGCCGACTCATTTGTAATTATTTGAGTGTGGTGTAAAGGAAGGAATTTTTTCCTTATTTCATGTAGAAGAGGATAGTAGTGTATGAATATGAATTGAAGAAAAGAGCTAAATGTGAAAATGAATTCTGAAGGAAGACATGCGAAGTTCAGAGATCTAAAATTGAGATCTGATGTAGCAGTGAGTGTGGTTTGGAACAGTCAGAGAAGAGGTAACGTATTATTCTATTCAATAATGAAAAGATTATTTTGATAGTGAATTTAGTGATCTTACTCTAAAGCTATTTGGGCAATGGGTCCTTCTGTCTTCCATAACTCTTAATAGGGTTAGAATCTTTTAACAAGGATTCAAAATCTCCTAACAATGATTTATATGTATTGAATGTATTTCATAAGACTCCTAATAGATTCCATCCTTTCACAAGGAATATTCATATTAGTGCATCTTTTTTGGGCATCATTCCCACCGGGGTTTACTCTTTGATCAAGAGGTTCCCTAGTCAACGTATCTTGTGTTATTGTGCAATTGTGTATGAATATCTTTCTATGGTTGGTAATTATATTCTTATATGGTTTAATGTTGTTGAAGATGATAAAAGTTATAATTATTTGATAACTAATTCACCCCCCCCTTTCAATTATATTGGTATAGTTTACTTTCTAACAATTGGTATCAGAGCAGCAAGTCCTTGAAAGAGAAATTTAATAGTTTAAGGAGATCCATGGCAAATTTCAAGAAAGAAAGCCCTAAGTTTGATGGAGTAAATTTTGACAGTTGGAAATAAAAGATGAAGACACATCTACTATGTTTAGGACTGGGTTATTGGTTGATTACAAAGAATGATAAGACTATCATTGAAGAAGATAATCTTGAGACATGCTCTAATGATGAGAGAGATCTATTCATGTGTAACATACTTGCAAGAGAAGCACTTTTGACAGCACTTTCGGAGAATGAATATAGTTACGTAAAATGTTTGAAAAAGTCTCATGAAATTTGGAAATCTTTGCACTCTACTCTTGAAGGCAATGAACATGTAAAAAGAGTTAGATTACATAATTGTATATGTGCATTTGAAGATATAAGAATGTTGGAAGATGAGTCTGTTAGAAGTTATATTGGTAGAATGTCAGAAATTATTGCAGGGATAAAATCTTGTGGAGGAACAAAGACAGAGAATGAAGTGATATGAAAAATTCTGAGGACATTGACTCTTGTATTTAAGCAGACAACATAGATGATTGAACAAGTTATACCTTGTACTACAAACTTTACAAGAGAGACTCTTCTTGGAAGATTGGAAGCAACAAAGATGAACCTGAGGTTATCAGGAGACTTACCTAGAATGGAGACAACATTCAGTGCTCTTAGTGTTCACCCTACATTTTCAAGAAGCATCAGTGTGAGATTAGATTATGCTGGCAGCAATAGATCTAGAAATGAAGAAGACAAGAAGATTGGGGAAGGTATTGCCTTGCTTATGAAAAGAGAACTAGACGATAAGAAATTTTTTTAATGTTGGACTTGTCAAGAATACTTTCTAGTATTGAAAGAACTTTAAGTGAAAGTGATACTGAGAATAATGATGAAATAGGATTTGTAGCTATTAAAGAAGAAAATTCTTAAACTAATGTTAAGGAAGAAAAATCCTTAGTTTCCCAATTTGAAAAGAAAGCTGATTGGATTATAAACAATGGTTGTTCACATAATATGACTAGAGATATGAAAAAGTTCATAAATTTTAACAATTATGATGGAGGAGTTGTTAGAGTTGGTAACAATGCACCTTGTTTGATTAAAGGTATAAGATCTATTACTCTTGATGGAAAGACTAATATTGATGATGTTTACTTTGTGGATAGATTGAAACATAATATTTTGAGTGTTGGAAAATTAGTTGATAAGGGATATCAAGTTTGGTTTACTAAGAAAACTTGTGTGCTAAAGGATAAATATGGAAATCTGATTGGAACTGGATCTAGAACTAGAGGTAATGTATTTTAGTTGAATCCTACTGAGATGACATGTTTGATTACTAAGATTGATGACAGTTGGTTATGGCATAGAAGGTTTTGTCATATAAACTTTGATAACATTGTGAAAGTGGGTACTACACTTGTAGTAAGGGATTTTCCTAAAATTATGAAGCCTACTAACATTATTTGCAAAGAATGTGTGATGGCTAACCAAAAGAGAAGTTCATTTCCTAGTAAGAAGTTCACATCGGCAGAGAAGTTGGAGATTGTTCATACAAACTTGAGCGGTCCTACCAGGACTAGAGGATTCTATGAAGAAAGGTATTTTATGATTCTTGTTGATGATTTTACAAGAATGATGTGGATTGCATTTCTGAAAGAAAAATCTGAAGCATTTGATAAGTTTAAGATCATTAAGAACAAAGTTGAGAATGAATCTGGAATGAAGTAAAATGTTTGAGATCTGATAGAGGTGGTGAATTTACTTCTAGAGAGTTTAACACTTTTTGTGAAGTGAATGGTATTAAGAGACAGTTTTCAGCCCCTAGAACACCTGAACAAAATGGTATTACAAAAAGAAGGAATAGATCAGTGACTGAAGTAGCAAGAGCTATGTTATTTGAGAATGATTTAGCAAAGACATTTTGGAGAGAAGTAGTGAATACATCAGTATATACAATGAATAGAGTACAAATCAGAGTAGACACAGACAAGACACCTTATGAATTATGGTTTGGACATGCACCCTCAGTTAAGTATTTTAGAATTTTTGGAAGCAAATGTTATATAAAGAGAGATGATGATATTGGAAAGTTTGATCCTAGAAGTGATGAAGGTATTTTTCTTGGATATTCTTTGAAGAGAAAAGCATATATATGTTACAATAAGAGAACTAAAACTATTTTTGAGAGAGCAAATGTTAAAGTTGATGAAAAGTTCAAAATTTAGGAAAGAATGCTTGATTATGAATCTGATGAAGAAGCTCATCCTAAACCTAACACTGAAACTACTAAATTATTCTATGAGACTGATGGTGAATTATTGAATGAGAGTCATGTTGAAGAGACCAAAGAGGAATCTAGAGAAGAATCTATAGTTGAAGCAAGATCTGAGACTATGACACCGAACAGGTATTTATCAAGACATCATCCTATTGAACAAGTTATTGGAAGTTTGGACATAGGAGTTCTGACTTAGAATAAGGTACATTTATGTTTGATTTCTCAAATTGAACCTAAATCTACTAGTGAAGCTCGTGAAGATGAACATTGGATTAATGCTATGAGGGAAGAACTAGATTAGATAGAAAAGAACAAGACATGGGAATTGGTCCCTAGACCTAAAGACAAGAATGTAATTGGAACTAAATGGGTATTCAAAAATAAGATGAATGAACAAGGAGAATTTGTAAGAAACAAAGCAAGATTGGTATGTAAGGGATACTCATAGCAAGAAGGAATTGACTATGAAGAAAATTTTGCACTACTAGCAAGAATTGAAGCAATAAGAATGTTTTTGGCCTATGCAGCTTTTAAGAAATTCAAAGTGTATCAGATGGATGTGAAGTCAGCATTTCTGAATGGAGAATTGGAAGAAGTCTCCATTGAGTAGCCTAAAGGTTTTACTTTGACTCAAGAAGGAGACATGGTATGCAAATTGAAGAAAGCATTATATGGACTAAAGCAAGCACCTAGAACTTGGTATGCAAGACAGGATAAGTATTTGTTAAAATTGGGATTTGCTAAAGGAATAGTTGATAGCAATCTATGCACAAAAGAAATTGAAAATGGTTTGTTGATTATAGTTATTTTTTTTATGACATTATTTTTGGAGGAGAAGATGAAGCTAGTGACAAATTTGCTGATGAAATGAAGACTGAATTTGAAATGAGTATGATTGGTGAGATGAAATACTTTTTGGGATTATAGATAACAAAAAACAATGATGGTATCTTTGTAAGTCAAAAAAAGTACTTATATGATTTTCTGAAAAGATTTGGAATGGAGGACTGTATACCAGTTGGAACACCTATGGTAACCAAACATAAGTAATCTAGCATAGATGAAACACCGGTAGTTGAGTAGAAGAAATACAAATCCATGATTGGAGGATTGCAGTATTTGACACACACAAGATCGAATATAGCACATTCAGTTGGAATTGTAGCAAGATTTCACGCTGAACCTAGAGAATCACACTATGCAACAATAAAGAGGATACTGAGATATTTAAGAGGCACAATGGACTATGGATTGTGGTATGAAAAATATGATGATTTTACCCTATGTGCATATACAGATGCTAATTGGGGAGGTAGTGTTGATGATAAGAAAAGAACCAGTGGAGGAGCATTTTTCCTTGGAGGAAGATTGGTTTCTTGGCTAAGCAAGAAGTAGAATTGTATTTCACAGAGCACAACAGAAGTAGAGTATGTAGCAACAACAAACAATTGTAACTAGATAATTTGGATGAAGTAGATGCCGAAGGATACTGGAATTAAATTTGTTGAGCTTGTTATTATACATTGTGACAACACCAGTATAGTTAGTATGTCTAAGAATCCTGTACTAAATTCTAAGACAAAACATATAGAGATCAAGTATCATGTTGTAAGAGAGAAAGTTGCTGAAAAAGAAGTCAGACTTTAGTACATAAGCACAAAGGAACAGATAACAAATATATTCACAAATCCTTTGCCTAAGGATACATTTGAGTATCTAAGAGGTATGCTTGGGGTTATGCCCCAACCTACTTTTGAGTAGTGATGTAGTTGGTTTCATCCGTCTAGTAATATATGAGCCCTATCTTTCTTCTAGACTGGATGTTGGTACTTCCTCTATGGGGGAGTATGTGTATCTGAGCTAAGTCATGAGGACTCTAGTAAATGTATTTTTCTTTTGAATAGTGTCTTTTGACATTGATTTTTTGTTGACATAGTGATGAAATTTCTGTCATTGATGTCAATGGGGGAGAAGTATGCATGAAAAACAATATGAGAGAACTAAACAGGATAACGAAGCAAGATTTGATTGATGAAGAGGATTTGAAGAAGCAGTGTTGCAGTATTGGATTTTTGGAACTTTGGACATTTTTAATCTATGTTGCCATCAATGCCAATGGGGGAGATTGTTAGGAATGAATGCTAAAGTGTTTGGCACCCATTCTATAGCATTTGTTGTTGCATTCATGACTATGATTGTCATTGATGTCAACACAGTGTTTTATCGAAGACTTGCAAAGAAGCAGATAGTGTTTTGATTAGCGCACATGGTATATTGCATTTGGAGCTATGAAACATTGAGGATATACTCTTTGATATGTTATATGTCTATGGTTAAGAGTGAAAATAGTAATTCTTTTATTCATGAAAGTTATGATCATTTTGGTGGAAGCAATATTCAGGCAGTGTTCCTGAGTAGCAGTTTTTGGAAAGCGGATGATATCTCCTAATCGGGATGGAATCTAGCTTTGCACAGTTAAAGGGAAGTTAGAGACACATTGATAGTGACATGGATGATAGTGCAAACTTTGAAGTCACATGAGTGAAGATTTATTGTATTTGGAAGCTGACAATTTTATGTAATTTTGGTGTAGCGTGTGGAATATTTTATTTTGTAATTGTATGCTGACTCATTTGTAATTATTTGAGTGTGGTACAAAGGAAGGAATATTTTTCCTTGTTGTATGTAGAAGAGGATAGTAGTGTATGAATATGAATTGAAGAAAAGAGATAAATGTGAAAGTGAATTATGAAGGAAGACATGCGAAGTTTAGAGATTTGAAATTGAGATCTGATGTAGTAGTGAGTGCAGTTTGGCATAGTCAAAGAAGAGGTAACATATTATTTTGTTTAATAATGCAAAGATTATTTGGATAGTGAGTTCAGTGATCTTACCCTGGAGCTGTTTGGTCAGTGGGTCCTTTTGTCTTCCATAACTCTTAACATGGTTAGAATCTTTTAACAGGGATTCAAAATCTCCTAAAAGGGATTTATATGTACTTATGTATTTCATAAGACTCCTAACAAAGTCCATCCTTTCACAAGGAATATTCATAGTAGTGCATCTTTTCTGGGCATCATTCCCACCAGGGTTTACTCTTTGATTAAGAGGTTCCCTAGTCAACATATCTTATGTTATTGTGTAATTGTGTATGAATATCTTTCTATGGTTGCTAATTATATTTCTTATATGGTTTAATGTTGTTGAAGATGATAAAATTTATAATTATCTAATAATTGACTTACCCCCCCCCCCCTCTCAATTATCTTGGTGGACTTTACTTGCTAACAAATGGAAGACTACTTTCAAGATAAAAGGAGGTTTGTATGAGTGGTTGGTTATGCCTTTTAGTTTAACTAATGCATTGAGTACTTTTATGAGGTTAATGAATGAAGTTTTGAAGAAATTCTTGGGTGAATTTGTGATTGTATATCTTGATGATATTCTGATATTCAGTAAGACTAGAGAATAACATTTGTTACATGTTAGACAAGTTTTGTAGAGATTGAAAGATGAAAAATTGCTAATAAATTTGAAAAAGTGTTCATTCATGAAAGAAGAGATTGTGTATTTGGGATTTGTTATTTCAGTTGATGGTTTGAAGATGGATCCTGAAAAGGTTGAAGCTATTTTGAATTGGCCTACACCTATGAATGCTATGAGGTAAGATCATTTCATGGTTTGGCAAGTTTTTACCAAAATTTCATAAAGAATTTCAATTCAATTTGTAATGTTATGACTGAGACTATGAGAGGATACAAAAGAGAATTCAAGTGGACACATGGAGCTGATAGAAGTTTTGAGACTCTAAATTAGAAGGTTGTTGAATTACCTATTTTGGTATTACCTAATTTTAGTAAGGTATTTCAAGTAGAATATGATGCAAGTGGAAGTGCAATTGGAGCTGTGTTGAGTCAAGAAGGTAAACCTGTTGCTTTTTTTAGTGAAAAATTGAATGATGCTAGAAGGAAATATTATGTGTATGATCAAGAATTCTATGCTATTGTTCAAGAACTGAAGAAATGGAGACATTATTTTATACTGAGTCAATTTGTGTTGTATACTGATCATAAGGCTTTACAATCTTTGGGTAGTCAGAATAAGTTGAATCAGAGATATATGAAATGGGTTGAGTATTTGTAGAGTTACACATTTGTGATAAAGCATAAGAGTGGAGTCACTAATCGAGTTGTTGATGCATTTAGTAGAAGAAGATCTTTGATGACCGAGATGAAAATTGAAGTTCTTGGTTTTGATGAGATGAAAGGTTTGTATGAAAATGACCCTGATTTTTTTGAGCCATTGAGAAAGTGTAGAGCACCTATTTCAGATCAATGAGACACTAAATGGGATGAATATTTTATTCAGGAAGGTATGTTGTTTAAAGGTATTCAATTGTGTATACTGAGAGGAGTAATGAGATCTAATTTGATAAAGGAGAAACATAGTAGTGGTTTGGCTGGACATTTTGGTATTGATAAAACATGGAATTTGCTTAAAGAGAAGTACTATTGGTCACAGTTGTATAAAGATGTTCAAAAATTTGTGAAAAGTTGTGGTATTTGTCAAGTTGCAAAAGGAGTAAGTCAGAACACTAGATTGTATACACCGATTGTTGTTCCTGAGAAACCTTGGATTGACATCAGTATGGATTTTGTTCTTGGCTTACCGAAGACAGTAAGAGGTAATGATTCAATATTTGTTGTTATTGATAGATTTTCTAAAATGGCACATTTTATACCTTGTAGAAAGACATTAGATGCAGTACATGTAGTAGATCTTTTCTTTAAGGAAATTGTCAAATAGCATGGATTACCGAGTATTATCTCTGACCGAGACAGTAAATTTGTTGGATATTTTTGGAAAACACTTTGGAAGAAATTTTGCACTGAGTTGAAATATAGTTCTACATTTCAGCCACAAACTGATGGATAGATTGAAGTTGTGAACAAAAGTTTGGGAAATCTTTTGAGATGTTTAGTTGGAGACACGCCGAGTAATTGGGATTCTATGTTAGCACAAGTAGAGTTTGCATATAATAATTCAATGAATAGGAGTATTGGAAAGACACCATTTGAGATTATGAATGGTACACAACCAAGAGGAATATCTGATTTGAGAGATATTTCTAATGAGAATAAGAAAAGTGTTGAAGGAGTAAAGTTTGCTGAGTACATGAAAACATTGCATGAAGATGTGAAGATGAAGTTGGAAGACAGTAACTAGAAATAAAAAGACAAAGCTAATAGATCAAGAAGACATAAAACTTTTGATGTTGGTGATGAAGTGATGGTTCATTTGAAGAAAGGCCAATTTCCTGTTGGAACATATGGGAAGCTAAAGATGAATAAATTTGGACCTTGCAAGATTTTGAAGAAATTTGATAGTGTGAACACATATGAAATTGAGTTACCTGATGACATGGACATATCACCGATTTTCAATATTGCTGATTTGTATGAGTATCATGAACTTGATGAAGTTATAGTACCAACATAATATCCTAAGAAGTAGAAGGATGAGGTTGAATAGATTTTGAAGGAAGGAGTTGGCAAGAGCACAAGAGGAAAATAGTATATGGAGTATCTGGTTAAGTGGAAGAGTAGACTGATGGAAGATAGTTCATGGATTTCACAGTCTAAGTTGGATGCAGCTTGGACCAGGCATACCAAATGATTCAGAGAATTATTTCAAAATAACCCAAGGTGTCTGATGCAGGAGCATCTCAGGTCCTTGGAAATCATGTGTCACCAAAAACATTTTGGAGTTTTGTCTGTGTTGCTTAGTTTCTACTTTGACTGAGTGGGTCATTAGTTGGTCAGTTTCCTTTGGTTATCAAGTGTGGTCATTTCTCTCCTGGGTGGTTGGTTATTTCACTGGCGCTCGACATTGCCTATTTGCTGCTCGATTATCATGCTTACCAATGGGTCTAGTTTTTTTTTCCTATTTTGGATGACTTGTGCATTTATATTGGATCATGAAATTAATATTGGTATCCATCATTAGGAAGCATGTGGTCCTAGATTTGACCATTACTTCTGTTGATTGTGGATCTGAAGGTCGACTCAGCTTGGTAGCTTCTTGTATAAATATAGTTGTTTGGTTGTATTATTATCACCCACCCCATCTCATGATCTATCAATGACCATACCTCCAACTCAAGATCCTACCATCCCACTTTCTTCATTACATGACCCATTTCTCCCATCCACTCCTCCATCTCAAGATCCATTACTATCTCCCAATCCCAGTCAAGATCCCATCGTCCCATCCTCTCCACTTTGTGATCCTCTAACATCCATCCCACCATCATCACTCTATCCCCTTGGTCCACTTAAATTTTTCAATGGTGACCCACTTGAAGAAAAATAAATAAGTTTCATATCTTCCACCATGACACCTAATACTAGATGTTTATCTTATTCGCCAAGTCAAAAATATCCTTTCTTGGATAAAATGCTCAAGAAATGGAATTATCAAGGAAAAGGCCTAAGTGCTCATGAACAAGGAAATTTGGAGCCCATACAGCACAAGAAACATCCAAAATCATGGTGTATTGGTCACATATCTAAAGAAGGCACTTCCTCCAATAATGTTGGTACAACTAAAGAAAAATTCAAGCACCCTTCCAAACCCACCACCACATCTTCCCATCATTCTTCCAAAGCATACAATGCTATTCCTCCTCCTCCATCATTGCAACTGAGGACAACCTATCACATTCCTCCATCATCCTCCAAATCCATTTTGGGTCCCTATGTCCCAAATTCTACTATTGCATATCCTTCACATGCCAAATCCATTTTGGGCCCTTACATCCCAAAATATCATCCCCCATCTTATCCTACTCAATCCTTCATCCAAAATCCAAACATTCCTAGTCAGGATCAACAAAGGCACATTCCTACATCTCCTATCTGCCAATATCCTTCCATCTCTCCATCCACATTTCCTCCATCTCACACATGTTTGCATATTCATTTCAATGCTCCTTGCAATTGGGATGCCATATCAAAAATGCATAAAGTCAAATATCCAAAAGGATCTAAAGATTTCCATGTCCACTCTAAAAGACATGCTCAAGCAAAGCATAATCCAATCAAGTGATCCAAAGCATCCCTATGGCCACAAAGGCCCATCAAATAAAAAATAAAATCCAATATATCCCAATGGTCACAAAGGCCCACCAAAGAAAAAGAAAAGACTATGTGGATCCCAAAGAAAAAAGATGCAATAAAAGAAATATCCACAATGGCATCCAAAGTTGCTAATCCATTAGCTACTCATTCCCCTCCTCCATCTCCTAAATCTATCTTGGGTCCTTATATCCCAAGATCCCCTATCATAACTCCTCCATAATATCTACATATACCTTCCACACCCCATCCACTTCATCCACCCATCTCACAACTTGTGCCAATGTTTGACCTGACAACATCCTCCTATCCTAATCACTTTCCATCATTACATCTAAAATCTTTCTACCACCATCTCTCTCATCCCATGCATATCCCCTATCTCACCAATCTCATCCATACCTTTGCATAATCCACCAATCCCAATAAGGTTGTACCAACATCTAGAAAAATTAGAAAGGTCAGCAAATAATCAGAAAGTCAGTGAAAGATTAGCAAAAGTTAGTAGCAAATCAGAAAATCCATAAAATTTTGAAAAATTGAGAAAAATATCAAAAAAGAAGAAAGAAAGAGAAAAAAATTTGTCCAATGGTGAAAACTTGGCAATTCAAGCACCATGGAAAAGTACCATGATGAAAACCTAGCAAATAGGTGTCATGCGTAATCCCTCCATCTAGCTCCACTCCATGACTGGGGGCATTTTCCTTCCAGTACATCCTATCTAGTATCTACTCCATCCCATTTGTCTCTCACCTCCTCTACCCTCCTTCAGATCTTGATACAGAAACAAAGTCCACCATGTATACATGCTTTTGGCACACCTATCCTTTATCCTTCCATCCTTCATATCAGCTTATCTTCCATCCATTCCCCTTATCCACCTATTATTCCTAAAGCTTCCATCTACCTTCCTCATCCTCTTATCATCTTATCTTCCATCCTATCATACCCCCTCCTAGTGCCTCTGAATACAAGAACTATCCTACGAAGGGGCATCTTTTTCCTTGGTGACATATTCCTTGGAGACCTTATCACATATTCATTCATTTCATCTCCCCATCCTTTCATATATTCCCATTTTTATGCTCCAAATCCATATCTTCCTTCAAGCCAAAATCCTTATCTTCCTCCAATCCTCCCATCCAAATCCCTCAGCATTTCCTCTACACATCCCTCAAAAATTCCTCTACCCACACACCAAAGTGATACCTCCATCCAATCCCCATGCATCCCTTTATCCACATCCCCAAGCAGTCCTCTATAAAAATCCCTCAACAATTCCTCTATCCACATCTCCACGCGATGCCTCCATCCAATCCCCAAGAATTCATCTCTACAAATCCTTCAATATTTCCTCCATCCCCATCCCTCAACATTTCCTCCATCTTTCCATCACCTAGTACTTCCCTTGTCATTGGTATTTAGCTCTAGGCTACCCCCCATGCAATCCAATGTCATCCATTCATATCCTAATGCTAGTAGCAATCTACCATCATATAAAAATCCTATCCATATCCTCTAAGCTATCCAAAACTAAACATAAATCAACCCATCCAATCACATCCTTATTTATTTTTGCAACCCTTGATCTCAATCCAATCATCTTCATTGGGATGCATCCTTCCTAATCCATCATCACTGTACCCACCATCAACCCATCTTGGCTTTCCATATCAACCAGGGCATCATCATGTCTATCTTTGCATCATATCCTTCATCCCCAATCCCTTGTACATATAGTAGTTTTTTCTTTTACATAGTGTTAGTCTTGTCCCCACCTAGGCCCATTTGTACATATGTGTCTTTAGGTCCCATCCTTCGCGTTAGTCAGTCCTTGTGTCATCATGACCTGTGTCCCTATCTAGCTAGCACTTCAATAATCATCCCCAGGCCCCTTTGAGGTTCAAGAATCTTCCATGTCTCTTGCCATAATAATCCTAGTTTATCAATCCATCATTGGTTTTCATAGGATGTATCCTTCCTCATACTAGACCAATCAAATCAATCATCATCCATCATCCTCCCTATGGCAAAAGATTTTGTGAGATGCTCTTTATTTCTCTCGTACTTTTGGATCTTTGTTTATCTTTTATCTTGGGCTTCCTTGGTCCACCTCTTTATGGTTGCTATGATCCTTTATATCATGGTGTGCCATGAATGGTGAAACTTGGGGCCAGGTCTTGATCTTTTCTATCTATCAGTCAATCGGATATGACCCTTGCATTTACAACATGTAATCCTCTATGGTTACATGGTGCACTTGGGAAATATCACTTGTTTTTGGGTTACCCAACATCATTTCCACCTTGAGCCTTTTGGGACTCATGTGTGATGCTAGGGAAATCTTTGCATGTTTGTTGTGTCAGTCTCATGAAATGTCTTTGACAGGGCCTTGAGTTCCTAGTAACCTTGGCAGGTCTTAGATAGTGCTAAATCAAAATAAGTTCTCACTACATGACATCTCCTATTTTGGAGGTGCCAAATCAAGCTCTTAAACTCTCCAACCACTTATTCACTCATCCTACATGCATCGTCTTATCCATTTCAAGAGTACACCCATGTTCTCTTCAACCCACCCATCCTCTCGAGGGGGTATCATCATCCTTATCTCCCATCAATCATTTCTCCTAGCCACTCTTCTGATTGACTGGGGAACCCTTTCCAATTCAACCATTTTCTTTCTAACCCTATATTTTAATTTTCTTTGAAATGATGCTACTCTGTAACACTATCTCAAAGAGGGGCAAAATGTAGACACCTAAATTTGATTACATTATTTAGTAATCTTATTTAGTTTTCTCCTAAGACATCTTATTAATTAAATATTATTATTTGATTAATTTATGTCATCTCCTAGTTAAATAATTTAATTAATTAACTATAATCTAATTAATTATCTAAATGACAAAGCTATAGTCTGATAATTAATTAATCCCTATTCTTCTATTAATTTAAATAGATGCACATATCTAATTAAATTAATTCATAAAACCCCTTTTTCCTCCCACTTGGAATTAAATAAAATATTTAATTCTAAAACCCATACTAATCCCCCTTAATTAGCTAATAACCCATGCTTAGCTAATCTAACCTTCCACTCATTCTCTCTCCTCCCATCACATCCTCTTAATCCCCTACTTACCATCTAATCCAAAGCTAATCACCCCTTAAACATTTGCACAATCATAATCCAAGGATCAAGAAATGCTAAGCCAACCCAAGTCAACCCTCATGTCACATCATCATATCCTCCAATGTCAAATCATAAAGTCTCTTACACATCTCTTACACATTCTTACACACTTTTCCCCTCTCACATCTCCCAAAATGGTCACATTCCTCAAGGACTTGGCCTCTCCTCTCATCCTCCCCCATTGTGACACTTGTCACAATGCTATGCATTTGAGAAAGCAAAATCCATGTGCTCTCTCTTGGATGCATCTCAACCCTTCCTCAAGTTTGCATCTTGACCATCCATTCACCTCCCATTTGCCTTTAAATTGAAGCTCCTTCTCCTTCATTTTCATCCATATTTTATGCAAAGTTATAATGCTAGTTTGAGAGCCTAAAAACTACCAAGCTACCATTATAATGTCAAAATATCCATTGAAGCTTTAGCATTAGCATTTGGGCACACATATCTCCATCATTTGCACAACATCCATTCAACAAGGAAGGTATGCATTGCTTTTGGGTTTTTAGTTTAAGCTTTCTTTGGTCTAATCTTAAGTGTTTATCTAGCTTGTTTTGTTGAATGTTTATCTTGCTTTGAATTCCTTAACACTACATTTTGGGTACTTACAATTGATACTAATGATTCTTGCAATTTTGAAGACATGCTTATGAGTGAAATTATTAGTCCTAATGAGGTCAAATGTGATGATTTATTATTTATGACTAATGATAATTATAAAAAGGATCATAGTCTGGGTGTTTTGCCTTTTGAAACTTGTTGTAATGACATGTATAGTACATCACTAACGAATATGTGTTCTTGTGTTTTGTATGCACTTGAGAAGGATGGAGTGGTGTACCATGAGATAAGACCTCTAGAAGAAGAAATCACACTAAGTGAGTACATTCCCATGGTTGGGAACTCACTAAACTAGGTTGTATCTATCTGTTATCCCTTGCTTTTTGATGATTTTTAGTTTGAGTATGATAAAGGAAAAATAACTTGTTTGAGGACTAATCATGATAATGGAGAGTTGCCACAACTTTTGATTTTGTGTAATTTGTACCCATAATTTAAATAAAAATTATCTAAATTTTATTTTTTTGAGTACAAAGATGAGTTTGCATTCCTTAGAACTTTGTAGGGTGTGTTATTACTATTTCATGGAAAGAAAAATCAATTAATAAGAAACTCATATGCTTGTTGTTCTAATTTTTTTGTATATAATTTAACTTTAGTTGTAATTAAGTAGGTGTTAGTTACTTTCCCTTGTGTTCTAGTGGTTAGTTTTTTTTTGTTAATGTGTTAGTCTCATTCCTTGTTGCTTGAGTGTTTTTTGTTTCTGTTTGTCAGTCTGGGGAAAAGAGAGTTTTTGTCGAGGCTTTTTCCTAGCAAGTGGTTCATCCCAAGTGGTTCTCAATAGGAGGAAAAGGTATTTATTTGTCAATTTTTTTTAAATAAATTTGTCTTGAAAGAGACTATATACATGGATTATGAATGGTGATACCTTTCACTAGAAATCAAGTTGATATTCAAAGTCAATTATCCTCAACACATTACACACCTTAAACACAATATTTTGGTTGTTGGTTTCTCGAGTAAGTATTAGTTGGATTTGATTGGAGCCTATTGTTATGGGTGACCTCAAATCTAAAAACCCTTCTTTGTCTACATCTTGACTTGAATGGACAAAATCAAAAGGAGGAACGCGTAAAGAAAGGTCAACCAGGGGAAAAATAAAAGTTCAAATACTTGGATGGCACAACCTAATTGCTGCCTAGGTTTCCAAAAAAGAGAGATAAAAGAAGAGATCATAAATGTGAATGCTAAGGTAGCATAGCCTAAGTGCTACATTAGCATGCCAAAAGTACTAAATTGAAGACAATTGAAAAAGTGACAATAATCAGAGCATAATGGCTCAAGAAAACTCACCTTTTATGTAAATGATGTTGACTCTAAAAGAGCCCTCCAAACAATAAAAGAATCTTATATCTTGTCAAAAGATAGAGAAGGGTGACTCTAGCAACCTCTATCGGGGCTATGAATGCTTGACTAGTAGTAGAGAAAGGTTAGAATGAGATTATAGAAGTTTATGAAAGTAAGAAAAGATTGGTTCCAAGTGCTTCTCATCTAGGAAACCTTCATCAAAGTATTGAAAGAATGAACACACAAATGCACTCACTGGATGAAACAACAAAGGACTTCAATTTTGAAAATTTGGTGAAAGAATGTTTTCATGAATGGTGCTTGTGTTCAGTTTATTACAAGACAATTTTGAGAGAATGTTTTCTAGTAAAGAAATTCCTTGGCCATTTCTCCTTTTATTGGGGATATTTGTTGTGGTTCCACAACAAACACCCCATTTTGGCCACTTGGCCTAATGGGGACCCCCTTTATTTTTAGCATCTTTTTGTTGTCTTTGAGGTTTTGGTTTGTTTTTCTTCTGCAATTATCTTAGATAAAATTTTCTTTATGCTTTCAATAAGACATTACTGACAACTTTTTTTGCATGCAAAATTTTGGCACCCACCTTTTGAGATTTACAAAGAAATAGCGAGGAAAGATCATATCCATGAGAGTACTAATATTTTTGGAAATCCAAGAAGTGATAGAGAAGTTTTAAAGAGCTCACCCCAAAATTATTCCAAAATGCCAAGTCTTCAATTTTGACAAGTTCAGAGAATTTCAACACTTAGCCATTTTTTCAGTTCTGGTAGATTTTCAGAGTTTCGGAGTTGCTGGGAGTTTCATTGTTCGAAAGCCCAAGATTCTTCCTAGCATGGATTTTTTGGGACTTAGCTAATTTTTCCATGGAAAAAAACTTTTTGACACTTAGACAATTTTCGGCCTTCCTAGATTTTCGACCTTCCTAAATTTTTGGCCTTCCTAGATTTTCAGCCTTCCTGAATTTTTGGCCTTCCTAAACTTTCGACCTTCCTAAATTTTCAGCCTTCCTAGATTTTTGACCTTCCTAGATTTTTGGTCTTCCTAAATTTTCAGCCTTCCTAGATTTTTGGCCTTTTTGGCCTTCCTAGTTTTTTGGCCTCCAAAAGTTTGAAAGTTGATGGACAAAAAAATTTTAACACTTAGAAAATTTTCAACCTTCCTAAATTTTCGGCCTTCCTAAATTTTCAGCCTTCCTAGATTTTTGGGCTTTCGGCCTTCCTAGTTTTTCATCCTCTGAAAGTCCGAAAGTTAGTGGAGAAGTGGTTTTGACACTTAGACATTTTTGTGAACATCATTTTTCAAGGCAACGGTTGGGATTCAAAATTTCTGGGGCACGAATGTCACTTAACTCCAGTCTTCTCCAACTTGTTTTTTCTATCAGAAGGGTCACTTCCAGAGGGTCATTTTTACATGATTTGAGGGCCTCTTTTAATGGAGTCGATGAAGAAGAACTATAACAAAGAATAAAGGGAAAGATCACAAGTTTCATGAAGAATATGCATGAGTTTTAGCTTTATTTTTGAGTTATTTTATGTATGATCCGCTCAAGTTTTGTAATGCATGAGGTTTAATTCCATGCTAGGATAGTTTCAATTAGTTTTAGAGATAGTTCCTTTCATTTAATCTTTATTTTAGATTTATTTTTGAGTTTCATACAAATGAAATCCTAGCTGCAAAATTGAGAGCACAACTCTATAAATTGTATGAACTTAATGTAATGAGGGTCAGATTTTAGCATAATACAATACATACAATTGGTGCTTCAATCATGGTGTGATTCTTTTGCTACCTTTGTGAAATTTATGAATGTGTGAATTGCTCATTTTTTTATTTCAAAGAACTGGTTCATTGTGTGGTGGTTGAAATCTATGATTCTTTAGATTGGTGTTTGCTAGTGTTACACCACTTTGTTGTGATGAATTATTGAGATCTTCCTTTTTGTTGCTTTGAAGATAAACTTGTCTCATGTGTGTGCACATCCATGGTGGCTTCATGATCTGATGATTTTTATCTTATTATACATCTGGGTTTACTTCCATTGATGATTGCATCTACTTGGCTGAGATTGTGATTCATTTAGATCTTTGTTTTGTGGGTTTCCTCATCTTCTCAGTATTTTAATTTGTGAAGCAGTGTGATATTGGTTGATGTCCATTAGTTTCTTTCAAAAAATTTCCTTTGAATTCTCATTACCCTACCTCTTACTTTCTTTGCAAATCAATTACAGTAGATTAATTAGATTTATTTTTCTTTCTATTTTAAAATCTAAAAATCCAAAAAGATAAATATTGTGGTGTTTTTAAGTTTGTTTCACAACCCTTCAAGATATGAACCAGCAAAGGCCTCCTTGTAAACAGATTCACATTTGTCTTCAGTTGAGCTATCCAAGTGGTTGAGACCTAGCCCAAAAGGAACCTTGAGAGTTATTAATATCATTCTTCAAAGAGGGGGATTTTCTCATGTAAATTCCTAGTTGTTTTCTCCTGTAAAAATGACACTCAACACTTGGCATACCAACAATACCTCTCATGACCTCAGTGATCATGTCATTCTTCATCAGTTCCATCTTCAATCTAAAATCAAATTTAACCTTCTCTATAATCTTGATTACATAGCATCACAAAGATCTGCAATCACTCTAGGGTCCAACCATCCTGGAGGCATCCTTCAAGATCTTCAAAAACCCGAGACAAAAAATCACCAACCAAGGTCCTGGTGCAACATCCTCAACTCAGAGATCAGTTCACACACTTAATAAATTCAAGCTTTGATACCATCTAATATAGTCTAACTAAGGAGGATCCAATAAAGGACTATCCAAACTTGTAGCCAAACACCAACAATGTAGAATAACACAATAAGATAGTGTTTCAATATAATTTCATTAAACATGCCCGGATGTAAGGCCTTTTGGGTTAGGGCCAAATACAATCACTTACAAAGTATTTATGCAATCTCCTAGCTAATCCAACTCTAAAACACATCACCAATAGATGGAAACACTAAGGCAGATCTAAACTTGAGCTCGCAAGCCACCAAGAAATCTCCTTGTCTCTTAGGATGCAAACCACTAGCTCTTTTATTACAAGTATCAGATAAACAATCTGATCTTCAAGATCTCGCGGGATCTAACTTCTATCCTTCTCTGCTAATCTACCACTGACTCACTTCTAAACATCTACCCAAATGCTCCTTAAATACATTTCCTCAACCACAAGTCCACTAGAAGAAATAACTAACTCCTAAGTCAAGTCAGCTTCTACTACAAACAAATATTAAATGCAAAAATAGTCAGCTCTCAAATAGCCTTACAAACATTTAATTATCCATGTCGGCCTCTAGATCCACATAGGAGAAAACATAAAAAGCTACCATCATTAAATACACCAAGTCATCTAACCAAAAATTCAAGAACTCTTGTCAGTAAACTAGAACTACCGAGCACCAGTCAAACAATTGAGCACCAGTCAAACAACTGAGCATGCCAAGCATTACTGAGAAAGCACCATAAGCACTGCCAAGTAAAAGTTCCATTAAGCGCTAAAGGTTTTACTAAGTTCCTTCAGTGACCAAGCTTCTTCAATAACCAAGACTGTTAGTTAAAGCTGCAATTGAGCAACATAGAACTACTTCAACACACTACCATGCAAATTTTCCAAGTAACTTATAATGCACCTGCATCAAATAATATAAAAGAAGAGTTTGGTGAGTATGTTGATGAATGGGAGAAAATACAAGAAGAAGAAAGAAAGCTAGATGAACTTGTTGTTAATATGATTTAGAACAACAGAGAGTGGGGGTGAATCAATTGTTCTCAGGTCCAGATGTATAATATAAAATTTTAAACACTTCAACAACTTAGATCTAACAACCAACAACTACTTAGTTAATAAAGAATACATATCAAAAACATATAATAGTTCAGTCCACTATCCAATAGTATTTAACTTGCAAAACACATAAATTTTCAAACAAAACATTCACACAAGCACTAACACCAAGATTTATAGTGGAAACCCAATTTGGGAAAAACCACTTTGTAACATGCTACTGATATTTTCACTCTTCTAAAGTGAGCTCTATGAAAAGCCAACCCTATCAAAGGTTTACAAACACACTGCTAGGTGTGACCTGGTTAAAGGATTTCAACCACCCTGTTAGGAGTGTGCCTTGTTAAAGGACTTAAGTACATTCCATTAGAATGAAACCTTGATTAAAGGATTTATAAAATGATTGTTAGGTCAACCTTGATTAAAGGATTTAAACTGATACAATGATTAGAAAGTAACAACAATGTTTGATCTAAAAATATACAACTCACTTTTCAAATAATAGATCCAATTCTTACATATATATGTTGGCTTACTGACTGAGATCCATTTCCATCTCCATCATTGATCTACTCATAAATCCCTTCAAGAAATCACAACTCCTTCTCCTTCATCCTTTTTTTCTTATTCAGTCAATAACAATAACAACTCCAACATATTGCTTCAACCTCACACTTAGGTTTCCTTAATACCTCTTCGATAGATCGATCCAACTTTTTCTGCTTAATCTCCTCCATAGATTTTAAGGTTAGGTTAGATTCATCAAATCCTTCCAACATTATGTTCTTCATCCATTATTCTAGAAACATCTCTAATCTCTTTATGGAATTACAATAAAATAGTTTACAGTGCATTGAATGCTTCCATACATTCAATAAATAAAGTCAACATGATTTACATAATCCAAGAATTCAACTATGTCAGCTAGGAATCTAAATTCTTCCTCAAATGTAAATTACTGATGCTTGGTCAATACTGTATTCAACTCCTCAATCATCACTGCATAGCCCGATCACCACTGAAAATTTTTCCTCGACTAGTACTGTCTTCTTCGGTAATAAACTAATGTTCAGTCAACACTAAATTTACTTGGCATATACTAGCTCAGTCGACACTAACATCACTCGACTTAAACTAGATTTCTCACTTTTTCTCAGTTAAGCCTACTTGTTAAGTCTTTCTTCTCACTTAGATAAGAAATACATCATATTATCATTGTGCCACATAATCAAGTACCCATTGAAGTATCAAGATAACTCAACCTTTCCTTAGGTGCTATTGTTATCACCTTTTCCCCAATCCTTCTCAACAATCAAATAGATATAGTACTTTCTTAGATAACAACAGTCTTAATAGTTAAGGTTTGACATCAATGACAATACAACAATTGCTTCAATTGCAGTTTCCAACAATCTCCCTCTTTGGCATTGATGGAAACACCATATGAATAACACATGTTCACCAACCAATCCAAAACTTGTCTTTACTTCAAAAATATTATAATATCCTTAGCTTCATTCTGATTCTGAATCACTTAGCCTTGCTTGCATGACCATCCACAGAGTAACTTCTACTTAATCTCTTCTTTGTTCCTTTCCTCTAAATCTCTCCCTCTTACTTGATTTTCCATGAAATCTCACAATGTTTTATTCATCTTATTCATCTCCCTTTTTGACAATAATGCCAAAACAACAACTAAAACATGCATGTTTCAGATGTTGATGTCATCTTGTTAGTTTAGTAACAATATTTCTCCCTCTTTCATCTTTGCTTATGACTGATTAACAACTTTTCTATACTTTTCACAACTCTAGGCTGCTCCTAAAGTGTGGCCTTTTTCTGCATCAATTTGTCAAATACTCTTTTATAAAACATTTGATGCAGTGCTCCTAGCTTGACTAGGCAGCCTTAGTGAGGGGAAAAACCCCTAATTTTCCTCTCAGATATTCATGAGCTTCTTTAGGTAAGGCTTTAGTGAATATGTCTACTAGTTGTTCCTTTGTATTCACATATTCTATTCTGACCTCTTTATCTTGTACCAATTCCCTCAAGTAATGATACTTGATGGTGATATGTTAGGTCTTTGTGTGCATCATTGGGTTCTGAGATATGTTAATAGCACTTGTGTTGTCATAGTAGATGACAACTTGTTTAGTGATCTCTTCTTTCATGCCTATCAACAATTTCTTTATCCATACCAAGTTTGAACAATTCACTGCAATAGCTACATACTCGGCTTCAGCTATAGATTGGGAAATGTAATTTTGTTTCTTGCTTGTCCAAGAACCTAATATCTATCCAAGAAAGAAAGCTCCACCACTAGTACTCTTTTTATCATCCACATTTCCTACCTAATCTGCATTAGTATAGACTCTCAGTTCAAATCTTTCATGCTTCTTATAGTATAGTCCATAATCTACAGTCCCTTTCAAATATCTCATTATCCTTTTTACAACCATCATATGAGTTTCCTTAGGATTGGCAAAGAATCTTGCCACAATCCCAACTTCTAGAGCAATATTTGGTCTACTGTGAATAGCATACTACATCTTTCCAATCATGGACCTATACAAAGTCTGGTTTACTTCAGCAGCAATATCATTTTTAGATAATTTTTGTCTAGTATCCATGGGAGTACTTAATGGCCTTGAATCCTCCATACCAAAGGTTTTTAGTATCTCTTTGACATATTTAGACTGGGTGATGAAAATACCTTTCTCCATCTAATATACTTGTAAACCAACAAAGAATTTTATCTCCCCAAACATTGACATTTCAAATTCAGTTTGCATCTCATTTGAAAATGTCTTACATAGGGAATCTTGTCCACCAAATATGATATCATCTACAAAAATATTATCTAACAATATTCCTTTACCTTCTTCATCTTTCATTTACAAATTTTTGTTGTCATTTGTTCTTGAGAATCCAATCTGTATCAAGTAATTGTGTAGCCTCTCATACCATGCTCTGGGGACTTTCTTTAGTCCATACAACACCTTATTCAGTTTGCAAACCATGTGTCTCTTGTTTGGATCAAAAAATTCTTTAGGTTGTTCAATGTACACTTCTTCTTCTAATATACCATTTAAAAATGTAGACTTGACATCCATTTGGTATACCTTGAAATCTCTATAGGCAGCATATGCAAGTAGAGTTCTCACTCCTTCTAATCTTGCTATAGGGAAAAATGTCTCCCCATAGTCTATTCCTTCTTCTTGCACGTAGCCTTTGCATACCAGCCTTGCTTTGTTCCTTGTGATTTTTCCATGTTCATTAAGCTTTTTTTTTAATACCCATTTTTTTCCAATGATATTTTTGTTTTTTGGTCTCGGCACTAGGGTCCAGGTATCATTCTGTTCTATCTAGTCCATCTCCTCATTCATGGCTTGAATCTAGTCTTCATTTTCTAGTGCCTCCCTTGTTGTTTGAGGCTCGAATTCACACAATAAACATGTAGGGTCTCTTAACTTTCTTCTAGTCAGAACTCCAGTTTCCTTTTCTCCAATGATTTTTTTAGGCTTGTGATGTCTCCTTACATACTGTGAAAAAATAGGTTCTTCTTTCTTTTCTCCTTTATCTTTAGGTTCACCAATAAGATTGTCAGATTCAGCTTCTAATAGCTCGGCAACCTCTTCCTGATACTCGAAAGCATCATCTTGTCTCTTGGAATTTCCTTCATGTTATTCAGCATTAGTTCCCTGATGCTCGACATTTCTTACCTAAGACTCTACATTAGGTTCAAGTGTGTTACTTGCCTATCCTTCTTCTATATAGACAAAAGATCTATAATCTTCTGGTTCTCTCTTGCTCTCCTGTTCATTTTTCTCTACATATTGACGCGGGGGCAGGGTAGATACAAGCAGAATTGAGTCCACTTGAACCCACAACAAGCCCTTGCTCAAAGGTACATAATGGAAGCAATATAATATCACATGAAATCAATGGAAACACAATGGATATGAGACAATCAACTGGTAGTAACAACAAAAAATTATATTATTTCTTTCAACATGCCCGACTATGAGGCCTTCCGGGTTTCGGCCTTATACAATAAGAATTATGAATTCAGAATTATAGTTTGCATCCTATCTTTTTATCCAATGATTTATCTTGATAATAATTCCTATATCTCACCCATGATTCTCTACTATATCGGTCTAGACCCCTTATATAGCCAGCTAAGCCACAGGTCGGCCAGTCAGGCATTTAATTACAATATAGGTCCAGTCTCAAGATTTAAACCAAAACTAATGCTAGAATGAATATAAATTGATGCACCTTTGGATTTAGGTCCTAACTTCACCCAAGAACATTCCTTTAATTTTGAAAGGTCCCCTATGAGCACACATAACATCACAAGAAGAAACACCACATGTTTCACCCAAAAACTGGTAGGAAATAGGTCCTGAGGAAAAATAGGCATAACTTTTTACTCATAATGAATTGGATTTTGTGCTCTTGGTAAATGATATTAATTTAGGTCCAATTTAAGTCCTTAAGTTCACTAAATAAAATTCCTTATCGATCAAGGTCTCCAACATGAACAATCAGCACCAAAACTGCAGTAACAGCTCAGATGTGAAAGCTGGTAGAAAATAGGTCTTGTGCCAAAAAGGCCATAACTTTTGACTCATAATGAATTGGAAGCTATGCTCTTGGGGAATGATATTAATTTAGGTCCCTTAAGTGAGAAAAATAATATTCCTTATGGATCAAGAGAACCAACATGAACAATTAGCACCAAAACTACAGGAAAACACTATTCCGATGGTAAGGAAAATAGTTGTAACTTTGAAACAATCCATCCAAACTTGATGTGCTCATAGGAAAAGGTTACCAAATAGGTCCCCAAAATGATGTAAGATTCACACAACATGAAACTATAAAATTCAAATATTATAAAGAAAACTACAGCAAACAGGTACAGAAATCAGAAAATGTTTTTGCTTGATGCAAGATTGCCAAAGACCCGAGATGCTCCTGCATCAGATACCTAGGGTAAATAAAGAACTGATGTCCACATTAGGAACTACTCATACTCTAACCTAAATCATAAACATCCAACTCAACTTGTGTAATCCATGAACTATCCTCAATTGGCTTGTCTTTCCACTGAACTAGATATTCCATGTTTTTTTTTACTCTTGTACTCTTGCCAACTCTACTATTCAAGATCTTTTCAATGTTGTCACTATTCTTCTTAGGATAGTTTGGATCATCTTCTATCTCATCATTTGATTTAAAGTACTCAAATATATCAGCAATGTTGAATATAGGTTATATATCCATGTCCTCTAGCAATTCTACTTCATAAGCATTTCCACTGTCAAACTTCTTTTGAATCTTACAAGGTCCAAACTTCTTCATTTTCAGCTTGTTGTAGGTACCAAATAGAAATCTATTCTTATTCAAATGAATCATAACCTCATCTCCAACTTCAAAAGATTTATGTCTCCTTCTCTTGTCTGTTCTTTGTTTATATTTCAGATTACTATCCTCCAAATTCTTTTTAACTTCATCATGTAAAGTTCTCATGTATTCTGCAAAATGATTAGCTTCCACACTTCTTCTAGTCTCAGTAGGTAAATCTCTTAGCCCTATGGTTCCCTTAGGATGAAATCCATTAACAATCTCAAATGGTGTCTTCTTAGTGCTTCTATTCACTAAATTATTATATGCAAACTCTGCTTGTACCAAAATCAAATCCCAGTTAGCAGGTTTCTCTCCAACTAAACATCTCAACAAGTTTCCCAAACTTCTATTCACAACTTCAGTCTATCCATTTGTCTGAGGGTGAAATGTAGAACTAAACTTCAAATTAGTATTCATCTTCTTCCAAAGTGTCCTCCAAAAATAACCAGTAAACTTAGTATCTCTGTCTGAAACAATAGATTTAGGCAAACCATGCAATCTTACCACTTCCTTGAAGAATAATTCAGCTACATGCAATGCATCAGATGTCTTCTTACATGGTATGGAATAAGCCATCTTAGAAAATCTATCAACCACTACCAAAATAGAATCATTACCTCTCTGAGTTCTAGGCAATCCAAGAACAAAGTCCATACTCACATCTTCCCAAGGTCTATCAGGTACAGGCAAAGGTGTATACAATCTCAAATTTTGACTAGTTCCTTTTGCTATTTGGCAAATTTTGCAACCTCTAACCATTCTTTGTACATCTCTGTAAATCTATGGCCAAAAGTATCTTTTTGAAATCAAATTTGTTGTCTTATCAATCCCAAAATGTCCAGCAAGTCCACCACTATGTTTCTCCTTCATTATGTTCTCTCTCATAGATCCTCTAGGTATGCACAACTAAACTCCTTTAAACAACATGTCTTCTTGAATGAAATAATCAGACCACTTATCACTCACTCTGTGTTCTTTACAAGCTTTCCAAGGCTCTGAAAAATCAATGTCAGCCTCATACAAATACTTTAAATCATTAAAACCAAGTACTTCAACTCTCATTTCTGTCAGCAAATTTCTTCTTCTACTCAAGGTATCAGCAACCTTATTTGACTGGCCACTCTTATGCTTCAATGAAAAGGAAAAACTATGCAAGAAATCAACCCACTTCATATGTCTCTGATTTAACTTATTCTAACTTCCCAAATACTACAAAGCTTTATGGTCAGTATACAACACAAAATCTTTAGGCATCAAATAATGTCTCCACTTCTTCAAAGCTTGAACAATAGCATAGAATTCCTGGTCATAAACTGAATATTTTCTCTTAGCATCATTCAACTTTTCACTAAAGAAAGCTATAGGTTTTCCTTCTTGACTCAAAACAGCTCCAATTGCACTACCACTAGCATCACATTCAACTTGAAAAACTTTATTAAAATTAGGCAAAGCAAGTGTAGGAAACTCTGCAATTCTTTGTTTCAATGTTTCAAAACTCCTTTGTGCTCCATGTGTCCATTTAAAATCCTTTTTATCTCCTCTCATAGTTTTAGTCATTGCATTACAAATAGAACTAAAATTTCTGATGAACTTCCTATAAAAACTTGCCAATCCATGAAATGATCTTACCTCTCCAACATTCTCTGGTGTAGGCCAATCAAGTATAGCTCTCACTTTCTCAGGATCCATCTTTAATCCATCAGTTGAAATTACAAAACCAAGGTACACAATATATTCTTTCATAAATGAACATTTCTTCAAATTAATCAGCAACTTTTCTTCCTTGAATCTCTGCAATACTTGTCTGATATGTTCAAGATGTTCCTCCTTACTCTTACTGAATATCAAAATGTCATCAAGATATACAATCACAAACTTACCCAAGAATCTTTTCAAAACTTCATTCATCAGCCTCATAAAAGTACTAGGTGCATTAGTCAAACCAAAAGGCATAACCAACCATTCATACAAACCTTTAGTAGTCTTAAAAGTAGTTTTCCATTCATCCCCTTCTCTGATCCTTATCTAATGATATCCACTTTTCAAATAAATCTTTGTGAAATACTTTGCTCCACTTAAATTGTCCATTATGTCATCCATCCTAGGCAAAGGAAATCTATACTTTATTGTTATCTTTTTTATAGCTCTAGAATTAGTGCACATTCTCCATTCTCCATTCTTTTTAGGTGCTAATATAGTAGGTATTGCGCAAGGACTCAGACTTTCCCTAATTAAACATCTTTCAAGAAATTCTTGCACTTGTCTATTCAATTCAGTCTTTTCATTAGGTGTCAACCTATGTAGTGCTTTATTAGGCAAACTAGCTCCAGGTATCAAATCCATACAATGAATTATACTTCTCATAGGTGGTAAACCATTAGGTACATTATCAGAAATGATGTCATAAAATTCATTTAGTAAAGGCTTAACTTCAGGTGCATGTTCTAACTCATCTTGTTTCTCAGTTTTTCTTGGAATAAAAGAAAAGCAAACATTCTATGCTTTCATTTCTCTTGCAAACTTTTTACCATCAACCAAACATACTCTAACTATGGTACAGTGACTTTCATCAAACTTCTCTATCAAAGGCAACAACACTTGTTTCTTTCCATCCATCAAAATAGTATATTGATTCAATCTACCATCGTGCAAAGCTTTCCTATCATACTACCAAGGTCTATCCAAAAGAATACGACAACAATCCATAGGCATAATATCACACAAGACTTCATCATGACAATTCCCAATTTTGAATTTAACAAGGCATTGTTCACTTACAAGTAGTTTATGCTCCTTCTAGATCCAAGCAATATGGTAAGGCTTAGGATGTTTCAATCTTTGCAACTGCAATTTGCTAACCAGCTCTTCAGATGCCAAATTATCAAAACTTCCACTATCAATGATTACCTTGCAACATTTATCAACGATCTTACATTTGGTTCTAAACAAACTTTTCCTCAAAATAGGTTCCTCATCAGCTTCTTCATTCCACAAGATCCTTCTTAGCATCAAGTTCTCACCATGTTTAGGTTCATTAGACATTTCCTCAACTTCTTCACAAGCCAAATTATTTCTACCATTACCTCCAGTCTTCTCTCCAGAGTTAGTACATTCAAAAGTTCTATGTCCTTCTTCACCACATTTGTAACAAGTACCTTTAAACTAAGATTTCTCTTCCCTTCTACCATTATTTTTATTTCTAGAGTAACCAGTATAGCTACCTCTAGAGTAATTACCTCTTTTAGTAGGCTCATCTTTCCATCCTTTATCTTGCACTGAATTTTTAGATCTACCACTTTCTCCATTAGATCTACCTCTGCTTCTCTAAAATCTGCCACCTCTTCCTCTTTGTCTTTGATCATGTCTTTTTGTCAATCTTTCTTCAGCCTTCAAAGAAAATTGGTATGCTTCTTCCACACTATCAATCTTCACATACCTAATCTCATCTTGATTAGATGTCCTTAGGCCATTCAGATATCTAGCCACCTTCTCAACTTCATCATCCACATGTCCAGATCTGATATCCAATTTGTAAAATTCCTTAGTATATTCTTTCACACTCATGTCCTTTTGTCTCATATTTTGCATCTTTCTCATCAAACTAACTTGGTAGTCAGCTAGAAGAAACTTCTTCTTCATCTTTCTGAGCATCTTCATCCATGTTTTGATCTTTTCTTTTCCTCTCTTCTATCTCTCAGTTTGCAAATGATCCCACCAAAGAGACGCATGCCCTTTCAACTTTGTGATTGGTATCTTAACCTTCTTATTATCAGGAGTACCTTCATACTCAAAGTATTTATCCATCTCAGAGATCCAATCCAAAAGTGTATCGGTCTCAAGTCTTCCATCATAGCAAGCAACTTCAACTACAAGTCTGGAGTTAGCCTTAGACAAAACTCTCAAAAGTCTTTCCTCATCTTGTTCAACTTCAGGTTCATCATTAGGTGCTTCTTCTTCTTCTTCATCACTAACATCTTTAAGATGTACTCCTCTTCTCTGGGATATCTCTACAACTTCAAGCCTAGTTGCAATTTGCCTCAACATATCCATGATGGCATTATCATTTCCTCTACCATGAACCATCTTGACAATCAAGTTCCAGCAAGATCATAACCTTCTGCAAGTTATAGGTCAGATCTCAAATGTGCCACCCTACAGCCAAATCCAATAAGGTTCTCCATGATCCAATCCACAAGAAAGAACTCGCTCTAATACCACTTGACGCAGGGGTAGGGTAGATACAAGAAAAATCAAGCAGAATTGAGTCCACTTGAACCCACAACAAGCCCTTGCTCAAAGTTACACAATGGAAGAAATATGATATAACATTAAATGAATGGAAAAACAATTGATATGAGACAATCAATTGGCAGCAACAACAAAGAATTATATTATTTCTTTCAACATGCCCGACTGTGAGGCCTTTCGGGTTTCGGCCTTATACAATGAGAATTATGAATTCAGAATTGCAGCTTGCATCCTATCTTTTTCTCCAATGATTTATCTTGATAATCCTTCCTATATCTCACCCATGATGCTCTACTACATTAGTCTAGACCACTTATATAGCCAGCTAAGCCACGGGTCAGCCAGTCAGGCATTTAATTACAATATAGGTCCAGTCTCAAGATTTAAACCAAAACTAATGCTAGAATCAATATAAATTGATGCACCTTTGGATTTAGGTCCAAAATTGACCAAAGAACATTCCTTTAAGTGTGTAGGGTCCCCTATGAGCACAAAAAACATTGAAAGAAGAAACACCACACATTTCACCCAAAAACTGGCAGGAAATAGGTCCTGAGGCAAAATAGGCATAACTTTTTACTCATAATGAATTGGAGTTTTTTCTCTTGGGGAATGATATTAATTTAGGTCCCCTTGAATCTCTTAAGTTAAAAAAATAATATTCCTTATGTATCAAGAGAACCAACATGAACAATCAGCACCAAAACTATAGGAAAACACTGTTCCGACGGCAAGGAAAATAGCTGTAACTTTGAAACAATCCATCCAAACTTGATGTGCTCATAGGAGAAGGTTCCCAAATAGGTCCCCAAAATGATGTAAGCTTCACACACCATGAAACTATCAAATGCAAATATTATAAAGAAAACTACAACAAACAGGTATAGAAATCAGAAAATGTTTTTGGTTGATGCAAGATTGCCAAAGACCCAAGATGCTCCTGCATCACATATTCATCAACCTTCACATTTACACTTTCCAAAATTTTATTAGTGTTATATTTAAAACACTTGTAAGCTTTACACTTTTTGGAAAAACCTAGGAATATTCCCTCTTCACTTTTAGCATCAAACTTTCCATTCCTACTATCTTTTAGTATATAGCATTTTCTCCCAAAAATTCTAAAGTACTTTACATTAGGTGCATACCCATGCCATAACTCAAAAGGTGTAACATTTGTACCTTTTTTGATCTATACTTAGTTTAGGGTATAAATAGTTGTACTTAGAGCTTCTTTCTATTACTTTTGTGCAACATTCTTCTTGATCATTAGTGTTCTTGCACAATCCATGATAGATCTATTCCTTCTCTCTGATGTACCATTCTATAGAGGTGTTCTAGGTGTATAAATTTGTCTCTTGATTCCTCTATCATTGTAGAATAGATTGAACTCATTTGATATGAATTCTCCACCTCAGTTAGATCTCAAACACTTTAGGTTCCCACCTGTCTCCTTTTCAATCTTATCCAAATACCACTTAAAAAAATAAAATGCATCATATTTTTCTTTTAAAAACATTACAGTCATCATTCTGGTGTAATCATCAACAAACAAAATAAAATATCTAGCACCAAAATAGCTTTGTACACCCATAGGTCCACAAAGGTCAGTATGAACCAAATCTAAAACATTTTCAGAAGTAAAAGTCTTTCTCTTGAAACTAGACTTTGTCATCTTACCCAACTAACATTGTTTGCACATTACATTATTAGGTTTCTTCAAACTTGACAGTCCTCTCACTTTCTTCTTTTTTCTAATATCTACTAGATTATCAAAGTTAAAATGACATAGCCACTTATGCCATAACCATATATCATCAAGTTGTGCAATGAAACATGTCTCTTTAGATAGGTCTAGATAGAATAAATTGCCTCTTGTCTATTCTCCACTTCCAATCAGTTCACCAGTGGCATCAAATATTTTAGCCTTCCTATGATGAAATTCCACTTAGTAGCCAGTGCTATTAAATTGTGCAACACTTAGCAGATTATAGTTAAGACCTTCAACCCAATAAGCATTTCCACAAGTGATCTTATCAGTCAACTTAATCAATCCTTTACCCTTAACAGGACATGGTGCATCATTACCAAACTTAACATGTCTACCTTTGTAGTGATCTAGGGTATCAAACTTACTTTTGTCACTAGTCCTGTGGTGAGAGGAACCACTATCAATAATCCACTTATCATTTTTCTTCACTTAGGATACAAGTTCACTTTTCTCATCTTCATTAGACTCATCTTTCATAGCAACATAGACTACTTCAATTTCAAAATCATCATTATCAGTGTTAGTTTCTTCTTCAACAATATAGCAGGATTTCTTACCTTTATCTTTGTAGTCCTTGTACCTTCGGTAACCTCTATTTTCTCTCTTATCTTTGTTCTTACTATCTCTTTCCTCATCCTTTTCATCCCTATCAGGACATTTTGTAGCTATATGACCAACTTTTTTACATGAGAAACATATGATAGGGAGTTTACCTTTATACTTGCCTTTCCCTCTTTTCAATTTTCTAGCTATAAGAGCTTCAAGATCCTCTAGTTCTTCATCAGAAGTGTCACTATCACTTTCACTCTCACTGATGCATCTTTCTTTTTCTTTCTTAGACTTATTCAAAACCATTTGTGACTTGAATTTAGTTTCAACATTAGCAACATTGAAGTTATCATAATTAGAAAGCTCAAAAGTAGTAAGCTTACCAACAAGACTTTCCAGAGTAAGAGCATTACTAGGGTTACATCTAGATTCTTGAATTGCTAAAATTTTGATAGCATAAATAGGATGCAAAGTTCTCAATACTTTTCCAATAATAGTCTCAGCATCAATAGTTCCATTAGATCCTACAATAGCATTTACAACTTCTTTTATCCTACCACAATATTGAGCAATATTCTCACCTTCTTTCATTTTCATTTCATCAAATTTAGCTCTTAGGATTTCAGCTTTTGCCCTTAGCACATTTATGTCACCACCATAGATGTTTGCAAGAGTGTCCCAAATTTGCTTTGCATTTGTGAAATCTTTGATGTCTTCAAATTCAAGATAGCTTAAGGTAGATGCAATCTCCAACAATGCTTGATTGTGTTCCTACTTAGCTCTCATCTCCTTGGTAGTCAGAGGTGCAATAGGTGTAACATAGTCATATTCAATATGATACTTCACTGAGTCACCAATACTAGCCAGATGTAGTTTCATCCATCCTTCTAAAAACATCTCTAATCTCTTTATGGAATTATAGTAAAATGATTTACAGTGCATTAAATTCTTCCATACATTCAATAAATAAAGTCAACATGATTTACATAATCCAAGAATTCAACTATGTCGGCTAGGAATCTGAACTCTTCCTCAAATGTAAATTATTGACTCTCAGTCAATATTGTGTTCAACTCCTCGGTCATCACTGCGTAGCCTGGTCACCACTGAAATTGTTTCCTCAGCTAATATTGTCTTCCTTGACAATAAACTAATGTTTTGTCAACACTAAATTTACTTGGCATATACTAGCTCAGTCGACACTAACAACACTCGACTTAAACTAAATTTATTCACTTTTGTTTGGTTAAGCCTACTTGTTTAGTCTTGCTTCTTACTTAGATAAGAAATACATTATCTTATCATTGTGCCACATAATCAAGTACCCATTGAAGTATCAAGATAACTCAACCTTTCCTTAGGTGCTATTGTTATCACCTTTTCCCTAATCCTTATCAACAATCAAATAGATATAGTACTTTCTTAGATAGAAACAGTCTTACCAGTTAAGGTTTGACATAATTGACAATACAACAATTGCTTCAATTGTAGTTTCCAACACTTGTTGCCATGATCGTTATAAGAGAAAAGAGAAGTAAGGGTAAATTTGAAGGAATGTTACCTTTGAAATGTTTTTCATGCAATAAGATAGGTCACTTTGCATCTAGATGTCCTACAAGAGTTCCTATACACAAACCTAAGTTTCTCAAACCTAATTATTCAAAACAAAAGGACTGTTATTATGCTAGTGAAGGTATTTCTGATGATGATTTTGATGATGATGAGATTGTATTTACTACTATCAAAGATGAAAAACAATTACATGAGGAAAAAGCCTTAGTATGACATGTTGATAAGATATTTGAATGGGTTATAAATAGCAATTTCTCACATCATATGACTAGGGATAAAAATAAGTTTGTCAAACTAAATAAGTATGATGGTGGTGTTGTTGGATTTAGAGACAATGTTCCTAAACCTATCATAGGAGTAGGATCTATTTCTTTGGATGGAAAGACTAATACTAAAAATGTACTACTTGTTGATGGACTTAAGAATAACTTGTTGAGTGTTGGACAACTAATGGATAGAGAGTATCAATCAAAATTCATTGATGGAAAATGTTTTATCAGAAGTAAGACAAGAAATCTCATTACAAATGGTACTAAATTTAGAGGTAATGTATTTGAGTTAAATACATCTAAAGCTTCTTGTTTTGTTACAAAGATAAATGATAGTTGGTTATGGCACATAAAGTTTTGATGCAATGAAGGGCCAGAAGAGGGGCCAAAAGCACACCCTAATCTAAATCCACCTTGCAAATATCACACATGGAATAAATCTACACAAGTGAGAGAGAATGCATTAAATATTCTTATATTTCATTAATTTGATTCATACATGCCAGGCTATAAGCCTTCCTAGTTAGGGAAAGATACATCAATTTAATTACAATAGTCCTCCAACATGTGTGGATTCAGAAACTACGTTCAAAATTCTAACTAATACCACTAATCTTCTATCTACTAACCACTACTCAAAACTACAACCAAAAACTACATTATATACAAGAGGCTACTAAAATAATTCAACCTTTAGATCCATCATTAATGAAAGGAATGACCAAATCTAGGCCCACATGCTTCCCAATGATTGATACCAAAATTAGTTTCACGACCACAATTAAATACACAAGTTGGCCTCAACAGAAAATCAAAACAAACAACTTGGTAAGCAAGGTTAACTGAGCACCAAGGAATTAACTGACCAACTCAGTTAAAGAAGGAACCAAGCAACTACCAAGCCAACTCAGTCAAAGAAGGAACTGAGCAACATATAAATCTCTATCATGTCCCCTTTTCAAATAATTAAAAATAATAACTTTTGCGAAGGCTGGCAGGCTCAAAAAGTGAAGTTTCAAGAAAAGGGGCTAATCTTTGCAAACCAATGGATTAATAAATGATAATTATTATTAAAATATGTATTATTGACCTCTCTTGGTCGTGAGTTAGGGTTATGCCCTCTTTTAAAGGGGTTTGGAGGCATTTCGGGCTCATTCTAGAACTTGATTTTTGCTCATTGATTTGTTGTTCTTCACAGGCTGCCAAACCTTTGGAGAAGGAGACCCAAAGATGGGAGTTTGTAGGTTTCCAAGAAGGCTAAGGATGAGATTTTGAGGCCATTCCATGTGCAAGCTCATGCAGAGTTTTCCCTTGTGCTGAACAGTGCAAATTTGTGAGTTTTCAGGTGTGTTTCTTATAAGAGTTTGGTGTTTCCAGTTGAGTATTTTATATCAGTTTGGTTTTCTGCTGTATTTAAAAAATTTTGATGTTAAAATAGAGCTGAATATATGTCTTGGTTCATGGTTATACTTCTATGATAGATTATTAGTGTTTTATGGTGTTTTCAGGCTATTTTGTGTTATTTTCGGGAGCCCAATGAGTATTGTTTTTGTCCTCCATTTGCGAGCTGTTGTGTAAACTCTATATAGATCTAGAAATGTCATTTTTAGGTCGTTATGCTAGAAAATTTTTTAAAAAAATGTCTACTTTCAGATTTATCAATAATATGTGAAGCTGTGAAGTTTTTGGCACTATTTTGGGCATACCCGATTTGGGTTTTATTGAGAAATTGCATAATATTTCAAAGTGTTGATTGTTTGATTTAATAATCTGATTAGAGGACTTAAATATAATATAAAAATCAAAAGGGGGACATTTTAGTGGTATCACAGCTATGATCTTGCCAGCCTGAGGGTTTGTAGAAGTTTGTATGCAACTAAGTGTTAGAGAAAAGAGATATTTGTAGCAAGAAAAGAATAAAGAAATTCTAATCAAACCTCTAGTTGAAAATAAAAGTACAAAATCCAAGGAAATGAAAAGTATGGCTGACCTGGATGAGATGACAAAAAAATTCTTACAGGACATCTAGAACACTCAAAAGCAAACAGTGGATAGTTTGGCAGAAACTAGAGAGGCTTTGCGGTTATTGATAGAAAAACTCCAAGGAGTTGTATCTACTAATGAGAGAGGGAGCACTTTAGAGGAGCCAAGAAATCTAAAACCCACACCCTCTAAATCAGAAAAAACTATTTTCTTTCCTATAGATGAGCCACCAGTACCAAATCCATCCCTTAGTCCTATGGAAGAGGTTACAGGTAGCTTGATTGCATTAAGATCCACTTACAATGGCTTAGATGATGACTTTCATAGTTTGGTTCCTTTTAGAGAATATGTGGATATGATGAACACTTTGATGCCCAAGAAAGAGTATAGGAGGGAGCAGGACATAAGTGGAAGAGAGCTCAAAAATAAAATAAGCAAGTTTACAGCACCTACTTTTGATGGAACAAATAAAATTTCAGCTAGAGCATGGCTACAAAAATTACAGACCTTCTTCACACTTAACCCCATGAAGGAGAGTGATGTCATTCAATTCACAAGTCTACACTTGGAAGATGCAGCCTATGATTGGTGGTATCATGGAATGACTACTCAAGGTCATGATTAGGTAACTACATTTATTATTTTAGTCAAAGAGTGATAGATAGATTTGATCTCAAGGATGATGAAGAGTATTTTAAAGAATTGTCAAAGTTGAGGCAAACCAAATAAGTTAATGAGTATGTAGAAGAGTTTCAAAAAATGGTTGTTATGGTACCTGATATGAGTGAAAAGAGGATTGTTTATCTTTTTCTTGATGGTTTGGAAGATTATGTTAAGGGTTTGGTTAAGGCTTTCTCACCCTCAACCTTTCAAGAAGCTATCAAAAGAAGCTTGCAACTTGAAACTTGTGTGCCTATGAAACCAGTCACTAATCAAAAACCCCCAAATCTTGGGCAACATAAGGGGAATTTTAAGAAAAAGACTTTTCCAGCACTACCACCAAAGAATGTGATAAATGTAGCAAAAAAGAAGGTAGATGAAGAGACTAGGAGTGAATTATGAAGGAAAAAGATTTGTTTCACTTGTAGAGAACCATGGGTTCTAGGACACAAATGTTTGGGGAAAGGTCAAGTGCACTATATTGAATTCGCTTCAAAATCTGATTCGGATGAGCATGAGGAGTTTCATGACACTAAGGAGGAGGAAGAAGAAGAGAAAGAAAAATAAATCAGCAAGGATGACACTTTAGCAGCATTATCAGGAGTCCCAAGATACCATCCCTTTCAAATTTGAGGGGTACTAGTAGGGAAAGGGTTGATAGTTCTTCTTGATAGTGGGGCAACACACAATTTTATTGATGAGGGATTTGTCATGAAAAGAGGGCTTAAAGCAAAAGATTTTGAGGGATTCAATGTTACTATAGCTGATGGATTCACTGTGACTTGCACACAGGTGCTGAAACAACTCAGGATGACCTTAGGAGATTATGAGTTATGTGATGACTTTTATGTTGTTGGCATTGGGGAGATAGATCTTGTATTGGGTGTTCAATGGTTGCACTCCATTGGAGGTTATTACATGAACCATCAAACTATGGAGTTTAAATTTCATTCCAATGGGAAAGAAGTCTTATTGAGAGGCTTATCGAATGGAGCACCTTAGGTGGTCACTGCAAATAGGATGGAGAGGACTTTTCAAAGAGGACAAGTAGCATGGGCAGTAGGAGTCATAATCCATCAAACAAGCTCTCCAAAGAATCAAGGTAATTTCTATTTTGAAATTCAAGATATTCTTGATAAGCATAGTATAGTTTTCAATGATTTGCCTCTGGGATTACCACTAGATAGAGGTTTTGAGCATGTTATAGAGTTAGAACAAGGTGCCAAACTAGTTATAACAACTCCATACCACCATCCAAGAGGTTATAAGGAAGAAATAGAAAAAACTATTAAGGAACTCCTGGACATGGGATTCATAAGGCCTAGCTCTAGTCCATTTGCATCTATGGTACTTCTCAAGAAAAAAGGATGGTACAATGAGAATGTGTATAGACTACAGGGCTCTAAACAAGAAGACCATAAAAAATAGGTATCCCATACCACACATAGATGAACTCATTGATGAGTTACATGGTGTTGTATACTTCTCAAAAATTGACTTAAGATCAGGGTACCATAAAATCTGCATCAGGAGGGAAGATGTGGAAAAGACTACTTTCAGATGTCACTATGGGCACTTTGAATTTATTTTTATGCCATTTGGCCTCTCTAATGCACCAGAAATGTTCCAATCTTGTATGAATAAGGTATTCAACAAGCATCTTTGAAAATTTCTTTTGGTATTTTTTGATGATATCTTGATTTACAGTAAAACATGGAAAGAGCATCTAAAGCACATAGACACTATTTTGGGAATCTTGGAGTAGCAATCCTTCTATGCTAAGCTATCTAAATGTGAGTTTGGTTTGATGGAGATCCTATATTTGGGACATATTATAAGTTCTTAAGGAGTACAAGTTGATCAACAAAAAATTCAGGCAATTTTGGATTGGCCTCCACCCACTAATCTTACACAGTTGAGAGGTTTCTTCGGGTTGTGTAGCTACTATAGGAGATTTTTCAAGGGATTTTCTCAGCTTTCTACCCCCTTGAATGATTTTACAAAGAAAGAAGCTTTTATTTGGACAAAAGAGGCACAAAAAAAATTTGATAAGCTTAAGGAGGTAATGAGTTCATGCCCTGTGCTTGCAATTCCAGATTTATCTTTACCTTTTGTTGTTGAATGTGATGTTTTTGGAGAAGGTATAGGGGCTGTCCTCACTCAAAGGGGACATCCAATAGAATTTGAGAGTAGAAAATTAAATCAATCAGAGAAAGTTTACTCCATCTATGATAAGGAAATGTTGGCAATCATGCATGCACTTCATAAGTTTAGACAATATTTGGTATGTGGGAGATTCATTGTAAAGAAAGCCCATAATAGCCTCAAGTTCTTCTTGAACCAAAGGGATTTGAATGATCATCAAAAAAAATGGGTAAGAAAATTGCAATCTGATGATTTTGATATTGAATACGTGAAAGGAAAGAATAATGTGGTTGCTAGTGCTTTCTCAAGAAAGCCCACTTTGTGTTCCTTAACATCTATCTTTGTTGATTGGAAAGTCTGCATAATTTCAGAGTATTCTAAAGATTCCTTTGCCACCAATATTTTGGATAAGTTAGTGGATGATAATAGGTACAAGGTTGTTGATGAATTGATTTATTACAAGAACAGGATCTTCTTAGTGCCAGGATAAAAAACTAAGGAGAGGATATTGAGGGCCTTTCATGACACACCTTTGGTTGGTCATCAAGGATAATTCAAGAGATACAAGAAACTTTGAGAGTAGTTTGCATGGAAGGGTATGAAGGAAGATTTCCTTAAACACATTAAGGAATGTATGGTATACCAACAAAACAAGAGTGAGCAAATTTTTCCTGCAAGGTTGTTGCAGCCACTTCCTATATCTGAAAAAAAATGGGAAAGTATTTCCATGGACTTCATCACTGGGTTGCCCAAGGTTTAGGGTAAGGATTGCATATATGTGGTGGTAGATAGAATAACTAAGTATGCACATTTCTTTCCCATCACATCCGGTTTCAAGGCATCACAAGTGGCAAAATTATTCTTTAAGGAAATTTTTAGGTTACATGGCTTGCCTAGAAACATTGTCAGTGACCGTGAAAGTAGATTCCTCAACTCTTTTTGGAAGGAGCTCTTTCATTTGGTAGGTACTGAACTCACTCCTAGTACTAGCTATCACCCTCAAATAGATGGACAAATAGAGATAGTTAATAAATGGATAGAGAGATATTTGAGGAACTATGTTTCAAATCAACAACATGCTTGGGTGAAATGGTTGGACCTAGGGGAGTATTGTTACAATACATCTCATCACATGTCTATTGGTATGCCTCCTTTTCATGCTCTTTATGATTATGATGCCCTTTTCTTTGTTGATCTAGTACTTTCAGATACCAGAGTACCTGCAGCAAGTGATTTCATTAAGCAAAGCCAAGACATAATAAGGTCCCTCAAGGATAATCTACAACATACACAGAACCAACATAAGTTGTATGCTGATAGGAAAAGGACTAAAAGATCTTTTGAGGTGGGAGATTTGGTATTTTTCAGGTTGTAGCCATATAAGAAAATCACCTTGAAGAGGAGTGGGTCAGAGAAGCTCAAGCCAAGGTTCTATGGGCCTTATAAGATCATCAGGAAAGTAGGAGAGGTAGCTTATGAATTGGACCTCCCACCAAATAGAAAAATACATAATGTTTTCCATGCCTCTTTCCTTAAGAAGGTTCTAGGCTAGAAAACCATAGTATCTATAGAATTACCACCTCTTGATGAAGAAGGGAAATTAGTCTTAATACCAGAAGAGGTTTTGGATACAAGAGAGAAAAGATTGAGAAATAGGAGCATCACAGAGTATTTAGTCAAATGGAAAGGATTACCATTGGAGGATGAAACTTGGGAAGGAGCACATATTTTTGAGAATCCCAACCTTCATTTCTTGAGGACAAGAAATATTTGGGAGGGAGGAATTGTCATGTACCCTTTTCAAATAATTAAAAATAATAACTTTTGTTGAGGTTGGCAGGCTCAAAAAGTGAAGTTGCAAGAAAAGGGGCTAATCTTTGGAAAAAAATGGATTAATAAATGATAATTATTATTAAAATATGTATTATTGGCCCCTCTTGGTTTTGATTTAGGGTTATTCCCTCTTTTAAAGGGGTTTGGAGGCATTTCGGGCTCATTCTAGAACTTGATTTTTGATCATTGCTTTGTTGTTCTTCAGAGGCTGCCAAACCTGTGGAGAAGGAGACCCAAAGATGGGAGTTTGTAGGTTTATAGGAAGGATAAGGATGATATTTTGAGGCCATTTCATGTGCAAGCTCATGCAGAGTTTTCCCTTGTGCTGAACAATGTAAATTTGTGAGTTTTCGGGTGTGTTTCTTGTAAGTGTTTGGTGTTTTCGGTTGAGTATTTCATATCAGTTTGGTTTTATTCTATATTGAAAAAATTTTGATGTTAAAATAGAGCTGAATATATTTCTTGGGTCGTGGTTATACTTCTATGATATATTATTAGTGTTTTATGGTGTTTTCGGGCTATTTTGTGTTGTTTTCGGGAGCCCAATGAACATTGTTTTTGTCCTCCATTTGGGAGTTGTTGTGTAAAATATATAAAGATTTGGAAATGTCATTTTTTAGGCCATTATGCTGGTGAAATTTCTATAAAAATTTCTACTTTTAGAGTTATCAATAATATGTGAAGCTGTGAAGTTTTTGGCACTATTTCGGGCATACCCGATTTGGGTTTTATTAAGAAATTGCATAATATTTCAAAGTGTTGATTGTTTGATTTAATAATCTAATTAGAGGACTTAAATATGATATAAAAATTAGAAGGGGGACATTTCAAACTCAAACTTGTTTTTGGTGACACAAGATTGCCAAGGACCCGAGATGCTCCTACATCAGACACCTGGGGTTGTTTGAAATGATTCTCTGAATCATGCAGTGGGTACAACCTAAGTTGAATCCAACTCAGATTATGAAATCCATGAGCTATCTTCAATCAGCTTGTTCTTCCACATTATTAGATATTCCATATATTGTTTTCCTCTTGTGTTTGTTCCAACTCTATGATGGAATATGGATGAAGTGACTGAGAGGGGGGGTGAATTAGTCAACCATAAAACACTTCACAATTAATTCTTTCCAGATCCCTTAGGATATCTTAATAATGTTATCTATTTTAGCACTCGATAAATAGATTGCAGTAACTTTGAAGATGCAGAAAGTATTAGCAAAATTATCTTTTAGATATTCATCAGCACTGGTGTATGATTAAGATAGCAATTAAGAACACAAGAGACACAAGATTTAACGTGGAAACCCAATATGGGAAAAACCACCAATGTATCTAGATACTGATTTTCACTTTTCTGAAGTGATGCCCGGTTAGAAGCCAATCTGGTAAAAGGTTACAAAACACACTGTTAGGTGTGACCTTGTTAGAGGATTTAAAACACCCTGCTAGGAGTGGCCTGGTAAGAGGTCTTGAAAACAATTCAATGGAATTGTCACCTTGTTAGAGGATTTACAATATGGTTGTTAAACCAACTCGGTTAAGAGATTTAGAATTCACTGTTACAATGATAAGAAGGTAACAATGAAAAAATGACCTGTATAATAATGCAACTGCCTTGCTGATTACAGATCTCTGTTCTGCATATGTATGATCCTTCCTGATCGAATAAATCTGTGCTACACCTCAAGGATATCTGAACATCCTTCACAAATTCGCACACACATTTCCTATCTTTCTTCTGTAAATCTTCTGTTATTTTTCTTATTTATTTTTCACATTTGACATTTTATTTATATGATTTTAGATTTGTCAAATCGACATTATTTAGTATAACAGTCGGCTGAATTAAGCAAACTCTATTTGCAAAAATCCTTCAAGGGCCGACAGTGCTCGGTGACCATAACTTTCTATAATCTTTCAGAGACCGAGGGAACTCGGTAAACACCGACAATCCTTTACCTTCGATAACCGACTGAACTCGGTAAACACTGAATTTCCTTTGATAACTGACTGAACTCGGTAAACACTGAATTTCCTTTGACGACTGACTGAACTCGGTAAACATTGAATTTCCTTTGATAATCGACTGAACTCGGTAAACACTGAATTTCCTTTGACGATCAACTGAACTGGGTAAACACTGAATTTCCTTTGATAACCACCTGAACTCGGTAAACATTGAATTTCTTTTGATAACTGAATGAACTCGGTAAACACTGAATTTCTTTTGATAACCGACTGAACTCAGTAAACACTGAATTTCTTTGATGACCGACTGAACTCGGTAAACACTAATATTCCTGTCTGGCAGACCGACTGAGCTTGGTAGTAACTGATTGCTGCGGACTATGACATTGTGTGACATCAAAGACAATACATAATTTGAGTAGCAATTTCCTTCAGACAATTGTTTCCAACAATCTCCCTCTTTGGCATTGATGGCAACACAATATGTCATAGCATAAGAAATTTGAAAGAGTTAGCTCGGTTCAGATTCAAATCTCCCTCTGTCAGCAAACTTCCTGTATCTTGAAAATTCTTCCTTCTGACTATTGAAAATTTCTTGAAGTAATAGCAAAGACATAGCAAACACTCCCTCTTTGACAACACATGCCAAAGACAATTCACATATTACTGGTGTAAATTAATGTACCTCAAGTAATGATTCATATGCAATGATTCCTTGAATATGCTGCATCGACTGGTTGATTTTCAATCATTTTCTAGTTGATGCATCACTAAAATTGTATTTAGTGAGCCTCGGATAGGGGAATGACCCCTAACTTACCTCTTAGATACACAAATGCATCCTTAGGTAATGGTTTGGTAAAGATGTCTGCAATCTGTTCTTTTGTATGAATATATTCTAATCTGATTTCCTTATCCTGCACCAATTCTCTGACAAAGTGATATTTAATAGCAATGTGCTTGGTTTTAGAATGCATCACTGGATTCTTTGAAATGTTTATTGCACTGGTATTGTCACAAAATATAACAACTGGTTCTTTGATTTCAACCTTCATACCTTCTAATAACTATTTAAACCAAACAATATTTGAACAGTTTACTGTAGCAGCAACATATTCTGCTTCAGCTGTGGATTGAGATGTGCAATTTTTCTTTTTACTAGTCCAGGATACCAGTCTTTTTCCAAGAAAAAATGCTCCACCACTTGTGCTTTTTCTGTCATCAATGTTTCCTGCCCAATCAGCATCAGTAAACACTTTCAAGTCTAGATTGCCTCCAAATTTATACCACAAACCATATTCTTCAGTTCCTCTTAAGTATCTTAAGATTCTTTTGATTGCCATCATGTGATTTTCCTTAGGTTTTGCTGAGAATCTAGCTGCTATACCGACTGCTAAGGCAATATCAGGTCTTGTATGTACTACATACTGCAATTTTCCAATCATAGATCGGTATAGGGTCTGATCAACTTCTTTTGAATCATCATTTTTGGTAAGTTTCAGTCCAGTACACATGGGTGTACCAACTGGTTTTGAATCTTCCATACCAAACTTCTTAAGTATTTCCTTAATGTATTTAGATTGAGTAATGTATATACCATTCTTGCTTTGCTGAATTTGAAGACCAACAAAGAATTTTATTAAACCAAACATAGACATTTCAAATTCTTTGTTCATTTGCTCTAAAAATTCTTTGCACTGATCCTCATTCCCTGTAAATATAGTATCATCTACAAATATTTCTGCCAATACAATTTTGTCATCCGTTCCTTCTTTAATATATAGATTGCTGTTATCATTAGCTCTTTTGAAATTAATCTGAATCAAATAGTTATGGAGTCTTTCATACCATGCTCTAGGAGCTTGTTTCAAACCATACAATGCTTTGTGTAACCTGCAGACCATGTCCTTTTTATCTGGATCAACAAAACCTTCAGGTTGTTCAATGTAGACTTCTTCATCAAGAATTCCATTGAGAAATGTAGATTTTATATCCATCTGATATACCTTAAATCCTTTGTGTGCTGCATAAGCAAGTAGAGTTCTTACACCTTCTAATCTTGCAATAGAAGAAAAAGTTTCTCCATAATCTATACCTTCTTCTTGAGAATAACCTTTACATACCAGTCTAGCTTTGTTTCTAAATACTTGACCATCTTCATTTAGCTTATTCCTGAATACCCATTTTGTTCCAATTACATTCTTATCTTTAGGTTTGGGTACAAGAGTCCATGTTTTGTTCTTTTGTATTTGTTCTAATTCTTCATTCATTACTTCAATCCAACTTTCATTTTCCAATGCATCTTTGATATTTCTAGGTTCAAAGTCAGTAAGCAGACATGTACCTTTTAGCTTGCTTCTTGTCATAGTACCATCTGATTTGTTTCCAATAATTTGATCTGGTGTATGATGTCTTCTGACATATTTGGCTAGTATAGGTTCCTTGCCTTTTGAATGATTCATGCTGTTGTCTTCTAGGATCTCTTCTTCAGGTTGCTCGGGCTCGGTAGATATTTGCTCGATAACTTCAGGCTGAGACTCGGTCTGAATTTCTTCCTGTGACTCGGTTTGAACTTCTTCCTATGACTCAGTTTGTGACTCGGTAACTGTGCTCGGCTTGGTAGATATAGTTTTCTTATTGATAGTTGTGCCTGCCAATGTTTCAGGTTCAATGTAAATGAATCTTCTGTAGTTCTCAGGTTCCCTTTTGCTTTCTTCTTCAGTCTTTTCTGCAAACTCATCAAATTTTACATGTATACTTTCTATGACTTTGTGAGTAGATAAGTTCAGACATTTGTATGCCTTGCTTTTGCTAGAATATCCTAGGAATATTCTTTCATCACTTTTCACATCAAATTTATTTCTTCTGGATTCTTTTAAGATATAACACTTGCTACCAAATATTTTCATGTAACTTACATTGGGTTTATAGCCATACCATAATTCATAAGGAGTTTTGAATGTGTCTTTCTTCAATTGTACTCAGTTCAAGGTATGAACTGCAGTGCTGATAGCTTCCTCCTAGTACTTTATAGCGATGTTCTTTTCTATCATTAGAGTCCTTGCACAATCCATAATAGATCTGTTTCTTCTTTCTACTATTCCATTCTGCTCAGGAGTTCTAGGAGCTGATACCTGTCTTTTGATTCCTCTTTCAATGAAAAAGTTGTTAAAATCATGGGAGATGAATTCACCACCTCTGTCTGATCTTAAGCATTTCAATCTTTTCCCTGTTTCCTTTTCCACTCTTGCTAAGTACCATTTGAACTTTTCAAATGCTTCTGATTTCTCTCTTAAATACATAACAGTCATCATTCTAGAATAATCATCAACGAAAAGAATAAAGAATTTATCTCTAGTATAGCTTTGTATTCCAATAGGTCCACATAAATCAGTATGCACAATTTCCAAAATTTCTTTAGACTGATAGTTCTTACTCTTGAAACTAGTTTTACTCATTTTGCCAATCTGACAATTCTTACATAGACCAGTATCAGGTTTCTTCAAAGTAGGAATGCCTCTAACCTTCTTGAATTTGCTTATTTTTATCATGTTATCAAAATTCACATGACATAACCTTTTGTGCCATAGCCAACTTTCTTCTATTTGAGCAATAAAGCATGAATATTCACTGAGATCAAGATAAAATAAGTTACCTTTTGTTTGTTTGCCTGATCCAATGAGTTTTCCTTTTCCATCCAGCAATCTTGCTTGACCATTCATGAATTCAACCTTGAAACCAGTGTTGATTAGCTGTGCTACACTTAGAAGATTATGTTTTAGTCCTTCAACCCAATAAGCATTATCACATATGAGTTATTTGGTTAAAGAGATTCTTCCTTTTCCTTTTATACAACAAGGTTCATTGTTTCCAAATCTTACATTACCACTATCACAGTCTTCTAGATATTCAAATTTTGTCTTGTCACCAGTCATGTGGTGTGAACATCCACTGTCTATTATCCATATATCATCTTTTCTTATATGAGAAATAAGTGCCATCTTATCTTCATCATCATCAGATTCATCTTTTATAGCAATAAAGATAATTTCTTCTTCACTATCATCAGAATCTTTAGCCATAAAACATGTTTTCTTACCTTTATCCTTGTATGATTTGAAATTCTTTTTGCCATAGTACTTGTGACTTCTCTTCTCTTCCTTGACTTGCTTGTTTGGGCACCTAGCTGCAATATGTCCAATTTCTTCACATGAAAAATAGATTAAAGGAGTTTTACCTTTATACTTACCTTTCCCTCTAGAGTACTTCTTTGCAAGTAATGCTTCTACAATTTCAAGATCACTATCAGAACTTTCTTCTGATACTTCTTCACTTTCTGACTGAACTTCTTTAATTTTCTTGTTCTTCTTTAGTGAAACCTTGGCCTCAAATGCTGATTCAATATTTTTGGAACTAGGAACATAGTTGTCATAGTTGTCTAATTCAAAGGCTGTCAATCTTCCAACTAAAGCATCCAAAGTTATATTGTGGTTTGTTTCACATCTTCTTTCTTGAATAGCTGATACTCTTATTGCATAGATAGGGAGTAATGTTCTAAGTACCTTATAACAGTTTCATCTGAGATTGTTCCTCCAGAAGCTCTAATTGCACTTACACTTGCTTTGATTCTTTCAACATATTTTGCAATGTTTTCATCTTCCTTCATATTCATCTTGTCAAACTATCCTCTTAGGCTTTCTACTTTGGCTCTTTTCACATTTGCATCACCGCCATATATTTTCTTCAGTGCCATCCACATTTCATATGCAGTAGTGCAGTCTTTAATATCATCAAATTCTTCATAGCTGAGAGCAGATGCAATGTCTATCATCATGGTGTTGTGAGTCTTTTTATCTGCAATGTCTTCAACAGTTAATGCGCCATTAGGAATTGTGTATTCTTCATCAATGTATTTGCATCCTGAATCACCAATGGAAGCCAGATGAAGTCGCATGAGACCTTGCCATGCTAAAAAGTTATCTCTGTTGAGCTTTGGAATTTCCCTCTTGTAAGACATCCTGATCTTTAGCTTAGGTCCTTGAAACCCTTCCTGCAAGCACCAAAAGCTCTGATACCAATTGATGGAATATGGATGAAGTGACTGAGAGGGGGGGTGAATCATTCAACCATAAAACACTTCACAATTAATTCTTTCCAGATCCCTTAGGATATCTTAACAATGTTATCTGTTTTAGCACTCGGTAAATAGATTGCAGTAACTTTGAAGATGCAGAAAGTATTAGCAAAATTATCTTTTAGATATTCATCAGCACTGGTGTATGATTAAGATAGCAATTAAGAACACAAGAGACACAAGATTTAACGTGGAAACCCAATATGGGAAAAACCACCAATGTATCTAGATACTGATTTTCACTTTTCTGAAGTGATGCCCGGTTAGAAGCCAACCCGGTAAAAGGTTACAAAACACACTGTTAGGTGTGACCTTGTTAGAGGATTTAAAACACCCTGCTAGGAGTGGCCTGGTAAGAGGTCTTGAAAACAATTCAATGGAATTGTCACCTTGTTAGAGGATTTACAATATGGTTGTTAAACCAACTCGGTTAAGAGATTTAGAATTCACTGTTACAATGATAAGAAGGTAACAATGAAAAAATGACCTGTATAATAATGCAACTACCTTGCTGATTACAGATCTCTATTTTGCATATGTATGATCCTTCCTGATCGAATAAATCTGTGCTGCACCTCAAGGATATCTGAACATCCTTCACAAATTCGCACACACCTTTCTTATCTTTCTTCTGTAAATCTTCTGCTACTTTTCTTATTTATTTTTCACATTTGACCTTTTATTTATATGATTTTAGATTTGTCAAATCGACATTATTTAGTATAACAGTCGGCTGAATTAAGAAAACTCTATTTGCAAAAATCCTTCAAGGGTCGACAGTGCTCGGTGACCATAACTTTCTATAATCTTTCGGAGACCGAGGGAACTCGGTAAACACCGACAATCCTTTACCTTCGATAACCGACTGAACTCGGTAAACATTGAATTTCCTTTGATAACCGACTGAACTCGGTAAACACTGAATTTCCTTTGATGACCGACTGCACTCGGTAAACACTGAATTTCCTTTGATAACCGACTAAACTCGGTAAACACTAAATTTCCTTTGACGACCGACTGAACTCGGTAAACATTGAATTTCCTTTGATAACCGACTGAACTCGGTAAACACTGAATTTCTTTTGATAACCGACTGAACTCGGTAAACACTGAATTTCTTTTGATAACTGATTGAACTTGGTAAACACTGAATTTCTTTGATGACCGACTGAACTTGGTAAACACTAATATTCCTATCTGGCAGACCGACTGAGCTTGGTAGTAACTGATTGCTGTGGACTATGACATTGTGTGACATCAAAGACAATACATAATTTGAGTAGCAATTTCCTTCAGACAATTGTTTCCAACACTCTATGTTCCAAAACATGTTCAACTTCTTATGTCTATCTCTTAGGATAATCTTTCAATGTTGTCAATTCTTCATCTGATTCATGGTACTCATACAAATCTACAATGTTGACTATAGGTGATATATCTATGTCATTAGGTAGTTCAATCTCATAATCATTTCCACTATCAAATCTCCTCAATATCCTTCAAGGGCCAAATTTATTCATTTTTAGCTTCCCATATGTTCAACTAACAAGAAATCTACCTTTCTTCAATTGTACCATTACTTCATCTCCAATTGCAAAAGTCTTATGTCTTCTTGATCTATCTACTATGTTTTTGTATTTCTGATTAATTTTCTCCAACTTATGTTTCACTTCTTCATGCAATGTCTTCATGAACTCAACAAACTTTATTCCTTTGGCACTTCTCTTTTCTTTATCAACAATATCCTTCAAATCTGATATACCTCTCGGTTGTATACCATTAACAATCTCGAAAGGTGTTTTTCCAATACTCCTATTCACTAAATTATTGTATGCAAACTCTTCTTGTGCCAAAATAGAATCCCAATTACTCGGTTTATCTCCAACTAAGAATCTCAAAAGATTACCCAAGCTTCTATTCACAACCTCTATCTATCCATTAGTCTGTGGGTAAAATGTAGAACCATACCTCAACTTGGTACCCAACTTTTTTGAAAGAGTCTTCCAAAAGTATCCAACAAATTTACTATCTCAGTCAGAGATGATACTCCATGGTAATCCATGCAATCTAAAAATTTACTTAAAGAAAAGATCTTATATATGCACTACATTTGATGTCTTTCTATAGGGTATAAAATGTGCCATTTTAGAAAATCTATCCATAACAACCAATATAGAATCATTATCTCTCACTGTCTTCGGTAAGCCAAGAAAAAAATCTATACTGATATCAATCCAAGGTTTCTAAGGAATAGAAATAAGTATATACAATCTAGTATTCTGACTTACTCCCATTACAACTTGACAAATTCCACAAATTTTCACAAATTTTTAAACATCCTTATACAACTATGGCTAAAAGTATTTCTCCTTAAGCCAATTCAATGTTTTGTCAATGCCAAAATGTCTAGCCAAACCACTACTATGTTTCTCCTTTATCAAATTAGTTCACATTGATCCTCTCGGTATACACAACTGAATACCTTTAAACAACATACCTTCTTGAATGAAATATTCTTCCCATTTAGTACTTAGTTGATCTTGAATAGGTGCTCTGCACTTCCTCCACAACTTAGAAAAATCAGGATCTATTTCATACAATACTTTCATATCATCAAAACCAATAACTTCAATTCTCATCTCAGACATCAAAGATCTTCTTCTACTTAATGCATCAACAACTCAGTTAGTGACTCCACTCTTATGTTTTATCACAAATGTATAACTCTACAAATATTCAACCCATTTCATATGTCTCTGATTCAACTTATTTTGACTACCCAAATACTGTAAATCCTTATGATCAATATACAACACAAATTCACTTGGTATCAAATAATGCCTCCATTTCTTCAAGGCTTGAACAATAGCATAGAATTCTTGATCATACACAAAATATTTCCTTTTTCCATCATTCAACTTTTCACTAAATAAAGAAACAAGTTTACCTTCTTGACTCAACATAGCTCCTATTTTACTACCACTTGCATCACATTAAACTTGAAATACCTTATTGAAATCATGCAATGCTATCATGGGTAATTCAACAACCTTCTACTTTAGAGTCTCTAAACTTTTAACAACTCCATGTGTCCACTTGAATTCCCTTTTATCTCCTCTCATAGTCTTAGTCATAGCATTACAAATTGAACTGAAATTCCTAATGAACTTTTTGTAAAAAATTCCTAAACCATGAAATGATCTTACATCACTAGCATTCTCAGGTGTAGGCCAATTCAAAATGGTTTCAACCTTCTCAGGATCCATTTTCAAATGATCAGCTGAAATCACAAATTCCAAATACACAATCTCCTCTTTCATGAAAGAACACTTTTCGAGGTTTATCAACAACTTTTCTTCATTCAATCTCTACAATACTTATTTAACATGAAAAAAATTCTCTTCTCTGGTCTTACTAAATATCATATATCATCTAGGTATAAAATCATAAATTTACCCAAAAATTTCTTCAAAAATTCATTCATCAATCTCATAAAAGTACTCGGTGCATTAGTTAAACCAAAAGGCATAACCAACCACTCATACAAACCTTCTCTTGTCTTAAAAGATTTCTTCCACTCATCACCTTCTTTGATTCTGATATGATGATATCCACTTTCAAAATCATTTTTTGTAAAATACTTTTCTCCAGTCAAACTATCCATTATGTCATCTATTCTCGCTATAGGAAACCTATATTTCACTATTATGTTATTGATTTCTTTGGAATCAATACTCATTCTCCATTCTCCATTCTTCTTAGGTGTCAATCTAGTTGGTAATGCACAAGGAATCAAAATTTCTTAGATCAAACCTTTCTGCAACAATTCTTGAATCTGTCAGTTCAATTCCTGATTCTCAGTAGGTGTCAACCGATGTGGTGCCATATTCGAAAAACTAGCTCTAGGGATAAGATCCATGCAATGATCAATATTTCTCTTCAGTTATTATAAATTATCTCCTTATACTTGATGAGTGTATTATCAATCTCCCTAGGGATGCTATCCACTATTTTCTTACTTGGTTTGTTAGGAATCATAACAAAACATACATCATTCTTCTTCAAATCCTTAACAAACTTTCTTCCTTCCATCAAGAAAACTTTCACAGATGTACAAACACTACCAATAGGTTCTTCAATCAAAGGTAATAATATTTTTCTTCTCCCATCATCCCAAATAGTATATTTAAGCAATATTCTATCATATATAGCAAGTCTATCATATTGCCAAGGTCTACCCATCAAAATATGACAATAATCCATAGGTAAAATATCAAACAACACCTTATCATAGTACTTTCCAATTTTCAAATTCACATAACATTGATCACTTACCAAGAGTGTATGATCATCTTTGATCCATGAAATCTGATAGGGCTTCAGGTGTTTCAATTTTTCCAACTACAAATTTGTAACCATTTCCTCAGATGCCAAATTCTCTGAGCTTCCACTCTTAATGATTACCTTCCACACTTCATCAAAAAATCTACATCTAACCTTGAACAAAATTTTCCTTACTGAATCTTCCTTATTACTTTCACTCCAAAGTTCTCTCATTACCATCAAGATCTTTTCCTTCTCAGGTTCATTCGGTGAATCTTCTTGCACCAAATAATTTCTACTGCTAATGACCTTCTTACTTGCATGTGTACACTCAAATGACCTATGTCCTTCTTCTTCACAATTGTAACAAGTTCCTTGAAATCCACCTCTTCTATAACCACCTTGGTAGTTACTTCCTCTTCCTCTAGCCAAACTTTCACTTTTCCACCCAGTCTTGCCTTTGTCTAGATTTGGCTTGTCCTAATCAGATCTATTGTTTTCACCATAGGATATTCCTCTTCCTCTAGGGAATATACCACCTCTTCCTCTTTTTCTTTTCCCATGTCTTTTGTTCAATTTATCCTCATATTTCAAGGTAAACTGATAAGGTTCCTCAATGTTTTCCAACTTAACCAAACTGATTTCTTCTTGGATGGAAACTCTCAACCCATTTAGGTACCTAGCAATTATTTCTGCTTCATCTTCATCATGTTTAGATCTGATGTCTAATCTATAAAATTCCTCAGTATGATATTTTACTAAGATATCTTTGTGCCTCAAAATTTGCATTTGCCTAACTAGTTTAATATGATAATCACATGGTAAAAACTTACCTTTGAACTTATTTACCATCTTACTCCATACCTTGATTTTATCTTTACCTTTCCTTTTTCTATCCAATTGCATATGCTCCTACCACAAGGATGCATGAATCTTCAACTTTGTGCTTGCAATTTTCACCTTCTTTTCCTCAGGAACATTTTCATACTCAAAATACTTCTCCATCTTAGTGATCCAATCCACTAATTCATCTGAATCCAGATTTCAACAATACTCAAGAGGATTGAAATATGGTGTAGACTTTAATTTTTTCAAAGATTTCAACAATCTTTCCTCACCCTGATCCATCACTGGTGCAAGTTCTGTATCACCTTGTTCTTCTTCAATTTCTTCATCACTAACATCTTCAAGATGTCTTCCTCTATGTTGGGTTGTCTCAACAACTTCTAACCTAGCAACAAGTTATCTCAACACATTTGCCAATCCTAGATCTACATCTTGCCTCCCACAAACCATCTCGAAAACCCTTTGCAATTGTAGGTCAGATCACAATCTTCCACCCCACAATAAATATCAACTAGGGTTTGACAAGAAGGAACCCTCAAACCTAGATTTGAAAATCTAGATCCAAATCTCAACCTTTTCTCTGATACCACCTGACGCAAGGTAGGACCGAAAGAGGGGCCAAAGGCACACCCTAATCCAAATCCACCTTGGAGAGATCACACATAGAAGCAATTTACACAAAAATTGAGAGAGAGAATGAAGAAAAGATCTTGATATTTCATCAATTCAATTCATACATGTCAGGTTATAAGGCCTTCCCAGTTAGGGCCAGATACATCAATTCAATTACAATAGTCCTCCAACATGCAAGGATTCAGAAACTACCTTCAAAATTCTAACTGATACCAATGATCTTCTATCTGCTAATTGCTACTCAAAACTACAACCAACAACTACATTATATACAATTGGCTACTGAAACAAGTCGACCTTTAGATCCATCACTAACGGGAGGAATGACTAGATTTAGGTTCACATGCTTCCCAATGATCGATACAAACATTATTTTTTTTACCACAATTAAATGCACAAGTTGGCCTCAACAAAAAACCAAAAAAAAAAACTCGGTAAGCAAGGTTAACCAAGCGCTAGGGAATTAACTGACCAACTCGGTTAAAGAAGGAACCGAGAAACTACCGAGCCAACTCGGTCAAAGAAGGAACTTAGCAACACAGGAAACTCAAACTTTTTTTTGGTGAGACAGGATTGCCAAGGATTCGAGATGCTCCTGCATCAGGTTTTGTCATGTTAATTTTGATAATATTGTGAAGGAAAGCTTGACTAATGTATTAAGATATCTACCTAGAATTGTACAACCATCTAATGCTACATGTAGAGAGTGTGTTATGGGAAAGAAAATTAGAAGCAGTTATAAAAGTAAATCATATACAATAAAGGGAAAGTTGGATCTAGTACATACAGACCTATGTGGACCTACAAGGACAAGATCATACTATGGTGAAAGGTACTTTATACTTTTTATTGATAACTTTTATAGAATGATGTGGATCACTTGCTTAAAAGAGAAATCGGAAGCATTTGACAAATTCAAGCTATTCAAAGCGAAAGTAGAAAATGAATCAGGCTTTAAGATAAAATGTTTGAGATCATATAGAGGTGGAGAGTTTACTTCAGATCTATTCAATTCATATTGAAAAAAAAATTGAATACACAGATAAACAACTACTCCTAGGAATCCACAACAAAATGGAATAACTGAGAAAAGAAACAGAACAATATTGGATGCTTCTAGGATAATGTTGCTAGAAGGAAATATATCTCATGTACATTGGAGGGAAGTTCTTGGGACAACAATATACACATTTAATAGAATTCAAATCAGAGAAAGTACAAATAAGACTCCCCATGTATTTTGGTTTAATCATACTCCTATTGTAAAATATTTCAGAATATTTGGAAGCAAATGCTATATCAAAAGAGATGATGAAATAGGAAAATTTGATGCTAGAAGTGAGGAAAGAATTTTTTTTAGAGTTCAAGGAGGCCGCTACTACAAAAGAACAAGAACATGTTGAGACTGACTATGAAAATGAGATTTGTGATGATGACACAAATGATGTTATTGAGATTCCTAAGACTTCAAGGTATGTTAAGAAAAATCATCAGGAGAATCAAATCATTGGTAATGCAAGTCAAGGAATAATGACTAGATCAAAGACAAGGGAAGAAATTTGTTTAATTTCTCAAGTTGAACCAAAGACTACTAATGAAGCTTTTAGAGATGAATCTTAGATCAAAGCTATACAGGAGGAATTAGATTAGATAAAGAAAAATAACACTTGGAAATTGGTTCCTAGACCTAAAGAAAAAAATGTAATAGGTGTAATACCCCAAAAATGGGCTATAGGTTCATTAACCTCTTACATCAACAATTCGATCAAAATCGACATCAAAGTCCTAACCTAAGGCACATCTACACATCAGTTTATCAAAAACCTAATTGATTATCTTAATTCTGAATCAGTGAATATTCTTTGAATATTCCTAATTTATCATAATTATCTTTAATTGAATATTATTTGGTGATAAATGTCATTATTTATCCTAAACTTAATTAATTAAATATGATGAATATTTAATTAATTAATTTAATTTTTCCACTTAATTATTTAATTATATTTAATTCTATTTATTCCTAATAAATTTTTATTTTTTTTTACAATAAATAAAAAATCTTATGACTAATTCATTAAATGCTTATTTAAATGATTTAAAATCAAAGTTGTCAAATTTAATCATTTAATTAGAATAAAATTGATTTAATAATTGATTAACCATAAATCAATTGTTTTAATTCAAAAAAATTAGTTAAGTGGAAAAATAAATCACTTTATTTATTAAATTAATTCATATTAAATCATGCACAATCAGAAAAGCAGTTAACTTTAAATCAACTTTCAATTTCAATTTGTTAACTTTCTAAACTCAACATTGATGATGAGTTGAAAAAGAGAACTGAACTCTATTTTGAGATAAAAACTACTTTTGCATTATTTTATGAGTTTATTTATTTTTAATTTCTTCTTAACTCAAAAATCAACCTGAGTTTATCAAGTGTGATTTATGGCTTTTCTCAATGCATCCTCAAGCCCTGGATTTCTATAAAAACAAGGCTCAACTCCTCATAAAGGATCCCTCAAGCTTTCAATCAATCTCATATCTCTCGAATTTGCACAATTACTCTAGCGAATTTACAACTGAAGAACAAAGCTTTTGTGACAGGCGACTTTGTGAGATCAATTCATAGTTTTTCATAGCTTTGCATAGATTTTCATATCAATTCATATCATTGTTAGATTAAATCTGCATATCAATTTTAATCAATTCTAGCTTAGATTCATACAATTTTTCATCCTAATTGCATAGAAAATACAAAAATATAGATTAATTTGCATACAATTCTCATTCATCTTTTAGCATTAACTCCTTCGTTTAGGTGTTGCATTGTCATTGATCTCGGTCTAATCTAAGAATACCATACTTGCACCTACTAGAAGGCAGTAAATCATCTGGTTAGCTTAGTTTCAATTACTTGCAGATTTTGATTTTGCTAACCTCTAATGTTTTACTGAAGTGTTGTGTCCACAGCTAGGTACAATTTTTACACACACATTTTTGGTGTCCACCATGGGGCCTCGAAATGGGTTTCCATTCTATTCTATCAAATTTCTATCATTTTTCTCGAACCCACGACCACAAGGTTAATTTTTATGAGTTTTGTGATAAATTTTTGGGCTATTTTTCCAAAAAGCTGACTGATGTTTTTATTGGTACATGCACATCTGACATGATACAGATCTGAAATTTATACTTGTAGAAAATTACTTGAATTATCTTTCATTTTCCGTTGGTTTGGATTAATTTCATTTTGATTTGCAAAAGTTATGATCATTTTAGTACAGACTGGTCAGAACCTGATTTTATGAAATCTGACTGATGTTTTTATTGGTACATGCACATATGACATGATATAGATCCAAAATTTATATTTTTGGAAAGGTATTTGAGTTAGCTTTCATTTTCCATTGGTTTGAATTAATTTTGTTTTGATTTGCAAAATTTATGATCAATTTAATGGAGACTGATTAGAATCTGATTTTTATGACATCAGATTTTTTGATTATCAAATGACATATTATCTTTGACTAACTTGATTTTCTACCACGTGGGGTTGAAAAGTTGTGTTTTCTTTTTATGGATTTTTATAACATTGGGTTCCATGTACAAGAATAGGTAAGTTTTTCATAACTGTGGTTTGCAGGTGTAGGTGTAGGTACATCCTGTGGGTACAAAAGATAGAAGACAAATGCTCAAAATTTGCTAAAACAAGTAAAATCTACTAAGCGCATTGCGAGGAACTTAGGTATTCTATTACATTTGATAAAACTTCATTTTGGGACATAAAATGAACTCTCTTTTGTCAAGCTTGAGTGCCTTTACAACTTTCATAATTCACACTTTAGTTTTGGGCTATAAAACGAACATAGATTTTCTTTTTGCATATCTGTTACACATAGTAAATAGGCCCTATGAACATTATTTGTGGATGATCTTGAGAGAGTGTGCTTCATTCACTTTTTCATGCATGCGAAGCTCTTATTGACGATAGATCCTCTTGTAGGTAGGGAGGATATTGTGATTGTCTCATGTTCTACTAGGTTTGGTCCTCAGCTTTTGATCGATGTGTTCTCTCTCTAGATAGATCAATAGACATAGTTGTTGACATCACAAATCTTGGTGAGATAATTTTAGTTTTAGCGTGTTGAATTAATCTATCTACTTTGTTTGGTTAAAAGTGATAAGGCTAGAGGATTATTCTCTACTCCCTTTTTGGGTAGTATCATAAACTCAAATCCTTGGATCTGGACCAAGTCCCCATGTGGTCTCTTTTGTGAGTCACCTTTAGAGAGGGTTAACCATAGTGGACATTCCCTTAATTGGGTCAACCATGTGGATGGAACCTCAAGCGGTAATAGCCATTTTCACCATGGTAGCAACAACCGCTATATAAATGTCTTTGTGGAAGAAATCTCCATGAGTGTGGTCTCTTATTGGACTATTAGATCTCCCTAGCAGCTCCTGATTGATTAAATTCTTGGACTATGTCAAAACCCTGGTGCGCCTAGATTGGAGTTCACCCTCTTGAGATAACAAAATTTGTAGAGTCAAACCATTACTAAAAACCTTAGCGAGGCCAAAATTTTCATTTTCTAGGACTATGTGCGTTATTGAAAAACTTTTGAGAACATACACAAGTAGCATTCCTAGGGATTAGCACAATAAGTCACTATTTCTTGTTCATGTGCAAGGTTGCTTTTGCTCTTGTTCATTGTTTTAAGACAATTGATTTCTTGAACTCCCTTGCTTGCTATTTTGCATGCCTAGTATCTATTTTGTTATTGAAAATGAACATACCCTAGATGAACTATTAAAGAGATCTTCAAACCTAGATGGAAAACTTTGCAAACAATCTGAAACTAAAAGATTGAAAAAATTGCAAATCTGAAGCAAAAATCCTTTTTGGTGTAAAAAGTCATCCTAAAATTTCAAAACGCCTATCAATGCTAAAGTCAAAGTTATCATAAATCCATTTTTTGCAACCTACTTCTAGATTCTGTCAAAATATCATTGTCTCAGGAATAGAGCAGAGAATCCAAAAAATCTAATCTATTTGACTAAAGTAGTATCTTGAGTTTGATCCAGCCTTCTAATCTATGACATTTTAGAAGAGTCAATCCACTCTCCATTTCCTATCTTCTGACTTGGCATCATGCATGTGTTCCAAAATCCCTTTTTCTCATGAGTATACACTTTGCACACTTATCTACTAGCTAGATGGTGAATTCTAGTCTTACCCAAGTTTCTTCCATCCAAAATGCTAAACATACTACCAATCCTGATTGGGGGCCATTCACTATTATCTCTCACATCCCAAATATGCTAGGAATGAATGCTAAATGTTTCATAGCCATTCTATAGTAGTTGTTGTTGCATTCATGACTATGATTGTCATTGATGTCAACATAGTGATTTACTAAAGACTTGCAGAGAACCAAACAGAGTTTGGATTAGTGCACATGGGTTATTGTAGTTGGAGCTATGTGATGTTGAGGTTATACTCTTTGATATGTTATATGTCTATGGTTAAGAGCATAGATATTAATTCATTTATTCATGGAAGTTATGATCATTTTGGTGGAAGCAGTATTCAGGCAGTGTTCCTGAGTAGCAGTTTGTGGAAATCGGATGATATATCCTAATCGGGAAGGAATCTAGTTTTGTGAAATTAAAGGAAATTTTAAGACACATTGATAGTGATGTGGATGATAGCACAAACTTCAAGGTTGCATGAGTGAAGATTTATTGTATTTGGAAGCTGACAGTTTTGTGTAATTTTGGTGTAGCGTGTGGAAACTTTTATTTTGTAATTGTATGCCGACTCATTTGTAATTATTTGATTGTGGTATAAAGGAAGGAATGTATTTCATTTTTGCATTGTTAAAAATGTATAAGTGTGTAATTATGATATGGTAGCAATGGTTGTGTGTGATGTTGTATGCATGAACTAAAGAAAAGAGCTAAGTATGAAAGCAAATTTGTAAAGGAAGACATGCGAAATACAAAGATTTGAAATTGAGATATGATGTAATAGTGAGTATGGTTTGGCACAGTAAGAGAAGAGTTAACATATTATTCTATTGAGTAATGTAAAGATTATTTGGATAGTGTGTTTAGTGATCTTACCCTGAAGCTATTTGGGCATTGGGTCCTTCTATCTTCCATAACTCTTAACAGGGTTAGAATCTTTTAATAGGGATTCAAAATCTCCTAACAGGGATTCATATGTACTAAATATATTTCATAAGACTCCTAACAAAGTCCATCTTTTCACAAGGAATATTCATATTGGTGCATCTTTTGTGGGCATCATTCCCATCAGGGTTTACCCTTTGATCAAGAGGTTCCCTAGTAAACATATCTTGTGTCATTATGTTATTGTGTATGAATATCTTGCTATGGTTGGTAATTATATTGCTTATATGGTTTAATGTTGTTGAAGATGATAAAAGTTATAAATATCTGATAACTGATTCACCCCCCCCCCCCTCTCAGTTATCTTGGTGGACTTTACTTTCTAACAATTGGTATCAGAGCGACAGGTCCTTGAAAAAGAAGTTTAACAACTTAAGAAGATCCATGGAGAATTTCAGGAAAGAAAGCCCTAAGTTTGATGGAGTAAATTTTGACAGCTGGAAAGAAAAGATAAAGAAACACCTACTATGTTTAGGACTAGGTTATTGGTTGATTGCAAAGAATGATAAGACTATCATTGAAGAGGACAATCTTGAAACATGTAGTATGGATGAAAGAGATCTATTCATGTGTAACATCCTTGCAAGAGAAGAACTTTTAACAGCACTTCCAGAGAATGAGTACAATCAGGTAAAATGTTTGAAATAGTCTCATGAAATTTGGAAAGCTTTACACTCTACTTTTGAAGGTGATAAACATGTAAAAAGAGTTAGATTACATGATTGGATATGTGCATTTGAAGATATAAGAATGTTGGAAGATGAATCTATTACAACTTATATTGGTAGAATGTCAGAGATTATTACAGGTCTAAAATCTTATGGAGGAACAAAGATAGAGACTAAAGTGATATGGAAAATTTTGAGGACATTGACTCCTATATTTAAGTAGACAACATAGATGATTGAACAAGTCATACCTTGTACAACAAACTTTACAAGAGAGACTCTTCTTGGAAAATTGAAAGCAATAGAAATGAACCTGAGACTATCAGTAGACTTACCTAGAATGGAGATAGCATTTAGTGCTCTTAGCATTCACCCTACTTTGTCAAGAAGCATCAGTGTGAGCGGAGATTATGCTGGCAGCAGCAGATCTAGAAATGAAGAAGATAAGAAGATTGAATAAAGAATTTCCTTGCTTGTGAAAAGAGAACCAGACGGTAATAAAATATTTAAGTGTTGGACTTGTCAAGAATATGGTCATTTTGCATCTAAATGTCCTAAGAGAGTTAAAAATTATAGAAGCAATTTCAAACCTAGAAGATCTAAGGAATTTTATTATGCTAATGATGAAGATCTTGAAACTAGTATAGAAAGAACTTTAAGTGAACGTGATACTGAAAATAATGATGAGATAGGATTTGTAGTAATTAAAGAAGAGAATCCTACAACTAATGTTAAGGAAGAAAAAGCCTTAGTTTCTCAAGTTGAAAAGAAAGTTGATTGGATTATAGATAGTGCTTGTTCACATCATATGATTGGAGACATGAAAAAGTTTATAAAGTTGAATGAATATGATGGAGGAGTTGTTAAAGTTGGAAACAATGCACCTTGTTTGATTAAAGGTATAGGATCTATTACTCTTGATGGAAAGACTAATATTAATGATGTTTATTTTTTGGATGGATTGAAACATAATCTTTTGAGTGTTGGATAGTTAGTTGATAAGGGATATCAAGTTTGGTTTACTAAGAAAACTTGTGTGATAAAGGATAAAGATGGAAATCTAATTGGAACTGGATCTAGAACCTGAGGTAATGTATTTTAGTTGAATCCTACGAAGATGACATGTTTGATTACTGAAACTGATGACAGTTGATTATGGCATAGAAGGCTTTGTCATATAAACATTGATAACATTGTGAAAGTAAGTACTACTCTTGTAGTAAGATCTTTCCCAAAAATTATGAAGCCTACTAACATGATTTACAAAGAATGTGTAATGGCTAAACATAAGAGAAGTTCTTTTCCCAGTAAGAAGTTTACATCTACAAAGAAGCTAGAGATTGTTCATACAAATTTGAGTGGTCCTACCAATACTAGAGGATTCTATGGAGAAAGGTATTTTATGATTCTTGTTGATGATTTTACAAGAATGATGTGGATTGCATTTCTTAAAGAAAAATATGAAGCATTTGATAAGTTTAAGATTGTTAAGAATAAAGTTGAGAATGAATCTAGAATGAAGATTAAATGTTTTATATTTGATAGAGGTGGAGAATTTACTTCTAGAGAGTTTAACACCTTTTGTGAAGAAAATGGCATTAAAAGATAGTATTTAGCCCCTAGAACACTTGAACAAAATGGCATTGTAGAAAGAAGGAACAAATCAGTGACTGAAGCAATAAGAGCTATGTTGTTTGAAAATGATTTGGCAAAGATATTCTAGAGAGATGCAGTGAACACAATAGTGTATACAATGAATAGAGTACAAATTAGAGTAGACACAGACAAGACACCTTATGAATTATGGTTTGGGCATGCACCCTTAGTTAAGTATTTTAGAGTTTTTGGAAGAAAATGTTATATAAAGAGAGATGATGATATTGCAAAGTTTGATCCTAGAAGTGATGAAGGTATATTTCTTGAATATTCTTTGAAAAACAAAGCATATAGATGTTTCAATAAAAGAACTAAGACTATTGTTGAAAGCGCAAATGATAAAGTTGATGAAAAGTTCAAAATAAAAGAAAGAATGCTTGATTATGAATTTGCTGAAGAAGCTCATTCTAAACCTAACATTGGATCTACTAAATTATTTTATGAAACTGATAGTGATTTGTTGAATGAAAGCCACATTAAAGTCATTGAAGAACCTACATCTAAAGAGAGATCTGAGATAGTGACACCTAGCAAGAGTTTGTTAAGGAATCATCCTTTTGAATAGATTATTGGGAGCATCAAAAGAGGAGTTCTAACTTGAAATAAAATACAAGAATAGTTATATTTAATTTCTCAAATTGAACCTAAGACTACTAATGAAGCTTGTGAAGATGAAAGTTGGACTAATGCTATGAAAGAAGAACTAGATCAGATTGAAAAGAACAAGACAGGGGAATCGGTCCCTAGACCTAAAGACAAGAATGTTATTGGAACTAAATGGGTGTTCAGAAACAAGATGAATGAACAAGGAGAAGTAGTAAGAAACAAAGAAAGATTGGTATGTAAGGGTTACTCATGGCAAGATGGAATTGACTATGAAGAAACTTTTGCACCTGTTGTAAGAATTGAAGTAGTAAGAATGTTTTTGGCATATGTAGCTTACAAGAAATTCAAAGTATATCAGATGGATGTGAAGTTAGCATTTCTAAATGGAGAATTAGAAGAAGTCTACATTGAGCATCCTGAAGGTTTTCCTTTAACACAAGAAGGAGACATGGTATGTAAATTGAAGAAAGCTTTATATGGACTTAAACAAGCATCTAGAACTTAGTATGCAAGATTGGATAAGTATTTGTTAAAATTGGGATTTATAAAAGGAACCGCTGATAACAATCTGTACACAAAAGAAATTGAAAATGGTTTGTTACTTATAGTTATTTTTTTTTATGACATTATCTTTGGAGGAGAAGATGAAGCTAGTGAGAAATTTGTTGATGAAATGAAGATTGAATTTGAAATGAGTATGATTGGTGAAATGAAATACTTTTTGGGATTACAAACAACACAAAACAATGATGGTATATTTTTAAGTCAAAAAAAGTACTTGAATGACTTGTTGAAAAGATTTGGAATGGAGAATTATAAACCATTTGGTACACCCATGGTGACTGAACATAAGTTATCTAAAACAAATGAGACTCCTATAGTAGAATAGAAGAAATACAGATCTATGATTGGAGGATTGCAATATTTGACTCATATAAGACCTGATATAGCACATTCGGTTGGAATTGTAGCAAGATTTCAAGATGAACCTAGAGAATCACATTATGTAGCAGTAAAGAGGATACTGAGATATCTAAGAGGCACAATGGACAATGGACTATGGTATGAAAAATTTGATGATTTTACCCTATGTGCATATATAGATGCTAATTGTGGAGGCAGTGTTGATGATAAGAAAAACACCGGTGGTGGAGAATTTTTCCTTGGAGGAAGATTAGTTTCTTGGCTAAGAAAAAAGAAGAACTATATCTCACAAAGCACAACAGAAGTAGAATATGTGGCAGCAACAAACAATTGTAACCAGATAATTTGGGTGAAGCAAATGCTAAAGGATATTGGAATAAAATTTGTTGAGCCTATTGTCATACATTGTGACAACACCAGCATAGTTAGTATGTCTAAGAATCTTGTATTAAATTCTAAGACAAAGCATATAGAGATTAAGTATCATGTTGTAATAGAGAAAGTTGTTGAGAAAGAAGTTAGACTTGAGTACATAAGTATAAAGGATTAGATAGCAGATATATTCACAAAGCCTTTGCCTAAGGATACATTTGAGTATTTGAGAGGTATGCTTGGGGTTATGCCCTAGCCTACTTTTGAAAAGTGATGTAGTTGGTTGCATCCATCTAGTGGTATATGAGCCTTATCTTTCTTCTGGACTGGATGTTGGTACTTCCTCTATGGGGGAGTATGTGTATTTGAGCTAAGTCATGAGGACTCTAGTAAATGTATTTTCTGAAAAGTGTCTTTTGACATTGAGTTGTTGTTGACATAGTGATGAAATTTTTATCATTGATGTCAATGGGGGAGAAGTATGTTGGTGTTCAAAATGGATGCTTATGCTCTTAGGCCGCCAATATACCCTCAGGTTTATTTTAGGATTGGTTAGTTCCAAAATGTATAAGGATCTTAGGGTAATTGGTGATTCTGAGTTAATAATTTCTTAGATCAGATCAAAGTATGCATCTAAGAATCAAAGGTTGAAACAATATAGAAATGTTGTTTGGGATGAAATTGAAGGTTTTAATGCCTTTGGTATTGATTGGGTTGATAGAAGCCAAAACAAGATGGCTGACTTATTGGAAAACATAGCACTAAGGCTAGAGGATATTACTTTTGCGGGGATATCCAAAATTGACTGTAAGTCTAGGCCTTCTATCCCAGACAATGTTGAGAATTGGTAGGTTTTTTCTGATGATAAGGATATACTAAGGTTTTTGCAGTGTGATTCTCACTTTGATGATCAGGAGATGGATTTCAGCACTTATGTTGACATCAGAAATGGAAAAGAAAATGTTGGGAAAGAAATTTTGCAACTAAAGTCAAATAGATCCCAAGGGGATTGGTTTCTCTTGAGAGAGCATTTGATGATAAAGAAAGGACTTTTTTCCCTAAATTTGTTGGTAAGATAAATGATTTGGAGGAAATAAATTTAGGAACAAGTCAAGTACCCAAAAATGTTTACATAGGTAAATGTTTATCCCAAAGAACTAGGAACAATTTGATTGATCTTCTCAAAAGATTTAGACATGTCTTTGCATGATCTTATGATGATTTGAAAGCCTATAGAGAGGATCTATTCCAGCATGAAATACCATTGAAGGAAGGAACTAAACCTTTTAGGCAAAAGTTAAGGCCTGTGAATCCTACCTTGGCACCAAAAATGCAAGATGAACTCAAAAAGATGATGGATGCTGGCATCATCAAGCCTATCAGACATTCTACTTGGGTGTCAAACTTGGTTCTAGTCAAAAGAAAGAATGGTGACATTAGGTTATGTGTTGATTTTAGGAAATTGAATGTCAATTCTTTGAAGGACAATTATGGTTTGCCTAATATGGAAAATATGTTGCAGAGGGTTACTGGATCAGAGTTAATGTCTGTGATGGATGGTTTCTCTGGATATAATCTGGTCATGGTCAAGGAGTCAAAATAGTTCAAGACTGCGTTCACTACCTCTTGGGGAACATATGTTTATGTTAGAATGCCTTTGGGTCTGACAAATGTAGGAGCTACTTTTCAGAGAGCTACAGATGTGGCCTTTACAGACTTCATAAACAAATTTCTAGTGGTGTATCTGTTGGTGTTTGAAAATGCTTACACCAACTAGGGCTGCCAATATGCCTATGATGGATATTAAGGATTGGTTAGTTCCAAATGTGAGCAATCTATAGGCAACTGGACCAACTATAGGGATGGATAGTCCCTCTTCTGCTTTTGGCTCTATGAAACCAAGGTGGGTACACCTGATCCAATAGTATTTAACTCTTAACTGATAGTCTTAACTCTGCCCCTTATTTCTTTACTAGATCTTTCAATAGATAAAAATAGTGAGAGAATACTAAACAAAAACCTATTGTTCATTGATCCTCCATCACTGGGTAGGACAATACATAAAAGTAAATGAAAGTAAAGTACTGGTAATGATTTTAAGATTTTGGGATTTTGAAATCTGAATCACGTTCTAAGAACAAAGATAGGAGAATACAGGCCAGTGTCCTATCCATTGGGCAACAGAGTCAGAAAATAGAAAGGATCCTAAAACAACTTTGAGAACAACTAGTTTTTGAAACATAAATACAAATACCCCAACTCTTCCCTACTTATAGATAATCCTTATGCAAATTCAATGAACATATATTTTACTTTGAGTAATATTTAATCCAACCCTAGGTCAGAACTCAAAGTGAGATACATACACATAAACCCTAAAATAGGCTTAAAGATTTATAGAACAAACACAATGGAGAGGTAAAGATTTGATATTTGTATTAAGTATAACCATGATCATTTACATACATCATATTCTGAATAACAAACTTACTAGACAATGGCGCCAACTTGTATCTCTTCTCTATTATCCTGACAAAATCATACAAATTTGCAATCCTTGACTGAGGAATAGGGCTTCAGAATTTCCTTTTTATTCTTACACGTAACTCACTCAATGCCTAGAATGACCATGGGAAATCCTTTTATATACAAGGAGATGCAATAAGCTTCTGGTCATTCTAGGGTTTACAAATATCAACCCTAAAACTTTACAACAACTACAAAATTTATAATAAATACACTCAATCACAATGGCGAGGAAATTGTAGTTGAGCCGACCTTCTTCACGTCTTTTAATGCAGTCCTTGGCTAGCTGTTAACAAATCTGATCTGTAGTATTTGTTGTCCATTCTGTACTGAATATTTCCTCATATCTCAACCACCCTTATGACTCAAAATTAATAGTTCTGATCTACTTTATGAAGCTGGCGGTGTATCTTCACTCTCCATAGCTTGCATGTACTGATATTTCCATTTATTATACACCTCTTCACTTGGGAACTCAAACTTAACAAATTCATCCTTCCCGGTAGACAACTGTTCCCATTCACTTATGATCTATGTGATTTTCTGTTGAATGGTGTCAAACATCAATCTAGCATTTATCAACATTTTAATTGTGCCACTGAAAGAAGACTTATCACTTAAAACATTAGTGATTCATTCTGTGAGGAGTCCATCTAACTCCTCCCTCCACTGATAAGCTTCCTTAAATTCTCCTTTGTCTGTGAAAATAGGAGGCACCAGTTCATAACTTGAAAGCATTAATTCAGTTTTCAACATACTTGTTCTCCTGATAAAATTATCCACAAAAATGTTGAAATGCACCAACTTCTTCACAATTTGATGCAATGGCTTTATTAAAGGATCCGGGTCTTCCTGTCCCTTGGATAACATACAAAATAGTTTTACATTGGGAGACCTTTCAATCCATCTTTTCAAAACTGGAACTATTTCATCCCTCTCTTTATTAAGAACCTTAAGCAAAGAAATTAACCTATCCATATGGCCATGTATAATAGAAGGCTTTAAATCTACTGCAAATTCCATAATCGCCCCTACTATTTTTTCTTCATATTTCTGATTTACCAAAGTTGTAGCCTTTATGTTCTCATTCCTTTCCTTTTCCAATTGTACCCTGATTTCCCTCAATTTATTTATTTCCTCTGTCAGCTTCAGCTTCTCCCAAGCAACCCTTGCATCCATATCTATTTCTGGGAGTGGTGAGGGTGGAAATTCAATTATTGGGCTTGAAGATGAAGCCACCGTAGGCTTATCAGAAATTGCTAATTGAGGAGATCTCTGATCCTGTGGCCCTGATAACTGGACAATCAGTTTGTCCTTTTGAATTAGCTCAACTTTGAGCTCATTATAAGATTTAAGGACCATTTCAAATTTGAGCCTAAGCTCTTCCTTTTCTCTGGCATCCTTCTCCGCCACACTAACATTGAACTTGGCAGTTTCAAGAATTAAATTAGATGCCTCCACACCAGATGTTTCTCCCACTCTCTGAACCATTAGGCTCCCTATATATCCTATGGAGAAATCACTCCTCTTCCCTTTATTTTTATCTTTATCTAAAGACCACATGACCAGAGCAGCATGATCTTCAGAAAAAGTAATTCCCCTAGCTGCCTGCTTAGCCTGTTCTAGTGTAGCTAGGTTCTTTACCTTGCTCTTCCTTACTTGGTCAAAAACAATGGCATCAGCAATGTCCCATTTTGGTAGGATCAGAATCCCTGCTGTATGAATCATGGCTCTCCCTTCTTCTGGAGTGATCTTCTCAAATTGTCTAGCCATTTGTGCCTTGGTCTCCTCTTCTATCTCTTTCACATCTTTATCAGGGGATTCTTCCTTCTTCTTCTCACAAATCTCCTTAAACTGATTGATTTTCATTCTCCACAAGAACTGTGAAAAGGCCCTAGTTTTAACAAAATCATCATCGGCAAGGAAAGAGTCACTTGCCTACTTTAGAATAGGGTCTATTTGTTTACCCTCAAATTATTCTACTATGAGATCCATGGCCACCTCTTTAGGTGCCTCCAGCATTCCCTCCTACAAATCTTCATTAAAAACAAAAAGATTTCCTTCATCCCTTAACTGCACAAGTTGTTCTGTCGCTCGATGCTCATCCAACTGAATAGGGGATTGAGAAGGAGATTAAATCTCCTTTGTCAGTCTTTCTTCTTCTTGTCTTTGCCTTTTTGGGGAAGGTGCCTGCACTGTTGGATCACCAAGTGGTCTTTTCCCTCTTGAAGTGGAAGGAACATCTTCACTTCCTTGTTGTGAGGTCAGAAGGATAGTATATCCACTCTTCTTCTGTACTATGTACACCCCCTTAGGGATTAACTTCATATATTTAGGCTGGTTTAAGATCTGCCTAGCCTTTTCTGGATCTGTCTTAGTCATAGATACCCTTTTCTCATTTACAGCACTCATGAGTCCCTCAAAATTCTCTATAAGGACATTAACTTTTCTAGCCCATGGTTCAAAACTAATCAATGGGTCATAAGTTTTATCAAAATTCTGAATAAAACCTATAGACTTGCTATAAATCACCCATTTTTCTTTCTTAATCTCCTGAGCTTGAAGGTCAAACTCATTTCTTATTATGTCTTCTAGAAAATTAAATTGATGCTCAATAAGAGCACACCTCACCTTATCTTTGAACATGCCTGAAAGGAAACCCTCTGTATCCGCACACCTCACCACTGCCTTTGACATTCTGTAGGGTTGCAAAACCTTATGCAAGTGCACCCATCCTCCTTTTGTAATTACACACTGATGTGTCAGAGTTACATCAGGAAAGAAAGTTCCTCTACCTTTGCCAGTGAGTGTGGTCTCTTGTAAATTTCCAATCTATCTTAAGATCTCAGCATATCCCAGCTTCAAAGGGACCTGATATGGCAAAATACAAGGTGCCACTTTACTGCCATACACTCTAAATACTGTGGAGACTGGATATAAAATAATGTCTCAAAAATTATGGACAATGGTAATGTCCTTGTAGTAATCCATCAGCCTAATCAATCTTAATAACTCTCCTGGGATTCTTGGATTATCAATAAATAAAAGAGACCTAAGCCTTGATGCAAAATCCCTATCAAAAGCAATATAACTAGCATCAGTTCTATCCCAGGACAAAGCTGTGGTCCACAATTGCACTGGGAGAGTCTCTCCATATCTTTCCTTCTCAATATTCATTGTTGTACTAAAAAACTTCTCACCCTTATACAAAAACATGTGCATAAGCATCGAGTACCATTCGAATGGTCTAGAGACCTTCATATTCTTAATCCCTATTAATCCTTCATGAATTATTTTAGCCAAATGAGAAGCAAAGTCAAAAATGAGGGCTAGCTGGGGGTGGAGTGACTGCACCATCATGAACATAAAAGGTACTGGCATATGAGTCTTCTCATCATGCCCTAGGATCAAAGACAAAGACTTATAAACTTCTTGTGCCTTTTTACTGAATAAATCTAACCTGATGGGCTCCAGTGTACTTGAACTGAAAGCACACATTGATCCTATCTGATCAAAATATTGCCTTAGAGGCCCTGCCCTTAGATAATCCTTTTGTGCCTCATAAATCTCAGTGAACTCCATGAAATCTATTTTCTCCAACCCCACAGATTGTTCATTTAATGAGAAAACCTGTCTAATCTCATCCTCGGTAATGCTTATCAGGTCTCTTCCGCTTATATCCCTGACACATCTTGTCACAGGATCATAGCATTTAGCAATTTATATTAAAAATTCATCATCCATGAAAACCCCAGGGCATACCAACCTCCCAATGTCAAACTGCCATACATTATTGAAGGGTGCACAAGCGTTCCTTTGTGAATATGCCGATTTAAAAAGAATAAGACCATTGTGCTTATCACCCACTTTAGCATCTCTCATCCAATTCCCTCTGTCATAGAGACCTTCTGCAACTGAATCTCTAGGATATCTCAGAGTGAGCTCTTTTACTCTTTGTGCCCCATTATCAAAAAATGGGAGCAACTGCATCAAATCCTCAAAAATTCCTCTCTTACTATATTCTGTTTGACCAGGCAAATTCCTCTTGGGTGGCATTTTGAAAATAGGGCTTCTTACTAAGATATGAATTCCCAAGAAAACTTTAAACAATATCAACTGACAATAGGAAAGAAGACCCCACAAAGCTTTACAAATTTCAAATGACTTAAACACAGGAGAAAACCTACCAGGCACCTAAAAAATCTTCTGCTTGAAAGCACTGCATGAAAAAATATATCATCAGAGAACAAATGAGAGCAGTGAAGAAAAACAATAATCAAATTCTGGTATATAACATCTGCTAACAGCTCACAATTCTCCTGCACATAACAAATTTATTCCACCATTACTCAGGTTGGTGGCCCTATCACTCAGTAGACGTGAAAATGTCATTCAAGAGAAAAATTCAAATTCAAGCCATTGATATATTTCATTTTCGGCGCATCCGGCGGTAGACAATCTTATCAGCAAAATCCTATAGTACCTTTAGCAAGCTAATTCTCAACCAACAAGAACATTTCAAAATTAGCATGTGCAGAATTAAATTCCTTAAGCTCATCCTGGTCTGAGCAGCAATCTTTACACGTCAACATCACCCGTGGTCAATCAAAAATGACCGCGTCACCAATATATTTAACAGAGAGGACCCACCAAATAGCTTCCATCTCTTTATCCAAATCAACGGTTGTCGCTAAACCACAAACTTAAAACCCGAGCATCTCATCCCAATGGTTTAACGACAACCGTGAGATCTTGCAGCATTTTAATCATCTGAGAAACTAAGGTCCCACTGCAACACATCAGCGGGCACATATCAAATCAAAACACGCCATGCTGTAAAAGACTGACAAGTGGACCCAATCCCTTTTCCTTTCTAACTCAGAGCACTTTGAAAATAGTTAGATCACAGCTGTTATCCAACCAATAAGAAGTAAACATGTCAAAGTGAACTGGCGCAATAAGGGGCCCACTAAGCACTTAAGTCTTTAAGAAGATTGGATGGTCGTCGCTATACCGCGAACTTAAAATCCTCACATCTTTGATCAACAGTATAACGAGAATCGTTCGATCAAGCTGAAGATTAACCCTTTGGAAAACATGACCCCACAATCAAACACATCACCTTCTGTCAGTCAAATCACATTGTGCCACATTTTCATACAGGCAGGTCCCTTCTGACTATCCTTTACCGTCTTTAAATATGCGTCAGCCGCCACCTAGTTTTTCTGAGAACCAATAAGAACCAAAAAGATTGTAATGACCTGGCACTGTTAGGACCCACCGAACCTTTTTCAAATAAAGAAAATCTGACGGCTATCGCTATACCACAAGCTTAACATGCAAGCATCTTGGATCAACGGTATAACGACCACCGTAGATCTTTTCCGCCCTTTAAAGTCCGCAAAATCTTCCTCCAGTCGGGCCCGCCTTTGAGACAGGTGGCAACTCATCGATATATTGCATGTCAGAGAAAACTGACAATCGGGGTCTTGCGGTGTAAGGACAACCACTCATTTTGCTTTAGTGAAAACCTTAGGAAAATATACCCAAAACTTAGGCTTAGAGAAATAAAAAGGAGAAGAGGGGAACGGGGGCCAACAACCTTCTAACTGCAAACGCATGACTTAACAGTGTTAAAGGCACATGCGGATTAGCACTCTTAGTGAATCAAAAAGGTAACACGGGAAAATAAAAAGGGAACAAACCAACCTAGGGTTTTGGAAGAGAGGGAGGAAACCCAAGCCAAAAACGTGGATATTTCAGAGCTACAAACGTGGAGCCAAGAAATATTTAAAAAAGTGATAACAGTATCAAGATGATCTCACAGCATATTCAGAAAAGGAAGATCAACATTGTGAACATCTTGAGAAGATTTTTATCAGGGCTTTGGAGTATGGGATTTCTTTGAATCCAAAGAAGTGTTCTTTCGGTGTTGTGGAAGGCAAGCTCTTAGGACATATTGTGTCCTAGGATGGAGTGAGGATTGACCCTGAAATGGTTATGGCTATAGATAAGCTTTCACCGCCTAGAAATGTTAAAGGAATACAGTCCTTCTTTGGGCAGGTAAACTTTCTAAGGAGATTTGTTACAAATTTTGCAGAAATCAGTATCCCTATCTCTAGAATGTTGAAAAAAGAAGAAAAGATTGAATGGAATGAAGAAGCAGATGAATCTTTTAGAAGTATCAAAAAGGCCATCAAGGATGCTCCAGTTTTGAGGACACCTGATTATTGTAAGCCCATGCAGATATTTTCTTTTGCTTCTTGTCATATAGTTGTAGCAGTTTTATTGCAGAAAAATTCAGATGGATATGAACAACCCATATCATTTTTTAGTAAATCCCTACAAGCAGTAGAATTGAAATATGATATTACTAAGAAATAGGCTTATGCCTTAGTTAAAGTAGTCAAGGCTTTTAGATGTTACCTTGTGGGAGCTAAGGTGGTTGCTTATGTTCCTAGTGCTGCAATTAAGGATATATTGGTGCAACAAGAAGTTTTATGGAAGAGATGTAGATGGATCAATAGGATCCAAGAATTTAATATTTATATCTAGATTACAAAGTTGGTAAGAGGCTTAGGTCTTGCAAAATTAATGGCACAAAGCAATTTAATTGCAAATCATGTGAATATGTTAGAAGAAGAACAAAGGCCATATATTTGTGATATGGATCATTATGACTGGTACAAAGGTGTTATTGGTTGCTTGCAGAAATTGATCCTCCCCCCTGAGATGGATGAAAATAAAAGGAGAACTATCAAGTTTCAATCTACAAGGTATGCCATTATACATGGTAAGTTGTGGTGGAGAAGCAATGAAGGAGTATTGCTAAAGTGCATAGACCATGAGAGGTCTGAATCTCTATTAAAGGAAATGCACCAAGGTGTTTGTGGAGGACACTATATGGCAAAGACCATAGCTCAAAAGATCCTTAGGTCTAGATTTTGGTGGCCTATAGTTTTCAAAGATACACATCAGTTTGTAAGAAAATGTGATGCATGTCAGAGATTTGCTGGAAAGTTGAAGTTTAATGGAAATATGCCACTTCGACCTGTTGCAGTTCAGGCTCCTTTCCAAAAGTGGGGTATTGACTTTATTGGGGAGATTCTAAATAAATCTAGTGGTGGACATTCTTACATACTAGTGGCAATAGACTATTTTACCAAGTGGGTTGAAGCTATCCCTACTAGAAAGGCTACTAGCAAAGTTGTGATAGACTTTGTGATGTGGAACATCCTTACCAGGTTTGGTTGCCCAGAGGTAATTATGGTTGATAGTTCAATGTGTTTTAGATCATAGGAATTTAGTGATTTTTGTCAGCAATATGGGATACACATTTCATTTTCTTCCCCATATCATCCACAAGGAAATGGTTAGGCTGAGTCCAGTAATAAAAGCCTAATCAAGATTCTCAAGAGAGTGTTGGACAAGAATAAGAAAGCCTGGGACTCAAAGTTATGGTGGGCACTATGGGCTGATAGGGTAACTATTAAGAAGGCCATAGGTTGTGCTCCATTTGATTTGGTATATGGAATAAGTGCTAGATTGCCTCAAAATAATCTATTGCATATGTATAAGTTCATCCAAGCATATCATGAAGATTTGAATGATGAGATGAGAGTAAGAATGGATGAACTGATCCAATTGGAAGAGGTGAGGAGAGATGCACATGAGAGAAATGATACATTGTAGAGATAATATAAGAATTTTTTGATAAAAGGGCTATTCAAAGGAGTTTTGAAGTTGATGACCTTGTCCTGATGTGGAATGAAAGATTGGAAGATAAGGGGAAGCATGGAAAGTTTGATCCAATTTGGTTGGGCCCTTATCTTATTGAGAGCAAGTGGGGGACAGATTCATATGTCCTGAAGGATTTAACTAGTGGTACTTTAGAATTGCCTATTCATGGATAATTCCTAAAGTTTTACTTCTCCTAAAGTATCTTTCCCATGAGCAGTAGTTTAGGTTTTCCCCTGTACAGTCATCTATTTTTGTTTTTGGGTCGAAATGTTTGGTTTGGTCTGCTCTTCCAGGAGATTCTAGCTTTCTCATTGTATCTGTAGGAGATACACATCCCTGAGTATGAGCCACTATTAGCACTGGTAAAATTTTTCATGGCTGCATACCCTTTTTCCTAGCCTCTGCATCCTTTTTCCTTGTCTCTGGTTTAAACCCTAGGTGAAAATTTTGAAAATCTAGCCATTATAAATAAAACCCTAAAATGCCCCGGCCTTGTTCTAATTTTATGTTACTTTTTGGGCCACCTAAAACTTCAAAAAATGCACATGCTTTATATTCTTGGTTGGTCCTCATTTAATTCTTCCTAAGTTTCTACCCCCGACAGCCTTTAATTTTTTCCTAAGTCCCAGCGATTTTTTTTTTTTTCTAATGTTTTCAGCCTTCATTCTTTCCTAGGCCTGGCCTTGACACCATCTTAGATCTACGGTGGGCACATATTCTTATGGAATGTGTCAGAGTCTTGTGAACTTAAAACAACCATTGATTTTTCCACAGTTGCGGTGTTTTAGATGGTGGGTCCTAATTGCCATGTAAGCATAGTTGGCAGTCTCTTATTGGTCCACAGGTGAATGACTGGATATGCTATCAGTGGGACCTAATTTTCTAAGACTCAGAGGGTTCTGACATCCACAGTTGATCAAAAATTAGCGTAAGTTCTCATGAGATGTATCAGAGCTTTGAGATCTTATGCCAGCCGTTGATGTTACTCTATTCTCAGGCGGCAGTATTGCGATGGATCCAATTTCCAGATGGTTTTTATGTGCCATGGTGTGCTGAGTTGTCTATTTTTCATTCATCCACATGGTGATGAATTGGATTATGTCACTGGGGCCGAGGATTTCCAAGTTTCAGTAGTTCTGATAGTGATAGAGCATCGACGGTCGGCGCATGATCTAAAAGGTTTTTTCTGACACACTAGATCATGAGACAACTGTTGATTTCATATCCTGTTAGAGGACCTACAGAATGGGGATAAGATTCTAGATCGATGACAGGCATATAATCTAATGGAATCTTGGAGGTCTATGCGAAGATGAGATGACCATTGATCATCTTGTAAGCGGGCCCATGGGTGAATCGCAGTTTTTTGGAGGTTCTGACAAATATTTAGCGGCCTAGAAAATTCTCAAAGGCTTCGCTCATTCACTAAGTAAAATGGTGATGTGCTAAAAGGTCTGGTGATTTAGTGAAAAGGGGTCACGTAATCACTAAATTATTTAGCGGAGACATAAAGTGTTTTGCGAACTAGTGAAATCCTTCAGTCGCCAGTTTGCCAAATAAAGACTGGGCTTAGTAACTTTCCTTTGTTCGCTAAGTCATAGGGTTGAGCTTGGGTTAAGTTTTTCATCTCACGAATAAGAAAAAACCTTTTTGCGTAGTCGCTAGGAGTTAACCGAGGGTGTCTGATGAGTTAAGTCATAAAGCCCGCGAAATATCAAGATCGAATGGTCACGACTTAAAGTTGATCTCAGTTTGAATGATGACCACCGATTTGCTACTAGAACCATGAAAGTAACTGTTGCAGTTTGAATTCAAATTTTTGAGGGTTTTTTAGCAATAGAAAGGACCAAAATTGAATGTTTTAGTGACCTGATTTGATTAGTTTGGTGGTGCCGACTGTTGCAGTGTGGTCTAGTGTGTCTGATGATTATTTACAGAGAGTTTTGTGTCATGGGAGAATGAATAAATGGTTCTTGAGGCATGTTGTAGGGGTCAAATCAGATGAATTTGTAGGAATTTCATGATCTTCAGTACATTTCCAAAAGAATTACCATAAGTGAAGATTGATTTTTGATCTGATTGCTCAGAGTTGCTTGGTTTTCCCTTCAATGTATTAATTTCTGATTTGTTTGAATTGTTTGGTGGGTGGAAACCCTAACCCTTACCCTGGTTATCCATAGCTTGTTGCATCCTAACCTATTTGGGATTTCAAGGTAACCAGTGGTATTTAATGTGGAATTGTAGATTTTGAAGGGGTTCCAGTTTTGAAGTTCAAAAATAGTCCCTAGTTTCTGGTCCCAGGGTTTTGTAATAGTTTTTTTTGATTCAGTGTTTGTTAATGAAAGAAGAAAGTTGTAGGTCTAAGCTGTAGTTTGCAAGTAGGGTGCCTTGTGATTTATTGTATACATAGAAGGAGTTCATCATACTTAATACAAATATTTGATTCTTATCTCTCCTTTGTGTCAAGTCAAGTAAGCTTTGAGTTTTTTAGCTCATTACATATTGTTTTTATGTATGTATCTCCATTCTTGAGTTCTGATCTAGGATTGGATTAAACAATGCTCTAAATGGGATATGAGTTTGCTCTTGTCTATGTAAGGATGCCTTGTAAGCAGTAAAGATTAGGATAAATGTATTTATGGCTATGAATTCTCAGATATTCTCAAAATTGTGTGTCTTTGTGTCTAAGGAATCTTTCTCAATGGATGAGGCACTGGCCTAAATGAGTACCTCTCTTGTTAACATACACTAGTTGAAGTTATTGCATTCCAAATATTGAAATCAATAACCTTTTCAAGCTTTAGGTCTTTGGTTGTGTGGTTGTGTTACCCAATAGTAATGGAGAGTCAATGAATGTCAGGTTAGCATTTAGTACTTTCTTACTATCAATTTTTTGTTTAGACCTAGTCTTTGGTGTGTGAAGTATAGTTTTCACTGGGTTAGGTGCACCCACCTTGGTTTTGCAGAGCTAGAAGTGAAGAGGGCAGTCTTGTCCCTATAGTTGGTCCAGTTACCCTAAGATCCTTATACATTTTGGAACTAACCAATCCTAAAATCAACCTGAGGGTATATTGGAAGCCTAAGAGCATAAGTGTCCATCTTGAACACCAACAAAGTATACATGAAAAACAATCTGAGACATCTGTTGGAGAGAACTGATTAGGATAACGAAGCAAGATTTGATTGATGAAGAGAATTTGAAGAAGCAGTGTTGCAATATTGGATTTTTGGAACATTGGATGTTTTTCATCTATGTTTCCATCAAAGCCAATGGGGGAGATTGTTAGGAATGAATTCTAAATGTTTGGTAGCCATTCTATAGTAGTTTTTGTTACATTCATGACTATGATTGTCATTGATTTCAACACAGTGATTTACCGAAGACTCACAGAGAAGAAGACATAGTTAGGATTAGTGCACGTGGGTTATTGTAGTTTGAGCTATGTGACATTAAGGATATAATCTTTGATATGTTATATGTCTATGGTTAAGAGCATAGATAGTAATTCATTTATTCATTGAAGTTATGATCATTTTGGTGGAAGCAGTATTCACGCAATGTTCTTGAGTGGTGGTTTGTGGAAATTGGATGATATCTCCTAATCAAGATGGAATTTGGTATTGTACAGTTAAACAAAAGTTGAAGACAAATTGTTAGTGATGTGGATGATAGGGCAGACTTTGAGTTTGCATGAGTGAAGATTTATTGTATTTGGAAGCTGACAGTTTTATGTAATTTTGGTGTAGCGTGTGGAAACTTTTATATTGTAATTGTATGCTGACTCATTTGTAATTATTTGAGTGTGGTATAAAGGATTGAATATATTTCCTTTTTGTAGTGTGTAAGTGTGTAGTTGTGATATTATAGTAGCAGTTGTGTGTGATGCTGTATGCATGAAGTGAAGAACAGAGCTAAGTATGAAAGCGAATATGTGAAGGAAGACATGTGAAGTACAAAGATCTAAAATTGAGATCTGATGTAATAGTGAGTGTGGTTTGGCATAGTCAGAGAAGAGGTAACATGTTAGTTTATTGATTAATGTAAAGATTATTTGGATAGTGTGTTCAGTGATCTTACCTTGAAGCTATTTGGGCAGTTGGTCCTTCTATCTTCCATAGCTCTTAACAGGGTTAGAATCTTTTAACAGGGATTCAAAATCTCCTAACAGGGATTCATATGTACTAAATTTATTTCATAAGACTCTTAATAGAGTCCATCCTTTCATAAGGAATATTCATATTAGTGCATCTTTTTGTGGGCATCATTCCCACTGGGGTTTACTCTTTGATCAAGAGGTTCCCTAGTCAACATATCTTGTATCATTGTGTTATTGTGTATGAATATGTTTCTATGGTTGGTAATTATATTGCTTATATGGTTTAATGTTGTTGAAGATGATAAAAGTTATAATTATCTGATAATTGATTCACCCCCCCTCTCAGTTATCTTGGTGGACTTTACTTTCTAACACTATTGAGGTTGAAATCCCATCATTAAGAATCAGGATGCATGGTCTATTAACTGATGATGACTATAGAGTGTCTAGGTTGTGAGAACTTGAACTACTAGATGAGCACAAACAAGCAGTGTATGATCATCTTAGCATATATCAGAAGAGAATGTCTAGATGTTACAACAAGAAAGTCAGACACAGAGAATTCCAGGTTGGTGATCTAGTCTTGAGAGAAAATCCTAAAAATCAATCACATAAAGAATGCAAGGGGAAGTTTGAACCCAACTTGTTGGGTCCCTTTGTAATCACTACTACTTTTGGCTCTGGAGCCTATCAACTCTCAATGAGTGACAGAGAATAGCTCCAAGAACCAATCAACTTTATCCATTTGAAGAAATTCTACGCCTAAGGCATTCAGTTTGTGAAAATGTCCTAAAAAAATTATAAAAATTAGAAAAAGTCTTGAAAAAATGATCATCCTAGTGAAAAACTAGCAATAGGCACCTTGATGTATCACAAAAAAAATAAAAAAATATCAAAAGTATAAAAAACTTAAAAAAATTAAAAATACAAAAAAATAAGAAAAAGAAAAAGTGCCTTGGTGAAAACTTGGAAACAGGCACCTTGGTAGCAAAAATAGAATCTCTGCTAAGATGGTGAAAACCTAGCAAATGGGTGCCACTTGATCAAAATGCTCCATCTATCAGTGCAATCTTGGTCTCTCCCAGCTTTTAGTCTTGCTTTAGTTTGTACATACCTCCTGGTTTGTTTTCACATTCTTATTTTCAATAAAGTTAGTCTGTACTATTAGGAATGAATGCTAAATGTTTGGCAGCCATTCTGTATCAGTTGTTATTGCATTCATGACTATGATTGTCATTAATGTCAACACAGTGATTTACCGAAGACTTGCAGAGAAGCAGACAAAGTTTGGATTAGCACACATGGGATATTGTAGATGGAGCTATGTGATGTTGAGGATATACTCTTTGATATATTATATGTCTATGGTTAAGAGAAAAAATAGTAATTCATTTATTCATGGAAGTTATGAGCATTTTGGTGGAAGTGGTATTCAGGTAGTGTTCCTAAGTAGCAATTTGTGGAAATTAGATGATATCTCCTAATCGGGATGGAATCTAGTTTTGCACAGTTAAAGGGAAGTTGAAGAAACATTGATAGTGATGTGGATGACAGAATAGACTTTGAGGTCACACGAGTGAAGATTTATTGTATTTGGAAGCTGAGAACTTTGTGTAATTTTGATGTAGCGTGTGGAAACTTTTATGTTGTAATTGTATGCTGACTCATTTGTAATTATTTGAGTGTGGTATAAAGGAAGGAATGTATTTCTAGGTTGCAATATGGTTGTGATATGGAGCTAGTGTTTGTGTGTGATGATGTATGCATGAAGTGAAGAAAAGAGCTAAGTATGAAAGCAAATTTGTGAAGGAAAACATGCGAGGTACAAAGATCTAAAATTGAGATCTGATGTAATAGTGAGTGTGGTTTGGCACAGTCAAAGAAAAGGTAACATATTATTCTATTAAGTAATGCAAAGATTATTTGGATAGTGTGTTCAGTGATCTTACCCTGAAGCTATTTGGGCAATGAGTCCTTCTGTCTTCCATAACTCTTAATAGGGTTAGAATCTTTTAACAGGGATTCAAAATCTCCTAACAGAGATTCATATGTACTAAATGTATTTCATAAGACTCCTAATAGAGTCCATCCTTTCATAAGTAATATTCATATTAGTGCATCTTTTGTGGGCATCATTCCCACCGGGGTTTACTCTTTGATCAAGAGGTTCCCTAGTCAACATATTTTGTGTCATTGTGTTATTGTGTATGAATATCTTTCTATGGTTGGTAATTATATTGCTTATATGGTTTAATGTTGTTGAATATGATAAAAGTTATAATTATTTGATAACTAATTCACCCCCCCTCTAGTTTTCTTGGTGGACTTTACTTTTTAACAATTGGTATCAGAGCATCAAGTCCTTGAAAAAGAAGTTTAACAGCTTAAGGAGATCCATGGTGAATTTTAGGAAAGAAAGCCCTAAGTTTGATGGAGTAAATTTTGACAGCTAGAAACAAAAGACGAAAACACACCTACTATGTTTAGGACCAAGTTATTGGTTGATTACAAAGAATGATAAGACTATCATTGAAGAGGATAATCATGAAACATGTACTATGGATGAGAGAGATCTATTCATGTGTAACATACTTGCGAGAGAAGCACTTTTGACAGCCCTTCTAGAGAATGAGTACAGTCAAGTAAAATATTTGAAAAAATCTCATTAAATTTGGAATGCTTTACACTCTACTTTTGAAGGTGATGAACATGCAAAAAGAGTTAGATTACATAATTAGATATGTGCATTTGAAGATATAAGAATGTTGGAAGATGAATCTATTAGAAGCTATATTGGTAGAATGTCAAAAATTATTACTGGTATAAAATCTTGTGGAGGAACAAAGACAGAGAATGAAGTGATATGGAAAATTCTAAGGACATTGACTCCTATATTTAAGCAGACAATAGTGATGATTCAACAGGTTATACCTTGTACTACAAACTTTACAAGAGAAACTCTTCTTGGAAGATTGGAAGTAGTAGAAATGAACCTGAGATTATTAGGAGACTTGCCTAGAATGGAGATAGCATTCAGTGCTCTTAGGATTCACCCTACATTGTCAAGAAGCATTAGTGTGAGCGGAGATTATGCTAGTAGCAGTAGATCTAGAAATGAAGAAGACAAGAATATTGAAGAAGGTATTGCCTTGCTTGTGAAAAGAGAACTAGATGGTAAGAAAATATTTAAATGTTGGACTTGTCAAGAATATGGTTATTTTGCATCTAACTATCCTAAGAGAGTTAAAAATACATAAACAATTTCAAACCTAGAAGATCTAAGTAATGTTATTATGCTAATGATGAAGATCTTGAAGCTAGTATAGAAAGAACTTTAAGTGAAAGTGATACTAAGAATAATGATGACATAGGATTTGTAGCAATTAAAGAAGAGATTCCTTAAACTGATGTTAAGGAAGAAAAAGCCTTAGTTTCTCAAGTTGAAAAGAAAGATGATTGGATTATAGATAGTGGTTGTTCACATCATATGACTAGAGACATGAAAAAGTTCATAAAGTTTAATGAATATGATGGAGGAGTTGTTAGAGTTGGAAACAATGCACCTTGTTTGATTAAAGGTATAGGATCTATTACTCTTTATGGAAAGACTAATACTGATGATGTTTATTTTTTGGATGGATTGAAACATAGTCTTTTGAGTGTTGGACAGTTAGTTGATAAGGGATATCAAGTTTGGTTTATTGAGAAAACTTGTGTGATAAAGGATAAAGATGAAAATCTAATTGGAACTAGATCTAGAACCAGAGGTAATGTATTTCAGTTGAATCCTACTGAGATGACATGTTTGATTACTAAGATTGATGACAGTTGGTTATGGCATAGAAGGTTTTGTCATATAAACTTTGATAACATTGTGAAAGTAAGTACTACACTTGCAGTAAGAGATTTGCCTAAAATTATGAAGGCAACTAACATGATTTGCAAAGAATGTGTAATTGCTAAATAGAAGAGAAGTTCTTTTCCTAGTAAGAAGGTTACATCTATAGAGAAGCTAGAGATTGTTCATACAGATTTGGGCGGTCCTACCAGGACTAGAGGATTCTATGGAGAAAGGTATTTTATGATTCTTGTTGATGATTTTACAAGAATGATGTGGATTGCATTTCTTAAAGAAAAATCTGAAGCATTTGATAAGTGTAAGATTGTTAAGAATAAAGTTGAGAATAAATCTAAAATGAAGATTAAATGTTTGAGATCTGATAGAGGTGGAGAATTTACTTCTAGAGAGTTGAACACCTTTTGTGAAGAAAATGGCATTAAGAAATAGTATTCAGCCCCTAGAACACCTGAACAAAATGGCATTGCAAAAAGAAGAAACAAATTAGTGACTGAAGCAACAAGAACTATGTTGTTTGAGAATGATTTGGTGAAGATATTCTAGAGAGAAGCAGTGAACATAGTAGTGTATACAATGAACAGAGTACAAATCAGAGCAAACACAGACAAGACACCTTATGAATTATGGTTTGGACATGCACCCTCAGTTAAGTATTTTAGAATTTTTTGAAGCAAATGTTATATAAAGAGAGATGATAATATTGGAAAGTTTGATCCTAGAAAAGATGAAGGCATATTTCTTGAATATTCTTTGAAAAGAAAAGCCTATAGCTGTTACAATAAAAGAACTAAGACTATTGTTGAAAGTGCAAATGATAAAGTTGATGAAAAGTTCAAAATTCAAGAAAGAATGCTTGATTATGAATCAGATGAATAAGCTCATCCTAAACCTAACACTGGATGTACTAAATTTTTTTATGAAACTGATAGTGATTTGTTGAATGAAAGCCACAGTGAAGTCATTGAAGAACCTACATCTAAAGAGAGATCTGAGACAGTGACACCTAGCAAGATTTTTTAAGAAATCATCCTATTGGAAAAATTATTGGGAGCATCAAAAGAGGTGTTCTAACTCAAAATATGGCACAAGAATAGTTATGTTTGATTTCTCAAATTGAACCTAAGACTATGTTAGCACCTATAGAAATTTTCATGGCTATGTAAAATTTTCCTTTATCTCTGCATGGTTTTCTACGTCTCTGGCTTGAAACCCTAGGTCTAAATTCATATTTATAGCCATTAGAAGGAAAAAGCCCTAGATTGTCTTGGCTTGGTTCAATTTCATCATTACTTTTTTTGGGCCACTTAAGTGATTATAAAGCATGTTCACTTTATTTTTCTCTTCAATTGCCTAGTCTCTCAAAGCAAAGAGAATATTCCTTTATATTTAGCGGTTGCCCGAAAGCCTTTGTCACCTGATCTCACAAGCATTTTGGAATATTATTTACTATCAAATGACTTAGCGATTACCTCTTTAGTTTCCAAATCTCTAGATATGAAGTGGCGGTATACTCTTTGTAGTCACCAGATCTCTAAGTCCTCCAGTGGTCAGCACTTTTATTTAGTGATTGGGAGATTTCTTTGGTCGTGAGATCTCTTGATTTTAGCAGTTAAGTCTGAAGCATTCAATGACTCCGCTAGCGGTTAGTCACTAGGTCTCTGAGTATACAGGTGGTTAGTGTTTTGGTTCAGCGACTTCACGAGTGGTTTGCATCTTCTCTTTAGTCGCATGATGGTAGGCCCATTTTATGAAAATAATACAAGTGGACATACAGTCAGATGGTGTTGAGGTGTCTGATGGTTATTGGTTATAGAACAGTGATTTGGACATGTTGTCAGTGGTCCTTAGCATTCATTTTAGTTCCCTTTTGATCCTATGGTGGGCTCATGAGTGCATAGAATCTTTTGAGCTTTTGAAATCATGCGCCAGCTGTCTGATCTTCTAGGTGTTCAGATAGACCATAAGTGGGCCCGTGGTCTTCAGTCTATGGAATGAATTAAAGCTTGAGTTGATTCTATGGTTGTCATTATACCACTTGGATAAGATGCATGAGGTTTAAGCTTATGGTATAATGATAGCCATTGATCTTAGTAGGTTCAGAGGTTAAAGGTATTTAGTGATCTAGCGACTGAAGGTTGTCTTGCAGTCTCTTGAATCCAATAGTTAAGTGCCAAACATTTAGTGACTTGGCGAGCAGTTATGAATCTCTTCAGTCTCTCAATCTCCAGATCAAATAGTTAAGTCTTCTAACATTCTAAGATTGAGCGAGGACCATCAATGGCCACAAGACAAAATTGAAGATCAACGACCAGTATTTAATCTCAAGATCTGACTCGAGGTTAAGAAATTTTTCTGCAACTTGGAGATTGGTCTCAGTCACATGTTCTTAGGACTTAACCCCAGTTAATAAAAAGGTTATGAGATTTAGCGAAACTCTTTGTCACCAAGTCTCCAAATAGTGCTGGGTTAAGATGGGTTAACATCATGTTTTCCCTGGTGGTTAAGCTTTTGATTCAGTGACTCAATGACTGTGTGGTCACGTAGTCTCAAGTTCATGATAGTTAAGTGGAAAACCTTGAGCAATTCAGTGACATAGTTAGTCTCATGGTCGCTGAATCAAATAGTTAGGTCATGCTAGCTCTCACAATTTATATGGACCGTAGGATGAAGGAATGAAGGATATTGATGATGGTCACACGATCTCAGAAGGAAATTTGAGAAGTCAAAGTGATTCAGCAATTGGGAGACTCCTTGTTAGTTGCCAGATCTCATAATGTAAAGTATATATCTGAGATAGGCTTGTTGCTGGGTTGCGTGATGAGAAAATATTGAAGGTTTCCTATAGTCACCAAATTAGGAAAAGAGGAAAGTCTATTTGGCGACTAAGTGGTAGGGCCTCAGTTGCATAATCTCTAGATTGAAATGAAGGGTTTGATGGTGGTTTATATCCCTACAATCACATGATCTCTTAATGATGATGTAGTTAATGATTTTTTCTAGCGACTTGGAGTCCCTTATGTCGCGTGATCTCTGAATAGTTTAGTTTGGGAGAAGACCATGAGATCATGAGACTGTTTAGTTGCATAATCACTGAGGTAACTAAGGTTGATGAAGATGACTGCATGATCTCACAACTAAGGAGAAAATGTAAACTAGGATTCCTATGTGGTTAAGCTCTGAGCTCAGGTAAAGTGGAAGGATCTGATGGTCGTGATATAAAGTGAGTCTAGATTTGAATGTTGGCCATCAATATGTTGTCTAGCACCATAAAGTAGCTGTTATTTTTCAAATTCAAATCTCTTTAGGGTTTTCTCTACAGGGTTTGTAACAGTAAGCTGTATAAGACAAGGAGTTGTTCAAAATTGATTTTCCCGGATAGTTTTAGTTAGAAATTAATGAGGAAGGCATGGGTTTCCACACAGATCTGATCTTGCTTTCCTGGGGTGCCATGTTGTTTTAAATACAAAGGACTATTATTTGACTTAGGTGGCTAGGGTTTTGATTGATGTTAGAGGTCTCCATGTTATGTACATGCAAGATCTACAGGCTGGCTCTGGCATTAAATTTTATTTTTCTTGTAATAAGAAATTGGTTGAAATTGTAAATGTAGTAAGCTTAGAATATGAAATAAAATATTTGTACATCAAATTTGATCTGATTCTCCTGGGTTTCTAGGATTTTCTGCAGTCTTTCATTTCTTGTTGTACCTGGTGGTTGTAGAAATAATTTTGCTCTAAATAATCCGTAGCTTGTTGCAATCCTTGTTCCTATAAAAGGATTTTCAAGATCATTTAGAAGGGGTTCGAGTTCTATTCCATTTTTTTATAGAGCTAGTTCCATGAAGGGTCCTTTTCCTATAGATATTTTCTTTCTTCTCTACATATAGGGTGTTCCCTCTTTCCTTTCTAGTTTGGAGAACATAATATAAGTTGTAACAGTCTATCTTATGTATCAGAATTCAATATATTTGTACTATTATTAGATTGTCTCTATTTGAATCCTGAACTTGTTGATTATAGCATCAAGGATGCTTGATCTTTCTATTTGTATTTCTTATGTGTCTACACTAGAGTTGTCTTCATAGAGATAAATGAGTTCAAGGTTAGTTTTCAGATGTGTATGAGCTGGGGTATCAAGGGTATCTCATGCTTGTCTTTCAGTGGATGTTGATTAATGTATTTCTTGTTTATAGGTCTCTTCTAAGGGGAGGGTTAAAATCTTTTGAATAGGTGATAGCATATCTGGGTACATAGGTGGATTGTTGAAGTGAGGTCTGATTAATGGTGTATGATTGATGTAAGGAATAAACATATTAGAATGTATTGTCTTCTTATTTCATAGCTCTCTATTGTAGTGATGTATTTGACTTTGTTGCCCATTGGACAAGGTACTAGTCTATGAGAGACTTAGGGTATCCCAGGGGTCCTTTCAACCCAACAGTAATCATTCAAATGAACTACCTTTTCCTTTCATGTTGGTTGTAGTAGTAGGAGGTCCATTCTAGGTTTCAGACTCATTTTATGCAAATAGGTTATTGCATAAGGCTTGATTTCATTGGGGTATAGGATACCTAAAGGAGTTTGAAAACTATTCCATAATAATCTATCTGCAGGCTTTTTATTTATCAAGAAGAGTCATAAGTGTGCAGATAAGGCAATACCCGTCTGAGTGATGTGGAGCTCAAAGAAGGAGGGGGATGCTCTTTGTCCTCATCAATTGGCCCTTTTTCCCTGTTAGACTTTGGAGTGGAGACTAACCAATTTGTCAATCATAGTTTAAACCTGACATTGTGTGGTAACAAGTTTAAAAGCCAAGAAAATGGTGACTCTGCTAGGGAATAGATAAATGACAAAAATTTTAAGATGTCAAATTCCTTGCTTTGCTGAATCATCCCAGAGTCTTGGTTGAAAGATCATAAAGTCAGATAGACAAAACACATTTGTAACATCTTCTCACTAAGTGTTGAGTGGTGACTTTGAATTTTCTATTTGATTAGTACAGTCCCTGACAAATAGTGTAAATCTTGGTGAGGTTTTGGTTGATTGAAAGAAGATACAAAGAAAAGTGCAATGTTTTCCTCTTCAAGGAGGTGATGAATCTACATAGCAAAGAACCTGATGGAGCTGCATGGTGATCTCTAGATCTGCTCTACCTTCTAGTTAACAAGCTAAGTTCTTGATGCAGAACTTCTAGGTATTTTGGTTTTCATATGTCATTTTTTAATGAAAATCAGTTGTAAGAGAATGTGTCCCTATCAAGTGTTTAGCACTACTATATAAAGGGATAAGTAGTAGTGGGTTGTTCCTTATGGAGGAATATAGGCCCTTTTGTTTTGAGGTCATTGAAGGTGCCCCTAATAAGTTTTCTACCGAGGTTGGGGAGTGCTTTCCTAGATTCATGGCTGATGGATCTGTTTCAACAAGCCAACATATATATGATGTTATTGGTCTTTTTGGTGAAATGGACATTGAACATGAAGATGTTGCTATGAGACTTCTTATGTAGACATTCACTGATGGTGCAAGGAACTAGTTCATGTCCTTGCCTTCATGTTCAATCCCTTCTTGGGATGTATTGAGAGCATTGTTTGTAGAACATTTTGATAAAATTGCTACTCTCAAGAAGCAAATTGTAGAGAAAAAAGTTGAGATATGGCAGTTAGAGGAGGACAAGAGATTGCAAAGACTGGTGGTTTCTTATGTTGATCATGAAGAGGCTAGTGTTTCTGATGTTGATTCTCATTTTGTAGAGAGTATTGACTATCAAGCTGATGTTGAGGTTAGTGCATATGAGGATGCTGAAGATGAATCTAAAGTTGACAATATTTCTAGTTTGTCTATAGATTTTTCTTCTATTCAACATGAGAAGGCAGCTTTATTGTCCTAGTGTAATGATGTTTTGTGTGAAGAGCAGAGTATTGGATATGATGCAGATGATGATTCCTATAGTGATTGCTTCACACAAGATGATCTAAGGCTAGAGATGTCCACTCTTATCTTGGACAGGGATGGTGTTTGCATCAATAAGGGTGAAGCTAAGGAAGATGAAGATAGGGCCCAAAGTCCATTGAGCAGTGAAAATATTTGAGCACTCTTGGCTGAAGAGTTCCAAAGGTATGCACCTATTATGGACTTTGATTTCTAACTCCCCTTTGACATAGTCTTTGACACTGATAATGAGGCTAGTGTTCAAAGTGATCATGATGACCCATGTGTACTAGAGTTCCCCTCCTATAGTGACTCTATAGAAGAAGAGGTTGAAGGTCATGATCGTGTGTTTGCCTGTCATAAAGATAATAGTGATGAAAAAGTTTCTTGTTCAAATAATTTTCCTTCTTTTGTTAAATATGATAGTGGTGGTGACAGTATTGAGGACTTTGTCTTCAATAATTGGGATATAAATTCTTTTGATAAAAATAATGATGCAGATCAGTTGTTCCCCTGTCACAACAATCTTGAAGAAAACCTTCACTTGGTTCATGATCTAGTCAGTGAGGATATCATGGAGGAACCAAGTTGCTCAGTGGCTGAGGCAATGCATGAAGGCAAATCAGAGGGTCCAAGTCCTTATCAGCTAGGTAATTCTATAATAATGCATGATGATCAGTATGTGTTATTTCCTTATGCATTACTAGATCAATTTCTTGTTTCCAGTCATCAAAAAGAAATAAATGATGACCCATATTTCTTGGATTATGAATATAATGGTTGTGACTAGAAGAACATGGGTAGTGATCAATACAATTTCATTTTTTAGCACATGGTTATTCACATATGTTGGCCGCTGAATGGTCATGATAATTTCAGGTGTTTGGTCACATATGTGGATGAAAATCAAATTTTTGACTCTGGAGGGTCACTAATTTTCTTTTGGTGGCCTAGGGCCACCAAGTAAAGATTCATTATTGTAAATATTTGTAAATATTTTCTCTTTCTGTTGTGTGTTTCCCTTCCTATTTTCTTGGTTCGGTTGCCAATTTTTGAGGTCCCAATTTTTTGTCTAGTAGGTGGTCTGCTCCACCTAGTAATTCTGGATCCTTGATATGCCTGCAAGAGGCATACATTCCCAGATAGAGCCACTGTTAGCACCTGTAGAAATTTTCATGGCTATGTAAAATTTTCCTTGGTTTCTTTATGGTTTTCTACGTCTCTAGCTTGAAACCCTACGTCTAAATTCATATTTATAATCATTGGAAGGAAAAAACCCTAGATTGTCTTGGCCTAGTTCTATTTCATTGTTACCTTTTTTGGGTCACTTAAGTGATTATAAAGCATGTGTGATTTATTTTTCTCTTTAGTCGCCTGGTCTCTCAAAGAAAAAAGAATATTCCTTTATATTTAGCGGTTGCCCGAAAGCCTTTGTTGCCCGATCTCACAAGCATTTTGGAATATTCTTTACTATCAAAGGACTTAGCAATTACCTCTTTAGTTTCCAAATCTCTAGATATGAAGTGGCAATATACTCTTTGTAGTTGCTAGATCTCTAAGTCCTCCAGAGGTTAGCACTTTTACTCGATGATTGGGAGATTGCTTTGGTCATGAGATCTCTTGATTTTAGCAGTTAAGTCCCAAGCATTTAGTGACTCTACTAGCAGTTAGTCACTAGGTCTCTGAGTACACAAGTGGTTAGTGTTTTGGTTCAGTGACTTCACGAGCGGTTTGCATCTTCTCTTTAGTCACTAAGTCACATGATGGTAGGCCCATTTTATGAAAATAATACAAGTGGACATATAGTTAGATGGTGCCGAGGTGTCTGATGGTTATTGGTTGCAGAATAGTGAGTTGGACATGTTGTCAGTGGTCCTCGACATTCATTTTAGTTCCCTTTTGATCCTATGGCAAGTGCATGAGCGCATAGAATCTTTTGAGCTTTTGAGATCATGCGCTAGCCGTCTGATCTTCTAGGTGTTCAGATAGACCATAAGTGGGCCCGAGGTCTTTAGTCTATGGAGTGAATTAAAGCTCAAGTTGATCCTATAGTTGTCATTATACCACTTGGATAACATGCACGAGGTTTAAGCTTACGGTATAACGATAGCCATTGATCTCAGCAGGTTCAGAGGTTAAAGGTATTCAGTGATCTAGCGAATGAAGGTTGTCTCCCAGTCTCTTGAATCTAGGAGTTAAGTGTCAAACATTTTGCAACATGGTGAATGGTTATGAATCTGTTCAATCACTCAATCTCAAGATCAAATAGTTAAGTCTTCTAACATTCTGAGAAGACTTAATTGAAGATCAATGGCTAGTATTTAATCTCAAGATCTGACTTGAGGTTAAGAAATTTTTTCATGACTTGGAGATTGGTCTTAGTCACATGTTCTTAGGACTTAACCCCAGTTAATAAAAAGGTTATGAGATTTAGCAAAACTCTTTGTCGCCAAGTCTCCAAATAGTTCTAGGTTAAGAAGGGTTAACATCATGCTTGCCCTGGTGGTTAAGTTTTTGATTTAGCAACTCAGCGACTCTATGGTCACATAGTCTCAAGTTCATGATAGTTAAGTGGAAAACCTTGAGCGATTCAGTGACATGGTTAGTCTCATGGTTGCTGAATCAAATAGTTAGGTCATGCTAGCTCTTACAATTTAATATGGACCGTAGGATGAAGGAATGAAGGAGATCGATGATGGTTGTGAGATCTCAGAAGGAAATTTGAGAAGTCAAAGTGATTCAGCAATTGGGAGACTCCTTGTTATTCACCAGATCTCATAATGTAAAGTATATATCTTAGATAGGCTTGTTGCTAGGTCATGTGATGAGAAAATATTGAAGGTTTCCTGTAGTCACCAGATCAAGAAAAGAGGAAAGTCTATTCAGTGACTAAGTGGTAGGGCCTTAGTCATGTAATCTCTAGATTAAAATGAAGGGTTTGAGGGAAGTCTATATGCCTACAGTCACATGATCTTGTAATGATAATGTAGTTAATGATTTTGTCCAGTGACTCGGAGTCCCTTCTGTCACGTAATCTCTGAATAGTTTAGCAGTTTGGGAGAAGACCATGAGATCATGAGACTATTTAGTCGCATAATCATTGAGGTAACTAAGGTTAATGAAGATGACTACGTGATCTCATGACTAAGGAGAAAATGTAAACTAGGATTCCTTTGCGGTTAAGCTCTGAGCCCGGGTAAAGTGGAAGGATCTGATGGTTGTGATATAAAATGAGTCCAGATTTGAATGCTGGTCGTCGATATGTTGTCTGGCACCATAAAGTAGCCATTATTTTTCAAATTCAAATCTCTTCAGGGTTTTCTCTCCAGGGTTTGCAATAGTAAGTTGTATAAGACAAGGAGTTGTTCAGAATTGATTTTCCCAGACGGTTGCAGTTAGAAATTGGTGAGGAAGGCATGGGTTTCCGCATAGATCTGATCTTGCTTTCCTGGGGTGCCATGGTGTTTTAAATATAGATGACTATTATTTGACTCAGGTGGTTAGGGTTTTGATTGATGTCAGAGGTCTCCATGTTATGTACACGCAAGCTCTGTAGGCTAGCTCTGGCATTAAATTTTGTTTTTCTTGTAACAAGAAATTGGTTGAAATTGTAAATGTAGTAAGCTTAGAATATGAAATAAAATATCTGTACATCAAATTTGATCTGATTCTCCTAGGTTTCTAGGCTTTTCTAGAGTCTTTCATTTCTTGTTGTACCTGGTGGTTGTAGACATAATTTTTCTCTAAATGATCTATAGCTTGTTGCAATCCTTGTTCCTATAAAAATATTTTCAAGATCATTTAGAAGGGGTTCAAGTTCTATTCCAATTTTTTATAGAGCTAGTTCCATGAAGGGTCATTTTCCTATAGATATTTTCCTTCTTCTCTGCATATAGGGTGTTCCCTCTTTCCTTTCTAGTTTGGAGAACATAATATAAGTTGTAACAGTCTATCTTACATATCAGAATTCAATATATTTGTACTGTTATTAGATTGTCTCCATTTGAATCCTAAACTTGTTATTATAGCATCAAGGATGCTTGATCTTTCTATTTGTATTTCTTATGTGTCTACAATAGAGTTGTCTTCATAGAGATAACTAAGTTCAAGGTTAGTTTTCAGATGTGTATGAGCTAGGGTATCAAGGGTATCTCATGCTTATCTTTCAATGGATGTTGATTAATGTATTGCTTGTTTATAGGTCTCTTCTAAGGGGAGAGTTAAAATCCTTTGAATAGGTGATACCATATCTAGGTACACAGGTGGATTGTTGAAGTGAGGTTTAATTAATGGTGTATGATTGATGTAAGGCATCAACATATTAGAATTTATTGTCTTCTTGTTTCATAGCTCTCTATTGCAATGATGTATTTGACTCTATTTCCCATTGGATAAGGCACTGGTCTATGAGAGACTTAGAGTATCTCAGGGGTCCTTTCAACCCAACATTAATCATTCAAATGAACTACCTTTTCCTTTCATGTTGGTTGTAGTAGTAGCAGGTCCATTCTAGGTTTCAGACTTATTTTATGCAAATAGGTTAATGCATAAGGCTTGATTTCATTGGGGTACAGGATAGCTAAAGGAGTCTGAAAACTATTCCACAATAATCTATCTGTAGGCCTTTTGTTTATCAAGAAGAGTCATAAGTGTGTAGATAAGGCAATACCAGCCTGAGTGATGTGGAGCTTAAAGAAAGAGGATGCTCTTTGTCCTCATCAATTGGCCCTTTTTCCCTGTCAGACTTTGGAGTGGAGACTAACCAGTTTATCAATCATAGTGTAAACCTAACATTGTGTGGGAACAACTTTAAAAGCCAACAAACTACTAATGAAGCTTGTGAAGATGAAAGTTGGACTAATGCTATGACAGAAGAACTAGATAAAATTGAAAAGAACAAGACATGGGAATTGGTCCCTAGGCCTAAAGACAAGAATTTTATTGGAACTAAATGGGTATTCAAAAATAAAATGAATGAACAAGGAGAAGTAGTAAAAAACAAAGAAATATTGGTATGTAAAGGTTACTGACAGCAAGAAGGAATTGTCTACGAAGAAAACTCGGCACCTGTTGTGAGAATTGAAGTAGTAAGAATGTTTTTGGCATATGCAGCTTACAAGAAATTCAAAGTATATCAGATGGATGAGAAGTCGGCATTTCTGAATGGAGAATTTGAAGAAGAAGTCTACATTGAGCAACCTAGAGGGTTTCCCTTAACTCAAGAAGGAGACATGGTATGTAAATTAAAGAAAGCTTTATATGGACTTAAAGAAGCACCTAGACCTTGGTATGCAAGATTGGATAAGTACTTTTTTAAATTGGGATTTACAAAAGGAACAACTCATAGCAATCTATATACAAAATAAATTGAAAATGGTTTGTTGGTTACAGTTATTTTTGTTGATGACATTATCTTTGGAGGAGAAGATGAAGCTAGTGACAAATTTGCTGATGAAATGAAGACTGAATTTGAAATGAGTATGATTAGTGAGATGAAATACTTTTTGGGATTATAGATAACACAAAACAATGATGGTATCTTTGTAAGTCAGACAAAGTACCTGAATGACTTGTTGAAAAGTTTTGGAATGGAGAATTGTAAACCAGTTGGAACACCCACGGTGACTGGACATAAGTTATCTAGCACAGATGAAACTCCTACAGTAGAATAGAAGAAATACAAATCTATGATTGGAGGATTGTAGTATTTGACTCATACAAGACTTGATATAGCACATTCAGTTGGAATTGTAGCAAGATTTCAAGCTGAACCTAGAGAATCACATTATGCAGCAGTAAAGAGGATAATGAGATATTTAAGAGGCATAATGGACTATGGACTATGGTATGAAAAATTTGATGATTTTACCCTATGTGCATATATAGATGCTAATTGGGGAGGTAGTGTTGATGATAAGAAAAGCACCAGTGGTGGAGAATTTTCCTTGGAGGAAGATTAGTTTCTTGGCTAAGCAAGAAGAAAAATTGTATCTCACAAAGTACAACAGAAGTAGAATATGTAGCAGCAGCAAACAATTGTAACTAGATAATTTGGATGAAGCAAATGCTGAAGGATATTGGAATAAAATTTATTGAATCTATTATCATACATTGTGACAACACCAGTACAGTCAGTATGTCTAAGAATCTTGTATTAAATTCTAAGACAAAGCATATAGAGATTAAGTATCATGTTGTAAGAGAGAAAGTTGCTGAGAAAGAAGTTAGACTTGAGTACATAAGTCCAAAGGAGAAGATAGCATATATATTCACAAAGCCTTTTCCTAAGGATACATTTGAGTATCTGAGAGGTATGCTTGGGATTATGCCCCAGCCTACTTTTGAAAAGTGATGCAGTTGGCTACATCCATCTAGTGGTATATGAGCCTTATCTTTCTTCTGGACTAGATGTTGGTACTTCCTCTATGGGGGAGTATGTGTATCTAAGCTGAGTCATAAGGACTCTAGTAAATGTATTTTCTGAATAGTGTCTTTTCACATTGAGTTGTTGTTGACATAGTGATGAAATTTCTGTCATTGATGTCAATGGGGGAGAAGTATACATGAAAAACAATCTGAAACATCTATTGGAGAGAACTGATTAGGAAAATGAAGCAAGATTTGATTGATGAAGAGGATTTGAAGAAGCAATGTTGCAGTATTGGATTTTTGGAACATTGGATGTTTTTCATCTATGTTGCCATCAATGCCAATGGGGGATATTGTTAAGAATGAATGCTAAATGTTTGGCAGCCATTCTATAGCAGTTTTTGTTGCATTCATGACTATGATTGTCATTGATGTCAACACAGTGATTTACTGAAGACTTGCAGAGAAGTAGATAGAGTTTGGATTAATGCACATGGGATATTATAGTTGGAGCTATGTGACATTGAGGATATACTCTTTGATATGTTATATGTCTATGGTTAAGATTGCATATAGTAATTCATTTATTCATGAAAGTTATGAGCATTTTGGTGGAAGCGATATTCAAGCAGTGTTCATGACTAGCAGTTTGTGGAAATTAGATGATATCTCCTAATTGGGATGGAATCTAGTTTTGTGTAGTTAAAGGGAAGTTGAAGATAGATTTATAGTGACATGGATGAGAGTGCATACTTTGAGGTCACATGAGTGAAGATTTATTGTATTTGGAAGTCGACAGTTTTGTGTAATTTTGATGTAGCATGTTGAAACTTTCATGTTGTAATTGTATGCCGACTCATTTGTAATTATTTGAGTGTGGTATAAAGGAAGAAATGTATTTCCTTGTTGCAATATGGTTTCTATATGGAATTAGTGGTTGTGTGTGATGCTATATGCATGAAGTGAAGAAAAGAGCTAAGTATGAAAGTGAATTTGTGAAGGAAAACATGTGAGGTACATAGATCCGAAATTGAGATCTGATGTAATAGTGAGTGTGGTTTGGCATAGTCAGAGAAAAGGTAACATATTATTCTCTTAAGTAATGCAAATATTATTTGGACAGTGTGTTCAATGATCTTACCCTGAAGCTATTTGGGCAGTGGGTCCTTCTTTCTTCCATAACTCTTAACAGGGTTAGAATCTTTTAACAGGGATTCAAAATCTCCTAACAAGGATTCATATGTACTGAATGTATTTCATAAGAATCCTAACAAATTCCATCCTTTCACAAGGAATACTCATATTAGTGCATCTTTTGTGGGCATCATTCCCACCGGGGTTTACTCTTTGATCAAGAGGTTCCCTAGTCAACATATCTTGTGTCATTGTGTTATTGTGTATGAATATCTTTCTATGGTTGGTAATTATATTTCTTATATGGTTTAATGTTGTTGAAGATGATAAAAATTATAATTATCTGATGAGTGATTCACCCCCCCCTCCACCCCTCTTAGTTATCTTGGTGGACTTTACTTTCTAACATGTACACCAATTGGCAAAAGTGTCCATCTCCTATAAATGTTCAAACTTGGGGGCAATCAATCTCATATCCAATCAGAGTCCTTTGAAGCTACATTCAAGTTAGTTTATCTATGTCCTCTCCAGAAAAGATTTTGCATCTAAAACAATGCAATCAAACATCAAAACAAACTGAAAACAATCTATGCTTTACTTTCTTTTATCTCCTTGTATACGTATTGATTCGCATTGAGATTTTTTTGCATATTGTGTCCTTTCAAGCTCTTTGATGATGACCTTTTATAAGATTTAGAGAGTGATGACTGGGTGGCATAATCTTTTCTTTGTCTTCTACTTGTATGTGAAAATCTAACAACTTTAAAAATTCTGGATTGAAATGGTGTCCGTCTATAAGAGCCTCTATCTCGTATTGGATGGCCATGCATACCTCGACCATTGATACCCAAAAAATTCAAGGAAGTTTGATCTAACTATTTTCTTTTTGAGTGATTTCTTACTCCTACTATGAAACATGGTCTTACCTAAGGATGTGAATGATAAAGGGTCACTACGGGTAATTCAGATGGGATTTAGAATGATCTCTTGACTATTTGATGTGTTTGTTCCAGAAGGCATATTCTGGTCATCACAACGTTCATGTTTTGATGCTTATACAAATTGCTATATCAAAATGGACATGATATTCAGGTCATCCTGACATTTGTGCCTTGGTGCTTATATCTAATCTGACATTCCAAAAAAAAATCAATATTCATATCTCCATGGTTGTCTAGCCAGTGGGTGTTGTATTGACTTTGGTGCAAAAATCAATATTCATATATTCATAGTTTCCTAACTAGTGGATGTTGTATTGATTTATCCGGTTACCTAATAAAAATTCAATGATGAAAATGACTGACACATGATCAGTGACTAAGTTCTAGGTCCTAGGTCTGCATTTCATTTTGCATTTCACTTTGTACTTTGTATGATTGCATTTATCTCACAATTGCCCAAATTAGCTTGACACTCAAATGATTCTTCAAAACTATGCTAAACATATCATAAGGACTAAGCATAGCATGAAGGTCTTCTTAACAGATCACCAAGCAAACACCCCTAGCTAATTTCAACGTTCTGAACCCATTTTCGAAATCAAAATCAAAATCTGAGATCATTTATATTGTCAAAATTGTGATTTCTAATATTTGGACCCAGGACAGCCGACTGCTTGCATAATCAACCTTCAATCATCATAAAAATCTAGAATTCAACTTAACTGATTACCTAACATCAAACTATCAAAATTTCAACTTGGTCAACCATGGTCAACTTGTGGTCAAACCTAGTCAAACTTGGTCTCCAAGGCCTCCAAATAATGAAGAATGCATTCTTGAATGTGTATAACCACATCTCAAATCAATTAACATGCTTCTAAACCATTTAACACTGACAACAACCACGTCTAGTTTCTAATTCATCAAAAGACCTCCTCACTTAGGTCACATCACTTGGGGCATATCAGATTCATCAAGATCCATATCAATCTAGTATCCTAATCTATCTTGTAAACGATATCAACTTTTCATAACCATCAGCTCATTAACGTAATTTCCTTGGTTCTTCGTAACTGAAGGATTCAAATGTGATACCAATACGATTCCTCTAGACATTCAGGTCTGGAATTAGGTCACTCACTTCTTCATAATCATAAGGTTCAAAATTAGGCATTTGGTACTTTTTCATAATCACCGGTTCATTTTTGTTATAGTTAACATCATCTTTGGTCAATTAGAACCTAACATCTTTCTATTCTTCAATCAATTTCTATCTTAGAATCAGTTTATCTTTCAAATCAGTTTCATACATCTTTATCAAACATAGACTAATGTTTGAACCACTGCGCTTTGCACAGTAATTCAAAGAGGGGCAAAATGTAATACCCCAAAAATGGGCTATAGGTTCATTAACCTCTTACATCAACAATTCAATCAAAATTGACATCAAAGTCCTAATCTAAGGCACATCTGCACATTAGTTTATCAAAAACCTAATTGATTATCTTAATTCTGCATCAGGGAATATTCCTAATTTACCATAATTATCTTTAATTGAATATTATTTGGCGATAAGTGTCATTATTTATCCTAAAGTTGATTAATTGAATATGATGAATATTTAATTAATTAATTTAATTCTGCCACTTAATTATTTAATTATATTTAATTCTATTTATTCCTAATTAATATTATTTAATTTTGACAATAAATCAAAAATCTTATGACTAATTGATTAAATGCTTATTTAATTGATTTAAAATCAAAGTTGTCAAATTTAATCATTTAATTGGAATAAAGTTTGATTTAATAATTGATTAACCCTTAAATCAATTGTCTTAATTCAAAAAAATTAGATAAGTGGAAAATAAATCACTTTATTTATTAAATTAATTCATATTAAATCATGCACAATCAGAAAAGTAGTTAACTTTAAATCAACTCTCAATTTCAATTTGTTAACTTTCTAATCTCAACATATGATGATGAGTTGAAAAAGAGAACTAAACTCTATTTTGAGATAAAAACTACTTTTGCATTATTTTATGAGTTTATTTATTCTTAATTTCTTCTTAACTCAAAAATCAACCTAAGTTTATCAAGAGTGATTTATGGCTTTTCTCAATGCATTCTCAAGCCCTGGATTTCTATAAAAAAAAGGCTCAGCTCCTCATAAAGGATCCCTCAAGCTTTCAATCAATCTCATATCTCTCGAATTTGCACAATTACTTTGGTGAATTTACAACTAAAGAACAAAGCTTTTGCGATGGGCGACTTTGTGAGATCAATTCATAGTTTTTCATAGCTTTGCATATATTTTCATATCAATTCATATCATTGTTAGATTAAATCTGCATATCATTTTCAATCAATTCTAGCTTAGATTCATATAGTTTTTCATCCTAATTACATAGAAAATACAAAAATATAGATTAATTTGCATACAATTCTCATTCATCTTTTAGCATTAAATCCTTCGTTTAGGTGTTTCATTGTCATTGATCGCAGTATAATCTAAGAATACCATACTTGCACCTACTAGAAAGTAGTAAATCGCCTGGTTAGCTTAGTTTCAATTACTTGCAGATTTTGATTTTGCTAACCTCTAATGTTTTACTGAAGTGCTGTGTCTACAACTAGGTACAATTTTTACACACACAATAGGAACTAAGTGGGTTTTCAGAAACAAAATGAATGAAGAAGGAATTGTTGTGAGAAACAATGAAAGATTAGTATGCAAAGGCTATTCACAATAAGAAGGCATAGACTTTGAAGAGAAATTTTCTCTTGTTGCTAGGATAGAAGCTGTGAGACTATTTTTGGCCTATGCTACACATAAAGACTTCAAGGTATATCAGATGGATGTAAAATTTGCATTTCTGAATGGGGATCTTGAAGAAGAGGTATACATAGAACAACCTGATGGATTCACTCTAACAGAAGATGAAGACATGGTCTGCAAATTGAAGAAGGCAATGTATAGACTAAATGAAGCACCAAGGGCTTGGCATGAAAGGTTAGACAAGTACTTACTTCACCTTGGATTCAGAAAAGGTAATGCTATAAATAACTTATATTTAAGAACTAGTAAAGATGGAGTTTTGATAATAGAATTTTTTATTGATTATATTATTTTTGGTGGCAATGATGAGATGTGTAAGAAGTTTTCTAGAGAAATAGAAAATAAATTTGAGATATCCATGATAGGTGACATGAAATTATTTCTTGGACTACAAATAAATCAGAGCAAGAATGGCATTTTTATTTCTCAGACTAAATATCTTAAATAAATGTTGAAATTTTTTGGAATGGAAGACTGTAAAATAGTTGGTACACCCATGGTGACTGGCCATAAACTGACAAATACTGATGAGACAACACTAGTACATTTGACCCTAGTTTTCAACCAACACTTTTGATGAACTTTCCAAATGGTTTTGCTTAGTCGAAATGTAGAAGGAAAACTTTTTTTTTTTTACTCCATATCTGTGTTCGTTGAAATTTCTACGACTAGGATGGGTCGTCAAAATTTAGACAAACACAGGCATAACTTATAAAAAAGGTTTTATTTCATTTCATTGTGTTGCATGACATAGAAGATTAGCAAAGAAGAGTTGAAGGAGGGCATCGAAGAAGAGCTGAAGGAGGGCCAATGCTTTACTTCATATAGTCCAAAATTATAATCTTTGGAATGTAGATGGTTTTGTAGGTGGTTTAATCCGTAGGGCCTCCTTGTAAAATGTTTCCATTTTTGTGAACATGAACACAATGTAGTGGTTCTAGAGGGTAACCATGATCAATTTATTGAGGTCCCTAACCTTAATGTGGTCAATTGTTAGGGAAGTAATGAAGTATTCAACACTAATCCTAATGATCATGTCATAGATGAAGTAATAGGAGAAGGTGGGCTCATTTTCTTTGTTGTCAGAATGGAAGAATAAGGTGCCCATTTTATATTTTTAGTTGTATTATTATCCTTAGTTATAGTGGTTTTAAATGTGACTTCTCTCATTTCTTTGACTTTGACTCTGTTACATTTAGTCTTCTCAATTTTTAGCTTTTATATTTTGTATAGTTTTGTTGGGAAGTCAAATTTTGACTTGGTTTTATCTAGGACATTATGTTAAATATGGTTTTAGTTGCAAAAATGAGTAAGAAAGCTCCCATAATGTTGATGAAGACCTAAAAAATTAGTTGGATGGAAAGAAGCTCTCATTTCCAGTCCATGATCTAGAAGACATTTATGATATGTTATGGATAACCTAGCTAGGGTCATAGATGCTAAAGTGCCAAAACTAGGGTGGAACTTGTTTGAATACTAATACACAAAAGTAATGCAAAGATTCCAATGAGGAATGGATGGGTGCTTCACATAGAAAATCTCACACTAGCAAATATCTTTGTTAATGCAGATTTCAATAGATAATATCACAAAGGTATAAACAAGATTTCTATAGAATACAAAATGATTTCTATATGATGTGTATGGGAGTTAAAATACAAAATGAAATGAATAAAACTAAATTTTATTATGAAAGGTATCTAGATGAAAAACTCCATGACATTTTTGGAAAGTACCCTACTGTCCTAACCCCGTACCTAGTTTTTAGCCCCCAAAAAAGTGACTTTTACAAAGAGACCTACCTCTAAACACCTCCCCCAAGTCTATAAAATTGGATAGTCTCATAAAATACATCCAATTAGAGGATTATCAAGTTTATTTAGCCCTAGGACCTCTGAAATTATCAAATCTCCAATTAGGCCTCCAAAAACCTTGAAATCTTAGGGTTTCATCAATCTCACTCCAAAACATCTTTAGTGACCCAATCGGTGGTCAATACACCATGTATTTGACATATGTATATGGATTCCAAAATAAATAGGGTCCTTGTTAAGGCATTTGGGCTACTGCAATAACCATGCCACAACTTTCACTCACCTTCAACCCTGCAACCTGCATGTTTTAGTGATCACCCTACAATCCAATGGTTATTCTTACATTGGGAAGGTTAGATTAATATAATAAAATGTTAGGATTCATACCCTAATCATAGAAAACACACTATGGGGATGAATCTTAATTCATGATTCAAAGCAACACCAAAAATACTAAATTATCATAGGATAGTTAGACTTGAAGACACCAAATTCAATACAAATGCCTTGAAATTAACTCAACCAATTTATTAAAACATTCACAAATGGAGTTATGATACTTGAACACAATGAGACTTAATTTTACTTGATGTGTTCTTCTTGTTGTGGGTGTTGAGACCATGTTTACCTTGTAAATGGCTTTCTAGGAGTGCTTTAAGAAATTTTGGCTTAACATCCTTAGTGCTATATTGTGTGTTCCTCGGAATAATTTTAATCACAATAGCCAAGTTGAAGGATTTACCTACCAAGTAGTTAAAAATATGTTACACTTTACCACTATTCTTGTTTTCAAAGCTCTCTCTCATGATATTTTCTTGATACTAAGCTCACTTTGAGAATGTATAAGTTGAAGCCTATTGAGTGTTATGGGAAGATGAATTGAGGATGTGTTCAATGCATATAAAATAACATTTATTCCAATTTCCAGCCCTCCATAATTAGTTTACACATATTTTTCATGCACCTATTTTAGGGGGCTTACATAATTCTGCATTGTGCACCTAATCAGAAAATTTGAAATGACCTACTTTAGGGACCTAGTTTTCATACCCTGTTGATGAAAATTGCAATATAATTATTCCCCTTAATTATAAACATGACAAATACCCATAGTGTGTAGTTTTAGACCCTGGTCAGTTCATTTGACCAGTTTACCCAACCAATTCCAAATCTTATTTATTCAGTTTTACTAATTGTGAAATGCAAAAGTTACTGAAAGGACAACTTTTTGGTCTAATAAAAATTAACCAGATGACAATAGAACAAGTTGGTTGTATTATTGTATTTATTGTGTGTGAATGAGCCTATGCCTAAGATTTCAGATCATAAAGTGTTCATTTGATGAGTTTGTGAAGTGAAATCTAAATGCAACTTATTTGGTTTTCCTAGGCATTTAGTGGTACAGCAACAATGTTGCTATGTTGAGGATGTCATATTTTTCAACATATTAGTTTTGAAGAGGTTCTAGGTGATATTTAAAAGTGATGGTATCTTAATGTTCCAACTTGCTGAGCTTTAGCCTTCCAGGACCCCATCCGGTATTTTTAATGAACCAATATGAAATGTAATTTTATATGTTTTGAACTTGAATGTACAAGACATTTGTATCCATAATGATGTGTTAGAGTGATTAGATTGATCTGGAAATAGTGGTATGGGTTATTTTGAACATGCCCTAATTGTGTGACCCTAGGAACAAGGGTTTTGTGGCTAGAAGAATGGGTAGATGGTGAAGTCTTTAAAAATTGGTTTTTAAACCTTATGAAGGTCTCTTTCTTGGTTGGGAGGTAGGGGAGTGAACATATTTATGATTTTCTTTTTTATTTGGATGGAATTAGGCCTAGTTTGTGGGTGCTAGGGTATTGGATCTGATAGATGGTCCAAAAGAGTGTACCTTGAGATTGGGGTAGGATTTAGGGAATCCAAAAGGGTATCTAAATCAGTAAAGAGTTCCTTGAGTTGTTTGGGAAGATTGGGAGAAAAGGGAAGATTTTTTATTGGTGAAGTCTACTAGCCTAAAGGGCTATTGAAGTGAGTTGTATGGAGGATCAGTTGACCAGACTTGGTGGGTTGGTGAAACATGGAATATGAACCATGTTAAGGTGTTCTAAGGAGTTATAACAAAGGTGGAAATCCTATTTGAATATTTGATGACTTGGAGGCTCTAGGTGCATTTAGGGAAGCCTAGATAATGGATCCTAGATAGTGGGTTGGTGAAACATGGAATATAAACCATGTTAAGATGTTCTAAGGAATTATAACAAAGGTGGAAATCTTAATTGAATATTTGATGACTTGGAGGCTCTAGGTAAATTTGGGGAAGCCTAGATTGGTGATAGGTGATGAACATGTAGATTTGCCTAAGCACTATTGGGAGCTTACCCAACAGCACATGTACTATTGTGAAAATTATCATGAATCCATTTGTTGCTAGGTCAAGCTCCCAATATTTCTTGGTGAAATCTACATGTTTTTCACCTATGCATATACCTTATCTAATCAACTCTTATATGCACAGATGATGAACATTCAGATTTGCCTAAGTAGTACTGGGAGCTTACCATGCAACACATGTATTATTGTGAAAATCATCACAAGTCTATTTATTTTCAAGTCTAGCTCCCAGTAATACTTGGTACAATCTACATGTTTGTCACCTATGCATATACCTTCTCTGGTCAACTCTTATATGCATAGGTGAAGGTTGATCAACTCTAATCTCCTATTTGTATCTATATGTTATCAAAGTAGTTCCATTGAGAATATTGTCTACTTGAGATAGTTCCATTGAGAAATTGTGTTATTAGAGAAGGTATATGCATAGGTGATGAACATATCTAAATGGAATACTTTGTTCCTGACAAACTTAAATGAAATACACCAAGAAGTACCAAATGATGAATGCTCAATTGTTGCAATGGAAAAGCATCAGAACCGTCCATTACTAGAACTTGATTTTCTATAGTCTTAATGATTTTTCTATAGTCCTAATGATTTTTCTTATTTCTTTTCTTTTGTCCCTTTTTTATTTCCTACGTCTATTCTTGGTGATAGGATTTTGAACAATGTTGATAAATCATGTTTCTTTTTTTTATTATTTGATTGATCCTCTCACCTTTTCTTACTTTGTAAATTCCATTGTACCAATCAATTTTTGCAGTGTTTTTTATTAGCTTTTATGTTTTTGATTGTGGGGATCTACATTGTTTGTTGCTCTTGATAAATTAGGCCTTGAATCTGACTTTGCACATGTTTGTGTTTGTGCCAATTATGAAGTTCACCTTCTTTTTATGGTATATTTCATTCACTCTATGTGGAATACTATTTTGTTCACTATTTTATTTCATCTTGATATTTCATTCATTTTTCATATACACATAGACTACACATGTTGATAAAAAAATGAACTATTTGATTCAGGTTTACTATTCATGACTATAAATGGTTAATATTTTTGATGGTACTCTTTGGTGTATTCCATTTAAAAATAATTAGGTTTCTATGGATATGATAAATGTTCCTTTGTGTTGAGAAAATTAGAGTTGAGAAAATGGTTGTTCAGTGTCTGTATCTACAGGTTGTAAACAAATAATCCTTCCTCCACCAATATTCTAGTCAATGTACAAGTAATATTCATTCCATTCAAGAAAGACCATGCTCGACAATATCAATCTAAAAAAAAATAAGGAAACAATTGCTAGATTGTGGTCTAACTTTAAAAGAAAAGGTGATGGAAAATGTTATTGTCCCTACAAAATTTGCAAGGGCTTAAAGACTCGAAGATATATAATCAAAATAGTTGAGGAACATTTTAGGCAGCATGGTCACATTGAAGGGGGAAATGAATTTCATACATTGGTATGTATTTTAATATATTGTTTTAATAATTTATATACATATGACATGAATTGATGATGAAATCATGGTCACAGTTAATTTACATCATTTTGATATAGGTCAACCACACTAGGTTTCATGTTATGGACCATGACAACCCAAAGAATGTGGATCTCCAAATGAGGGATCATGGAGGTGTGAATATTGAAGTAGAAGGTAATGATCCCATGGAAGAAGATCACAATGATGATGAAGATGACCTTGATGTACCTATACTTGAGAAGGCATATGAGCCCCTATATGAAGGCTCCCAAATAACTTTTCTTATCATTTTATTTTTGTTGGCGAACTTGAAGGTTATGAATGGTTTATCCAATGTAGCAATCACACGTATGGTAAGGTATGTCATCTTTTTTTCATTTTTTATTCATAATTTCCTTACAATTAACAAAAGGTGAATCATGTACCAATTAATATTCTTTATATTAACAAATTATATTTTTGGTTGTAGGTTGATAGGTGAGTGTTTGTTACCACCATCAAACATTCTACCTCGCTTGTACCAAGAATTATCTTCCATTATATATGAAAGATATTGGAATGGAGTATCAAACAATACATGCATGCCTGAATGATCATATTATATATCATAAACAACATGAATTTGCAATAGAATGCCCTGATTGTCATATTAGTAGATATGGATAAGATCAAATAACAAAAAAGGTTCCTTGTCAGGTTCTTAGGTATATTTCCATTATTTCACGTCTACAACAATTATTCAGGTGAATGCTTGCGAATGGTTTGACATTTAAGGAAATAGAGGAAACTTGGCCACACTTTAAAGAAGAACCTCATAATCTCAAGATTTCTTTGGTAGTGGACGATGTCAATCTATTTGGAGAGATGAGATTTGTTTACTCAGTGTGGCCTATTTTTTTTTATCAACAATAACATTCCTCCTTGGATGTCCATAAAGAGGGAGTACATAATGTTGGCAATTATTGTTCTAGGTATTTTTTTATTTAATAGTCATCTAAGTTAATTTATTATAAATAATGCATCAAAATGGTCATAATAATTATGTAATGTTTTTGTCATTCGACTAGGTAAGTACTAAGTTAAAGATATGAATTTATATATTGAGCCCCTTATTGATGATTTGATAGTGTTATGGAATGGGGTCACTATGTATGACATCTCTAGACCAATAGGACAAAGACAATTTCAATTTCATGCAATGCCTTTATGGACAATACATGATGCCCCTTGACTAACACATTTTTGTGGTATGTTATCTTCTTAACACCTTGTTTTTGGTATGTTATAGTGCTAAAACAAAATTAACATATTTAATTCAATTATACATGATCTTGTATGTCTTCAAACAAAGGGAAAATTTGCATGTCTAGTTTGTGGTCCAAAGATGAAATCTCATCATTCAAAAATTTTAGGAAAGTAGGTGTTCGATGAGTATAGACACTTTCTCCACAAAAATCATAAGTACTGAATTACCAAAAAATATCTTTTCAATGGGAAAGAAGAGACCACATCAAAGACACAGAGAATGAAAAATCACCTATGGAAGTTGGAATACAATAGAATAAATCGTCAAGGTAATGTCATTCCATCTGATGGTTTTTGTTTGAAATTTATATTTTGATATTATGTTTTATTTACTGATGATGTAATTGATTCTTGTGAAGGTCATCAAGGAATTAATGAACAACTTCCAAAAGGACTAAAAAGTTATCCTACACAATTTAGTAGGTTGGCATACTACGAAAAAATCCCAATCGTCCATTTGTTTGATGATGTGCATATTGGAAAGAATGGAATAGAGACATTATGGAAAATATTGGATGGAAGGCATGACAAAGATAAAATTATCAAAATTTGTAGTGACATTGAAGAATCCAACCATGCAATGAAAAATATCATTCGATCAAATAATAATGGAAACCAGATTGATATAAATGCCCTTACTTGGTTATTGTTGAAGCAGCAGAGCAATGCTATAAAAGAAGTCATAAAAAAAAATAACTTCCCACATAATTTGTTGCGAACATAAACAATCTCATATCAAAGAAAAGTGAATTTGGGCCAGGGATGAAAACACATGATTGTCATACATTTATTAAGGTAATTCATGTTATTTTGTATTCACTATATACTTGTATACTACATGTAGTTTTCATTGTATTATTTAATAGAATATTGATAAGATCATTTTACAATTATTTCAGTATGTTCTACCTCTATCTCTCCCACACTACTTTGACAACAGTGTCAAACAAGTTATATATGATCTTGAAAAATACATGAGGTGGTTTTCATCAAAAGAAATAAATAAAGAAGATATAAAATATTGGAAGAGAAAAATTTCTCATCTTATGTGTGAAATGCAAAAGTGTCTACCTTCAACTTTTTTCAATGCACAAGAACACTACCTCATACATCAAGTTGAGGAGATTTAATTGTGTGGACCTGTAAAAACTAGGTGAATGTGGATGGTTGAGAGACACTTGAAATTTTTGAAAGGCTTGGTTCAAAAGAGAGCACATCCTAAGGGTTCTATGGTAGAGGGATATATGGTATACCAGACCATGGTGTACATTAGTGAATATCTTCCTAAGTTTGTAGAGAAGATCCATGTAGATCATATTTGGGATCCCAACTCCATTAAAAAATTTGAAGGAGAGTACTTGATGGGGAAAGGTAGATTGACGAAAGTGAGAGGTAATTGTAAGATGTTATTGTAGTTAATTAATTATTATAAATCTTCAATATAAGTTATTTTTAATTGATCTATTTTTTTTATATAGTTGGTCGAGAGTGGGATGCAATACATTTGTATATTGCAAACAATATTGATTGGATGATGGTATGGATTGAACAATGTCAAAAAAATTATTTCTCATTAACATGGGAAGGTGTTTCTTCATTGGTTAGAGAAGATCATCGTAATGGAGATTCCAATGTTATGCCAATGGTAATTGATCTATCATATGGTTTAAGAGATAGAGAGGTAAGTAAAAATTTATTAATGATCATGACCCATATGTTTCATATCAACTCACGATGCAAATAATTTTCACATGCTTGAAAAATTGTAGGTCAAGAACCACAAAGATATGTACTATCATGGCCAAAAATTTTGCATAAAAAAGTTGGATGATAGGAAGAAAACTTGTGATTTTGGGATAACTATAGTCTTCGAGGTCACTAATAAATCATCTAGAAACAACATAAATCTTCAACAATCTTAAAATTGATACTATAGAATCTTGGATGATATATTTGAGTGTGACTTTAACTCCTTAAAATTAGTTCTATTCTTCGTCAAATGGTATAGGCTACGACTGAATCAAAATGATCCTGATAGAATTGATATTCAATATGATAATGGATTTAAAATTATTAATACAAGGTCATTTGAGCTAGTTGGAGATGAGCCCTATGTTCTTCCAATCCAATGTGAGAAAGTGTTTTACTTAGAAGTTCCATATAAACTGGGTTGGTCATTTGTTGTTAGACATGATCCAAGAGGAAGGCCAGTAAAGTATAATGTGATGGAAGAAGAAGATACCAAAGATGATGATGATGATGATGATGATGAAGAAGAAGAAGAAGAAGAAGAAGATGATGGTGGTGGTGGTGGTGGTGGTGGTGGTGGTGATGATGATGATAATGATGATGAGATGGATGAAGAAGATGATCAATGGCATGATTGAAATGTACAAGGTATGTGGTTTAATTATTTATATATATTTATAATGATTAGTATATATATTTAATATTGATTTATTGATTTCAATTCTAATGATTACATATTTATATATTTTTATTCAACTCTAATGGCATGGTAATAGTAATTTATTGTATTAAATTCTAATGATTACAACATATGTGATTTATGATTACCAATGTATTTCTTATGATGCTTAATTAATTACTGGTGATACATGTATATATTTTGTCTGATTGTCACCCTTTTGGAAATAGGCAATTGACTACACACATCATCACCCCTTCTATTGATGATCTTGCATTCCATATATAAGGTAAAGGTAATTTGTTCATGTTTAGGATCTCATATATTGTTCATGTTGTCTTCTACATAATTTGTAGCTTACGTATCATGTAATTTTTAGCTAACTTAAGATAAATGATTCACATATGTAGGAAATTTAACCCCTTTGACAAGGATCCTACATAGTGACATGGATTAGTAGGTATAAGTCAATACGCCCTATATATAATACATAATTTATATAAAATTCTGATTTTATTGTTTACTAAGAAATAGACATAATTTACATAAATATTAGATCATATATAAATGTATTATATAATTCAATATATACTCCCATTATTCTTGATATTAATGTAACAAATATATATATAGAATTATGATTATCAATTATAATATATACTTATATATTCACTATATATTTGTGTAAGATATAAAAATATATATAAATATATATATTTAAATATCTGTGGATCTGTGTGTGTGGATCTATGTGGTGGAAAATGTAGTGGACATATAAAACTCATAAAACATAAACATTTATCTTGAAAGGTAGAAGATTTGTAAATCACTATTTTTGATGTTTGTACTCAGTTTCTAGAAATTCTGCAACCAGATCTAGCCTGGAAACACAGAGATAGAGAAAACTCATAAATATTTTTCTTTTTTGATCCAGGTCAACCTTGACCCAAATAAAGGTCGACCTTGACCCCTTTATGTTCACCTTAACCTTTGTTGCTCCGATGGAAATTTTGTTTGTGGATCCTGAAAGTTTTCTGAAAAGGGTGTTCGAATCTACTCTATAATTCCCTATTCCACACCTGTTACTACAAGAAAAATGGTTTTGTTGTTTGGATGAGGGGTTTGCCTTAGTCAAACCCTAGTTTTGGAATTCACCTTGAAATAGAATTTAAATAGAGAATGCTATCAAGTAGTAGAAGTAGATCTAACAACAAAGCTATGATATTCAATAGTTATGCACTTGTATTTGAAATGTAAACAAGTATGTTAATATGAAAGCTTGGACTCAACACTAATAACCATAAATTTAAAACAAAACCTCAATGATTGTATGCTTGGAATCCACCTTGAAAGAAGAATGAATAGATCTTGAAAATGAACAAAGGATCTTGAAGGAAGATCACACCACCATGATGGATAGATCTAGGGTTTGAATTATGAATCTTGAATGCTTGAACCAAATCCCTTCAAATGCTTGAATGCTTGAATCTTTGATCTTAAATGGAGAACTTTAATTCTTTAATTCTTTAATATAGATGATTTCTTGAATGCTTGAGTCTTATCTTTCTTGGATACTTGATTAAGTTAGGATTAAGAGATGGATTTCTCACTTGATTGATAATTGAAATGAGAGGAGAAGGCTTCCTTATATACTAGTCTAGGGAACAAAATTCTAAAGAGGCCAACATAGGAGAAATAAATTACCATTAAGCCTATACCCTTGGAAGTGGACCTAAATTAAATATTATTTAAGAGTTTACCTTTTCGAACCCTGAAAAAGCTGGCCCGGAAGTAGGAAATAATTCTTTCTAAAACCTGACATCTGGAAAACCTTTAGAATTTGAAATTTAAAATCAAGGTTAGGGTTGAGGTCAACCTTGTCCTTGAGGTCCAAAACCTCAAATTCACAGAGAAGGATGCAAGAAACAGGCAGAAAAGAAGTGGAAAACAAGGCAGGACATGGGAAAAATCCAAATCTAAGTCAAATACCCATTAAAGATTTTTGACATGACCCAAAAACACCTACTTAGAGGGCTAAACCAGTCCTAAATGGAATTGATTCCATTTTATGATGATGCATTTAGCCCCCACTTTAGCAAGAGTATGGACTCAATGCAAAATCTTGGTAAAGGAGAAGAAAGATTCCAATGGATTGCAATGAGGTAGAATATCACTTAGTTAAGGACATGAGCCCCCAGGCCAAGGATTCTAACTCAACATACATGCACAAGGGTGCGAAAATAAAGAGAAAATAAAGACAAAGATAAAAGACACAAAAAGAGGAGTTAGTAAAAAAATAAATCCAAATCAACCAGCAAAGGAAACCTTGCTAAGAAATGCTTCCTATTCTAATATCATATTTGGAAAGCTATCATAAAAGCATAAATGATTACATAAGAAAGACATGAGAAACACTATAAATAACATAGCCTCATGATCTAATCCCAGTAGCATGAAAGAAAAAAGAGAGAGAAAAGAGAATGATTACCTCTCCTAGTAATATGCCCACCTTACCATGAATCACCAAGGAGGGAGAGCCAAACAGGTAGCCAAACCTACTAGTTCACCCATAAATTGTGCTTTTTAGTTGTAATGCATCTTCTGATGGCTTTTGGAATATCCATAGATCCACATGAACTTGTATCACTATGGAATATAAAATGTGTGTTTGTTCAGGATTTAGCAACTTATGTGCATTACCTTTTGAGGATTTAGCATATTTGAAATTGAAAATGTGTGTCTCTTTAGGATTTATAAATGTATGTGCATTACCTTCTGAGGATTTAGAATATTTGAAATTGAAAATGCATGTCTCTTCAGGATTTAGCAACTTATGTGTGTACCTTCTGAGGATTTAAGATATTGCAAAATGAAAACTATAGCATAAGGGAGACCCTATATATGCCCCCTCCTTATCATGGCTACCTACTAGACAACATAAGGAAGAGAAAGAGGATACCTACTTCACAAAGTAAGGAGATATCTTGTTAACAAAAATGTACACTATATTCTTAGCGAAGGGTATTGACCCTTACATCAAAGAGCATAGATAATCATGGAAAGGGATATGTCACGTATGGAAAAAGGATCCTCAAAGAGAAAGAGATCTTATCAAAAAGACCTCCACTATAGAGGAGTGCTTTGGATAAAGTATCATCTTTTAAAGAAAAGAAAAGAGGGACCAAAGATTCAATCAAAAAGCCCTGTGCAATCAAGAGGAAGAGGAATCTTGGAGCTAAGGAATCAAAATCTAACCCTACAACAAGGGAAAGAATTTATAAAGAACATAATTTTCAAAATAAAGAATAGGTGGTGACTTAGGACAACAACCTCTCATATAAAAGGATATCCATAGCAAAAACTTTAGTTCGTATAATGAAGTAATGCTGTAGAATAAATAAATGCCACTAAGATAAGGAAAGAAGATCCCTAGATAAAGAGAAAGAAGGAAAACCTTGCCCCCCAAGGATTAAAGAAAGGGATACCTTTGCAAAAAAAAATTCTTTAGAAAAGATATCATGAATATTAAAAGAGAACTATGGATGATTATGATCATAATACAAAACCATAGGGATAAAATATAGAAAGAATAACCAATTATGCTCAAAATAGAATACATGCTAAGAGCATAATAGTTTCTAGAGAAATGGATGAAATACTTGTTGCTCCCCAAGTGAAGAGACAAGAGGAGAAAATATATACATTAAATAATGAGGGTTATTCCTCATATCAAAATTATGAAGGAATTGTAAAATCACATGAGAGTGAGATATAATTCCTAAAGTAGCTCTTTCTCTAACACATAGCTATTAGGAATAGTCCCAAGAGATAACTAAGAGGGGGGGGGGGTGAATCAATTATCTACAAGATTCAATTATTTATCCAATTAAGTACAGAAGAACATTACGCATAAACACGATATAAGAACACTTAACACAAAACCACAATTTTGGTTACGGGGAAACCCAAACAGGTAAAAATTCTAGTGGGAATCAACACCCACTATAAGCTGCACTAGAGTATTATGATCCCTATTAGAAGATCTTACAACCCTGTTATGAGTTGATCTTTACAATGCATTAAGTATAGTGACCTGGTCAAGGGTCAGACCCTGTTAGGAGTCTTTTACAATTAACCATGTTAGGGTTGAGGACACACTATCCAGGAGCACAATTCTCAAAGGGGTGAAGTCTACAACCTTTTGTTTAATAGATACACACTATATTTGGATCTTGGTGAGCTCCATGTAGACCTTTTGTCTTGATCAGTTCCAATGAATAGAATATACTCTCTACTTTGTAACATAGACCTTTTGCTGATGGCTCAACACTTCACACCTTCTACTCTTGTCTTATCTTTCAACTCTTTGTCATCCTAAGGAATCACAAAATGATTGCCTATAAATATCTTCCCTCTAAATGATATAATCAAGTTAGTCTATTAGAACCATCTTTAAATCATATTAGAGAAACAATACAACTCTCCAATAACACCTCAGTCGACTATACTAAGCACACAACACAAAATGGGACCTCTCAACTCAATATGAGTAGACGCGTCACTTCACACTGTCAGCTCCACCAAATTAACTAATACTTCTTCTCATGATGAATTAAATCATGCGCTCTTAACCAAAAATTATTAACTCTTCTCCAAACACTAATCCAAGAATGCATATCAAACTAATAGGCGCAACTACTACAATAATAAAAATAATGTTGGCTCTACCAGATAAACTTAGGAAATTGTGACTGTCAGCTGGAGACTTTATAACTCAACCTGTACTTCATATCTAACTCTATGTCCATGAACATAGTATCATACATATGTCTACAACATAAATATAAACTCACATGGATTCATTACAACCATATTGTAAGTGACATACCTAGGACCTATCAGGAACACTCACTGATACAGACTATTGTATTACTATCTTCACTCAGAATCAACCTCTATGCCTATGATATCATGTTGATAACATATCTAAGAAAAATATACTCAAGGCTCTCTCCACTAGGCTTCCACACATGCTACTTACCATATGTTGTCATTAATGATAAACATATAGTCAACACTCTGGCTTGCTGGCAAATCTCCAACAATCTCCCCCTTTGGCATTGATGGCAACATATGGAATGAAGAATACCACCAATCCAAATGTACAATTATTTTATAATATTCTCTATTTTCTCAAAAAAACTCCCCCAAGGATGAATCCTCCATCTCTTACTATTTTATTTCTTCTTGCTAAATACTTACTCCCCCTTGCTACAATTCTTATAACATTCTTCATTTCCTCATAAAAACTTCCCTAAGGATGAATCCTCCATCTACTATTGAATGCTCTGAATATCAACTACTGTATTATATACTTTTTTTTTTCCCATGATTATATACTTACTCCCCCTTTGACATCAATGGCAAAGGGCACCAAATAATTAAGCACCGATACTACTCCTGAAGTAGAGTAGTCAACCTTTCATCAGACATTGAGGACTGATATACTCCTACAATCTCTAATCATATTCAAGGTAGGGAATTACTCCCAGCTTCTCCCTGAGATACTCAAATGTATCCTTAGGTAAATGCTTTTTGAATATGTCTACTAGATGATCTTTTGTGCTCACATAGTCTAACTTTACTTCTTTCTCTGCTACTTTCTCTCTTAGGAAGTGATATTTTATCTCAATGTTTTTTGTCTTTGCATGCATCACAAGGTTCTTAGACATATTAATAGTGCTAGTGTTATCACAATGAATAAAAATAGGGTAATCAATCTGAATACCAAAATCTTTTATCATTTTCTTCATCCACACAATTGTAGAGCAATTTAATGCTACTGCAACATATTCTTCTTCTACTGTGGACTGAGAAATACAATTTTTATTCTTACTTGTCCAAGTAACAAGCCCATCTCTAATAAATACTGCTCCTCCTGAGGTACTCTTCCTATCATCCATGTATCCTGCCCAATCTTCATCTATATACACATGAAGTTCTACATTTTCTGAATTAGGATACCATAAACCATAATCTATAGTTCCTCTCAAGTATTTGAATATGCTCTTTACTTCCATGAGATGAATTTTTTTAGGATCTACTACAAATCTTCCAACAATACCAACTGCATTGGAAATATTAGGTCTAGATTGAGTAAGATAGATTAGTTTACCAATCATAGATTTATACAAGGTCATGTCAACTGCTACTGAATCATCTTCTTTTGAAAGCTTGCATCTTTTTATCATAGGGGTACTTACCAGCTTGCAATCATCCATCTTGAACTTCTTCAATATCTCTTTCACATACTTAGATTGATTAATGAATATACTTTTGTCTGTCTGCTACACATTCAGTCCTAAAATGTACTTGATAGGTCCAATCATGCTCATTTTAAACTTGCTCTGCATCTCCTTAGCAAATTCAGCACTAATCTTGTCATTACCACCAAAGATAATGTCATCAACAAATATGGAAACAAACAAAAATCCATCAAATGTTTCTCTTATGAATAAATTACAATCTGCTACTCCTTTCTTGAATCCAATCTTTGTCAAGTATCCATCAAGTCTTTCATACCATGCTCTAGGGGCTTGCTTGAGTCCAATATAGAGGGCTTTCTTCAATCTGCATACCATATCAGGTCTCTCTTGTTAGAGCTTTTTCTTATGGGATACAACTTGGTAAATAAGTAGACTTGATTCTCAGATTTAAGGACTCTCATGTTTGACAAGAAATAGTCTAATTGATGAGGATTGGATAAGATCCTCCTTCTGCTTTGAGCTCCACAAGACTCGGGTGGATATTTCCTAGATAATTTACTATATCTCAAGGAAACATCAAATGGTGGATTAGGTCTTCACTATTATGTTATTTATGCTTTACAATACTTCAATAAAAAACTACTCTACAAACAGCTGAGAATATCCTGATACAGAGCATGACAAGGGAAACTAAAAATGTAATAGCATATAATAGTGGTATAAGGACATTCATCCTTCTTCTTTTTTTGAGTTTAACTCAATGAAGGCTAACCTTTTGGATTCTCTCTCAAAGGAATCAGCAATATGAACTATATCACCTAGATATAGTCCTAACAAAATATGCATGAACTTAAAAACACAAATGTACTAGTAATGATATGCTTTATGTTTGATGACTGAAAGATAACTGCATCACATAAATCGAACCAGTGCCTCTTCCATTGGGCAAAAATTTGTATGTAAATCCATAGGAATATTTCAAGGAAATACAATAGAATTCCTTATAGACTAAATGCAATCTGAATAGAATTCCTTACAAACTATTCTATCAATCTTATGTTGTTGTCATCAAAATCTTAACAAATATGTTTACTCTCCAAAATTGCTAATAAGAATTTAATCCTTTCCTTGAAAGAAACTCACAATCAATTAGACTAGTTGCCTTACAACCGGTATGTTTCTAATTGTATTACAAATTCAAACATACAAGAGTAGAACATAGAGAAAAGAGACAATAACAAAATAAGATAGAAATTACAGTGTATTTTATTGAAAATGAGCCTATCTCAATACATACAAATCTTGAAGTTCAGGAGCTTAAACACATAGTTTGGAAATCTTCTCTGTAGAGAAATATTCAACATTCATCCTCCTCCAAAAATGAAGTTACAATTGCTATTAAAAAATCTTGGAATCCCTAAGGATGCAACAAGCTTCAAATGTTTGTAGCCCTAATCCTAAAATAGTAAGAGACAAAATACATGGAGGCCTTCAAACGATGAGAAGACAATTTTTTTGATCTTATTTGATATCTGGTCTATCTTTTTATTAACTGACACCTCTACAAGACATTCCTGGAATATCAACTTCCTCCCTTCTAAGAAAATCAAATCAAAATGAAGGCCTTGGAACAACCAACAAATCTAATCTCAAATGAAACCAAGGAAAGCTCTGCAAAAGGAAAACCAATTTGCAAGTAATCAGATTCTACAAAAGATACAATTTACTCCCCTATGCTAGATCTACAAATTAATCATGTCTAAAATTGAAATATCTCCCTCAAAATCTGATCTCAGATTAAAGAAGCCATTACTACTCTCACCAACTCAATCAAATCTGATTCTAACCACTGCCAATGCATTCCTCGTCTTCTGCCATTTCTAGAAACATATTATATGCCCATATTTTGTTAAAAAAATGAATCTGCAGGATTTAATCTTCTGAGCACACTCTATCATTTAAATATTTTGAATTTATCTCTAGGTTTGGACTATATCACATTTTAAATTCTTTTTAAATATTTAAATCTTCCTTTTATGCTCAGACCTCACCAGAGTTTTCCAAGTGTCAAGATGTGATTGGGTGCTCAGACAAACCCCAGCCTTAACCTCTAATTTGGAGACTACGTGACTACCTTTGATCTCTGACTCTCTGAAATAAATCTTTAACCATGGGTTTATCTGGTGAACTAGCAAATAGACCTAGTCTCTAAGTCTCCAGATCCTCTGGTGACTAGGATTGGTCATGCAGTCTCCAAGTCTCTAAATGCTCTTTTGGCGACTTGGCGATTAATGTTAGAAATATGGAATACTGAGAGGGGGGGTGAATCAGTATTCTACAAAATTTATCTTTTGTCCAATTATGGATATAACAGATTATCTCTACACATGCATAACATAAGAAGCTAAACAACATGCATAGCAATAAAACTAAAGAACTCATAACACATGATTTGTTCTTGAGGAAACCCTGGCCAAGGGAAAACCCTAGTGGGGATGGTACCCACAAAGATCCACTAATCAAAAGTATCCTATTAAGGATGTTGACAGTGTTAGGAGTCTATTACAAACATATAGTGTATCAGTCCTAATTAAGGGACCATAGGCCTTGTTAGAAGCCTCAACCCTATTAGGAGTTGGTAGTACAAAATGTGATTACCAGCTGAGCCCACTGCCCAAACAAGTAATGTACAATATACACTAATTACAAAATAGGTTAAGGTACATAACCTTATACTACTTGCATCAATATCTCTTCGCTGATCTTTCACTATCACTATTACATATGCTTCATATACTTCACATCATACTTTTACAAAATACTTTCTTCTTATTACAATTACTGCTATTTTTACACTTTACAATTACGATTACATATATACCAATAGCTTTAACCAAGATTAAACATCTAAGATGTTGTTCCTTTATATTGTTAAGACATTATTTTGATAAACAAAATAATCCCTTAACTCTTTAGCAATTCTGCCTTCATATACTGTCTTATCGGCTTCACACTGTCTTTGGTAAAACTATCATAAATTATTTTGTACATGCCATACTGACTTGGGCTCTAAGATGGGTCATCATTAGTCACCATAGAGTCTATGTTCAAGTGTGCAAGCACTGAACTCACTATAGTCAATGTCGCAAACAAAAACTGTGTCTGGGTACACTGGAAAAAATATTGTCTCATACTTAGACAAATATGCAATGCACTCTGTCATACTTGCTCTCTGACTTGTGCAATCTTCATGTGGATCATATGTTTCCATAATGAAAACCTCTATACAATCAACTCAACCAAATTTCCAACAATCTCTCCCTTTGTCATTAGTGGCAACATATGAGAAAATTGGCTAAGTGTGCAACTCCAAAATCTCAAAATTGACAAAATTGTGGCCATAGTATAACATATATATACTATCCTTATAACTCCTCAAAAAATCTTATCTATAATACAATACTCCCCCTAAGAGTATCAAATCTTATCATATACTATCAATTTTCTACTAAGTATCTCTCCCCCTTTGACAACAATGACAAAATAACGGTAGGGAGGGCTACAAAATTGTATCAAAAAAAAGTTATACCTTAATCTATTTATTGCAAAGCTGGTAGGCTTGCAACACAATCTGCAAAATCTGTCTTCATGCTTTCTATCTCCTTTTCCCATGACTTCTTAATGGAATCAACCACATTGAGTAGTGCACTCAGTCCATAAGATGCTATTTGACAAGCTTGGAGGTTTTCAAAGTTGAATTTCTGAAAAGATGTCTTAGCTATAAGACAATCCTCTAATTGCTCTTCAATAACACTTCATAGAAACACACTCTCTCAAAAGAGTATATCTTCTCAACTTCCTGTCTCTCTCATCTTGTAAAATTTTGATTTCATCAAAAAGTTTCCTAATTTTCTTTTCAACATCACAGACCTTCACATTAGGGTTAGATAGAAGGTTTGTTTCATTCAGAATCTCAGCTTCCTTCAATTTTATCTTCTAATCTTCCTCAGTTGTCAAAGTTTCTAATTTTGTACACTGTATGTACAAAGATTTTCTTGTCTCCAAATGTTTCCTCAAATCTTTGATACATATATCAAGAGTACTGATATCATTTCTAATGTACTGATAGATGCTCAATAACATTCTAGCCTCATAGTCTTCCTATGCTTTAACTTTTGCAATATCAGCTAGGTTAGTGAACTCATTATCAAAAGTGCTCATCACTTTCTTTGCTTTGTCCATAGGGTCTGCTTCTACAATCTATGTGGTCACAATACTTTGTAGCTTTTCAGTTAGGTCCTTTAGACATCCTTCTAGAATTTTAACTTTCTTATTCTTCCCAATGATTTTGTTCAAAGATGTGATCAATTCCATTTGATCATCATCATCCACTTCTTTTCCCAAATCCTCAAACAAAGATCCAGTTTGCTTCTTCTTTCCAGTCTCAGGAGTAAGACTGATTTCTTCTTTAGAGGGTATAGATGCTTTTACTTCTGATACTTTGGGTTTTTTAACAGTAAATTGGGTCTGCTCTACTTCTATAGTTCTATCCAGTTCATCAAGAGCTGAATTGTCAACAATGTTCTCTAGATTCTTGAATACATTATCATCAGTATCCAAGGTGATCCTTGTACCTTCAACATTCATAGATTCTTCTTCAATGTTAATAGTCAGTGGAGAGGGAATATCCTCTTGTTCTTCTTCTACTACTTGCTCTACTGCAACTGATGTCTCTCCAACAATTTCTGCCATAACTTTAACTATTGCTTGTTTAGTCTCTGCATTCACTTGTTCATATTGTCCTGCCATAATCTGAATGGTTCTCTTTTTTTTCCTTAAATGGGTGCTAAGGGGCTTCAAATTTTTTTTTTGATGTTCATCATCTCTTACATCACATAGTTTCTTCACAAGATTCTCTATGATAGATTTGTCTTCTTCTTGTGGTCTCATCTTCCTATTAGCAAGTTTCTTCAATAATTCATCAGGTATCTTTCCTTGAATAGAGTCAAATACTCTTATTAGCTAGAATCAAATGCTTGACCACTACATTTTCAAGATTCAATTTATCAAAATAGTCATAAAGGTCATATTATTTATTCATTTTAGTGAAGTCTCCATCTTTTATATTTTCTTCATTCACTCTCTCAACTCTAGGTTTCCATGCTTTCTTCTTCATAGAAGTGTCATCATCTTTAATTTTTGCAATTTTCCTAGGTACTGGTGGCACCAAATTTTTCTTCCTCTTACTAGGTCTAGTAGAAATTTCTTTTACTCTCTTTCTTAGTGTGGAGGAAGTAGATCTAGTAGGCTTGCTTGCTACTTGTTCCTTCTCAGATTCCTCTACTTTCACCTTGACTGGTGCTGCACTAGATGATAAGGGAGGTATAGATAAAATCTCTTGCTATTCAATATCTCTGATTGCTACTGCTATTTTCTTTGCCACTAAGAATTCTCTCTCTGTCAATCCTATATCCTCCAATATTTTCTTAATAGTGCTCTCAACTATTTTCTTAGACTATTTCTCCTCAAGTATAGCCTTTGCGGAGTTGAAATTTTCTTCAAAAGTTCTAAATCTGTTATTGTGGGTGTCAACCTTGCATTTAAGTAGCCTGTTCACATATTCTTCTATCTCATTTTTAGATATTTCATAGCCAAGAGGGTCTATGAACTCAATTCTAGGTTCAAGTGCTTCAATGTATGTAAAGTCAGTGTCAACCATAAAACATATTTCATTCTTGTATTTCTCCACAAAAGACTGTGGAATCCTTGATCTGCTAGACACAATATTCTAAAATGTCTTAATAACAAGTACTGCACTCTCATTAACATTGTAAATAATATGCTTTCTGAATACTACATTAATCCTTTCCATTGTATTTTGTCCATCATTCCAATCATTTCCTATGGTGTAAGGAAATCTCCTCAAAAGATGAAAAAACATGTAAGTGATCAAAGATGAAAATCTAAATTGTGCATACTTTGTCTTCTTAATCTTCTCCAAGTTCTCAAATAGTTGAATTCTTAGAATTTCACACATATCAACTGGGACTTTGTCAAAACACATCAAATAAGCTATGTGTACCATTACAGCTACCATGTCATCTTCTCTTGAATTTGCACAAAACTTGATTGTTAGGATCTTTCATAGGTATCTAACATCAAGTTGTTGGACCTTACTAATTACAATACCTCTACCATTATAGGATGAATTAGTGTTATCAATGACTATCTTTCTCATGTTCTTCTCATTTAAAGGAATAGCTCTAGATTTAGACAGCCCAGTGACTTTATGAATCAAATCAATTGTAATGTCTATCACTCTATCTTCTAGCCAAAACTTCCCATTATGAATTCTACTAAGGATTATCTTAGTGCATTCTTCATTATCAAACTCATATTGCAATGCATACTTAACAATCTCATTTTCTTTCAAATGATCATATCCTTATTTCTATGACATGTCTTAGTTGTAAATTTTCTCATACTCACATGTAAAATCACTATCATTGATGGTTTCTAACTTGCATCCTAGATAACTTCTTACATTCTCTAAATGCAAAACTCCATCTGGTATGGATGATAAAGCTAACTTAGGGTCTTCTTCCAGAGGTTCAACTAGTTCCCTCTTCATTCTAGGTCTATTTTTATCTCTGATATTGTGAATTAAAGATACATCCATGATTACTTCAAATTCCTTTTACCGATTCATAGATTTGTCAAGTAAAATACCTCGATTTCATGATTTTAGGGCTTGTGTAGATTCGGCGCTCAAATCCTTCACCAAATCATTGCAAAAAGCTTCCAATCACTGCTCTTTGATCTCTTTAACACTTGTGTTTGCTTTGATGATCAAATAATACCAATCATAATCTTTTATTACTTCAATCTCACTTAGTTCTAACATCGCATTCAATTCTTTCGCCGCTTCTTTCCAAAAAGCTATTTCTGCTATCCTACAAAACTTAAAACTTCTTGCGATCTCACAAAACATAATATTTTTCTTTACGCTCTTAACCATAGCATTATAATATCATAAACTACCTTCCATTAACTACGCAAGACTTAATTCATCATAAATATACTTCTACACTAATCTAAGTTCCTAATCTACTATAATTTTCATAAATTAAGTGCTTTGAGATAGGTCAGGTAAGGATTCAATCTTACCACTTGATACTTCACCTTTCTTATTGCGTTCAATGTTGAATATGTCTCCTTGATCTGTGCTTTTAACAAACTTCACTTCATCTATATTGCTACAACAACCCTTCTATCTGTTACGTCCATCTTCATTTCTTCTTTCATTATTTCTAGGGTTAGGGTTAGGATGAAAAACTCCATTGTTCATTTTGCAAAATCTTACTATATGTCCAATCTTGTTGCATATCTGACAAACAATTCCATTGCTTCCATATCATGGTCTAGGTGGATTAATATGTGATCTACAATTTCTAGCAATGTGTCCAACCTTGTTGCATCTATAACATATTACTCCATTTCTTCTGTTCATATCTTTAGTAGGTTTCTTATCTACATTGTTAGTATTCTTAAACATTCTACTATTACTATTATTCTCAACAAATTTAGGTTTTCTACATTCAATAGCTCTATGTCCAAATCCATGATAGTTATAACAATAACCATTAAGGGGTTTAAATTGCTTACCTGTGCAATCTCTCTTCATATGACCAATAGTATTACAAGCAAAACATCTACCTTTGAATTCTCTTTGCATACATTTGGATGACATCTTCAAATTTATTGATCTCATTAGACTTCTTTTCATCTAAGCTTTCAGATCTGGTTCCTTGCTTTCATCATTTGCTTTAAGAGTGTTAAATCCAAGACCAGTCTTATCATAGAATGGTTTCTAAAAATATGCTTGTCTATCAATCTCCTCACTAGTTGAATATAGCCTTTCAAGTTGTTGCTTGGATTGAGTCAGTTCACCTTTCACAATCTTGTTGTATTTCTCAAGTTTAGCATATTGCAAATTGACTTTCTCAAGTTCAGATGTTACATTTCCAAGTTTAGATTTCAATCCTTCATTTTTATTTTTTAGAATTTCATTCTCAAATTTCAGATTTGCTTCATTCTTTCCATTTCCATCTTTCAAACTAAGCTTCAAATTTTCTATCTTCAATTCATGCTTAAGGATCTCATTTTCTTTTTCCAAATTGTCATCACAATCTTCAATAAGAACTTTGGATTTCTTTTCAGATCTCAGATCTTCTAATTTGTTTTTCAATTTCTCAATGAGGTTCTTTGCATCATCATATTTTCCTTTCAGAGTGTCTCTTTCATTAGTAAGCATATCAATCTATTCAAGAGCTTCTTCAAGGTTCTTCTATAGTTGATCCATATCCATAGAGATCTTACTCAAGCTGCTAGGCTTTCCTTGAATGATTCTTTTCTGAGTAACTAAGCTTTGATACCAATTGTTAGAAATAGGGAATACTGAGAGGGGGGGGTGAATCAGTATTCTACAAACTTTATCTTTTGCCCAATTATGGATATAATAGATTATCTTTACACATGCATAACATAAGAAGCTAAACAACATGCATAGCAATAAAACTAAAGAACTCATAACACATGATTTGTTCTTGAGGAAACTCTATCCAAGGGAAAACCCCGGTGGGGATGGCACCCACAAAGATCCACTAATCAAAAGTATCATGTTAAGGATTTTGACCATGTTAGGAGTCTATTACAAACATATAGTGTATCAGTCTTGATTAAGGGACTATAGGCCTTGTTAGAAGCCTCAACCTTGTTAAGAGTTGGTAGTACAAAATGTGATTACCATTTGAGCCTATTGCCCAAACAAGTAATGTATAATATACACTGATTACAAAATAGGTTAAGGTACATAACCTTATACTACTTGCATCAATATCTCTTTGTTGATCTTTCACTATCACTATTACATATGCTTCATATACTTCGCATCATACTTCTACAAAATACTTTCTACTTATTACAATTACTACTATTTTTACACTTTACAATTACAATTACATATATACCAATAGCTTTAACCAAGAGTAAACATCTAAGATGCCATCCCTTTATATTGTTAAGACATTATTTTGATAAACTAAATAATCCCTTAACTCTTTACCAATTTTGCCTTCATATACTGTCCTGTCAGCTTCACATTATCTTGGGTAAAACTATCATAACTTCTTCCGTACATGTCGTACTAACTTGTGCTTTGAGATGGGTCATCATTAGTCACCATAGAGTCTATGTTCAAGTGCACAAGTATTGAACTCATGCCAGTCAATGTCGCAAACAAAAAATATGTTTAGGTACACTGGTAAAAATATTGTCTCATACTTAGACAAATATGCAATGCGCTCTGTCATACTTTCTCTCTGACTTGTGTGATCTTCATGTGGATCATATGTTTCCATAATGACAACATCTATGTAATAAACTTAGCCAAATTGCTAACAACTACAAAAATCTCATGATCTCTAGATTTTTGGCCTTTAACTGTCAGCATCTCGTGACTTGGAGACTAACCACCCACTAGATCTCTGGATGTCAAGCACTTAACCGCAAGGATCTAGAGACTGAGAAACCATGTAGTCTCTGAATCGTGCAACATTTGGCCCTTAACCACCAACATCTGGTGACCTGGTGACTAACTGCATTCTCTAGGTCTCTCAATTTTTGCCTAGCTACCAGTTTCATCTTGTGACTACGCGACCAACTGCCATGTTGCCTCCTCAGCCACATCATCAACATCACTCTTCTATAAAATTGCCTCTATCTCAGGCCCACTAGCATGCTTCCCTAGGTATCCTCTAGCACGTGTGCAGGTAGATTCTCTGGCTCTTTCTTCATATTACATATGTGAGTGGTATTGCATTTAAACATCTCAATTTTCCATTCCGAGGCCAATGTGGGACAAACATTTTGAGGGTTTTTAAATTTCCTTTCAAAATTTCTTCATAGTGCCTAGTCGGCATGCATATCAAGGTAGGCCCACAAGGTAGAGGTAGCACATGTGCCTCTTTCTTCTTTTCTTTACACTACATATGGATGGACTTGTATATAAATATCTAATAACACCCAAATGGTGTGCATGTGGGATAAACCCACATGCACACTATTTGCATTTCCACTTTCTAGTGGTTGTGTGTGACTCCATTTTGGTTTTGTCCTTTCATTAACACATTCCTACAAGAAATCACTAGCATACCTCCTTTTTCATACTTATTTTGGCTTCCTCTCCACTTAAAACTTTTGGTGTGTGGGTCTACATCTAACTATAGTCATAAAAATGTGCTGGCAACACAAAGCTCCCTGTTTATTGTAGGCAAACTCATGCAATGGCATTTTGATTTGTTTTATTACTTTTATTGCCTTATGCATGCCCTTAATTCAAACTCACACAGACTCCTACATTTCCTTGCTCAAGGTAGTAGCTTGCTCCCCCTTTGCATTCATGCAGGCTGCAACATTCATTTTGTGTGTTTAACGTACTGTTTGAAGTAGCACACACCCCTACCTTTAATTCATTATATGCTGGTTGTATTCATGCACATCTTGCCCTTTTTATTTGATTTGGCTAGTGATGCAAGTCCTATGCACCCTTTTGCCTTGCATTTTTATTTGAGTCCCCTTTTATTTAACAATATACTGCAATAGATTCCCTCTAAGGAGCCTCACACAGCCAAAAGGAAGCTCACACAACCTCTAAGGAGGCTCATGCAGCTCCTTAGGAAGGTTGTGTGAGACCTTAGTTTCTTATGCAACACCTATTGGGAGAAATATGTCTAGGCAGAGGAAAAAGGAAGAAAAACATTATTATTTGAAGATGTATCTAGCCTTTGCACTCTATTTAATACTCATTAACTTAGATTGGATGCATACCTAGCTAAATGAAATCTATTGCATACTTAGTCCATAGGGAATTTATAATTGGATACATATCCAGTAGAAACAGTTGCTTTGCAAATGTTGTGCAAGCATTTTGAAGATGGAATAGGCTGAAACATTTATCTTCTGTATTGGCAATCAATTCACTATTATTCATCTTCAAAAACATTCCTCCTTAAACTTACGAATTGTTAGCAACACTATGTAATGAATATGGAAAAATTCCATTTTAAAATAATGAAGCAGGCTGGACCCCAAATAGGTCCGGCTTAAAAAAATTTCAAATTCAAATGCCTGGACTTTAAAAACATTACCCAGATGAATGGCAGTTGCAACCAGATCCAATCTGGACAACTAGAAACTTTTTTAAAAACTTCAACTTCAACTAATTTTCCAATCGGCAAACTAAATAAATTGCCTCCAATCGCCCTTTTAAAACACTGCTCAAAACTAATCACTGAAAGCTGAAAGTTAGCGAGTATGAAATTTGTAGTACATATAATCACCCCATCAAATGGATTCATCCATAAATGAACGAGGAAAGATATTTTAAAATTTGAAATCACCCATTCAGAATTGTCGGCAAACACAAACTGAAATCACTACAAAGTACCTCAGAAGGAGATGGATTAAAAATATCAAATGGTGAGCTGAAGGTGAACCACTGAATATGGTAGAAGAATCATATGAAAGGAATGCAAAAAAATAACCCTCAACTAGAGACAACCATCTACCCAAAAGCTACAAATTTAAAAAAATAGCTACTTTGTGAGGTTATTCTATCTGCACTTTTTATCAGCATAAAACACCTTTTGTCTGATCTTGCAATCTGCTCAAATAGAACCCTCATGGTTTGAAATCCTTGGTGAATGATCTATCTCATGCATAGAAAACAAGGCTATAATAAAATTCAATGAATTATCAACTGATGATCTAGAAATAATCCTCAAAGTCATGCCTCTAGAAAGTAGCTTCAAAAACTAACCAAACGGTCTCACAGGAACACGCCATTGGGAACACACGTTCACCTCCAAAAATTACAGTACATCGGTCAAAGGAAAATGCTTAGAAAGACTTGAGCCCAAAGTGACTAATGATCAAACATGGCCACTTAAAAACTTAAAACTTATCCGCACTGCCAATATCACACAAGTCACTTCCAGAACTGGCTTTAAAAAAATCACCCACTGAGATCTTCAGGAACTGGAAACTTGGGCACTGAATCACCCCCACATAAGGTACATGGATCCACAATTAACTCACCCAAAAGATCAAGTAGTCAGTTACAATCAGATGCCAAAGTCATCCTGCTAGAAACATTTAGGACTAAAATAGTGAAATGTGCATAAATTTGATTTGGAATTGGCCTAGAAAAGTGATCAAATGGATTGGCAGAGACCTCAAAATCCATAGGTAAGTACAGTTCAAGGTCTATTATATGGAACAATATTCAATTATGTGTGACCTTGAACCAGGTGCAAACTAGGAGACATCAAAGTAGGCCACTCAAAAAATTGGGCAATGTGCACTAAAAAACTTTTAACAAATTGCAAATGAAAAGGCTCTAGAAAATAGGACAAACGAGCACATGGGGGGCTAAAAATTGGCATGGACACTCTCTCTCATGCCTAAAACATGATTCAATAGTCTGTATGTTATGATCAATCATTGGGAAAAAGATGCACTTCCTCAAAGTGGGCTATTTTATACAATTCTAAAAAGACAAAATGCAGAATTCTAGGAACACCTCCAAAAGCCTATTCCCTAAACATGCCAGAACTAAAAATTAAAAGTTCAAACCCACTACATATGTCAAATGAAAGGAAAAGAACACCCTATCTCAGTGGTGCATCATGAAGAACAACAGGGCCCTATTTTTAATGCACTTAGACTAGGCATCTTTCAACAAATTTCAAAGGCACAATTTTGACATTTAGACAAATTTTGAACATGGAATCCAAAACATAGACTGAATTTTTTGAGCTCCAACATGTCTGATAAGGTGAATCTTTCAGGCTACTCTATGTATACTTCTTCCTTCAACTCTCCATTTAGGAATGCTAACTTGACATCCATCTGGTATATCTTAAAGTCTTTGAATTTAGCATAGGCTAGAAACAACTTTATGGCTTCCAATCTTCTTACATGGGAAAGTGTATCAAAATAATCAATTCCTTCTCTTTGCGCATATCCTTTACTTACTATTCTTTCTTTGTTTCTTACCACTGTTCCATCTTCATTCATCTTATTTCTGAATATCCACTTGGTTCCAATCACATTCTTATCACTGGGCCTAGGGACCAATTCCCATGTATCATTCTTAATTATCTGATCTAAATCTTCTTTCATTACTTCATGCCAATTTGAATCATTACATGCATCTTCAACACTTAAGTGTTCAATCTATGATAGTAAACATACCTCTTCATTTGCTGTGGAATTCTTTGCTTTTGATCTTGTCATAAATTTACTATTCTGATCTCTAATGATGTCTTCCTTTGAATGATATCTAGATGTAAATTTGGGAACATTAGGTGTGACTCTCTCATTTGACTTTTGTGATTCTTCTTCACTAGTTTTCAGTTCATTGAATAATACATCAATGCTATCAAACATTTCATCAACAACTATTTCTCTAGTTGTAGGTCTAGGTTCTTCTTCAATAATAGGTGCATAATCATGATATCTTTCTTGAATCATAAACTTCTCATCAATCTTAACATGAGAACTTTCAATGATTTTCTTCAATCTCAAATAAAAACATATATAAGCTTTTCTTTTAGTAGAGTAACCAAGAAAAATACCTTCATCACTTCTTGCATCAAACTTACCTATTGATTCATCTCTCGTGATGTAGCACTTGCTTCCAAAGATTCTGAAGTATTTGACTGTACATACATTCCCAAACCATAGTTCATAGGGTGTCTTGTCTATACTTGGCCTTAATTGAATTCTATTGATTATATAGAATGTAGTCTTGACCACATCTCTCCAATATGTGTGTGTGACCTTTCCTTCAATCATGATGGTGCATGATGTATCAAGTATGATCCTATTCCTTCTTTCCACAATTCCATTTTTTCTGAGGGGTTCTAGGTGCACTTAACTGTGTCTTTATCCCATGTTCTATGCAGTACTCATAGAATCTATCAGAGGTGAATTCTCCTCCTTTGTTTGATCTCAGACATTTAATCTTCAATCCAGACTCATTTTCAACCTTAGCTTTGAATATTTTGAACTTCTCAAATGATTTAGATTTATCCTTTAAGAACACAACCCACACCATTTTAGAAGAATCATCAACAAACAAAATAAAGTACCTTTTACCATAGTCTAATCTTGTTTGAGTTGGTCCACATAGGTCTATATGCACTAGATCCAATTTGTTCTCTGCTGAATTATGCTTGCTTTTGAATGAGTTTCTCACATGCTTTCCCATCACACATTCCTTGCATACTATATCAACTAATTTTTCAATGATAGGAAAGTCTCTTACTACCTTTACATTGCTAATCTTTACTATGTTGTCAAAATTGATGTGACATAGTCTTTTGTGCCATAATTGTTATCATATTTTTACTCATCTTTTAGAGACCTAGTTAATCAATGAGACTATTGTACCCTAGTTTGGATTATTAGGTGATCTTTCTTAAATTTATGTTCATTTCATAGTAAGATACATGGAAAGGAAAATAAATAATCTACATCTCAAAAGAATTACATGTACATGTGCCAATGTCTTAAATGTGTTGCACAAAAGGAAGAAACTAAGAAGACCATTTATCTAAGCTCACATAGGCTGTGAGCATAGCCATTTTCAGAATTGTATAAATGAGTACAAACATGCATGAAATAAACATAAATACAAGGGTACCAGACATTGCCTGGTAATGAAGCATTGATCAAGTTCTATCCAGTGTGCTCCTATGATCTGGAACCCACAAAGAAGGGAGAAAGGGGTGGGGTTAGATCCAAAGAATCTAAACAATGTATGGTACCATAATATTTACAAGCACACATATATGCACTTAGTCATATGCCTCTAACAAGGGCTATGATATAGGGCATGTGTCCTAAGATGCTGCATGAATGAAAAATAGATACCATGTTTTCACTAACTTGTTTGTTAATTGTGCAGATACAGAAAAGGTTGATTCACTATTGTTTACCTCATTCAGATGATCAAAGCACTGAGAGGATGGTCTTCCCAAAAAACCATCCTCAAAGTGTAGTGATCACCTATACAATAACAGTAGTGGAGTGCTAGAATCTAGATGAATGATGTTTCCCTGTGATGTGGGCTCTATCGGGAAAACCTCAAAGTTCCTTAGTAAAGACCACATCATAGGCCAAGAGAACCCATGATCACCACAAGGGGAACAATCAGATGAAGCAGTACCAGTGAAACATTCAGAGGTCACAAAGGTGGAGTAATGAAGCATGGTCAAGCATTGGCAGATGGGAGCACCTACAAAGCACATCAAATCATCATTAGGGAAAAGAACAAGGTAAATAATCTACATACTAGGAAGAGGACATTATGGCATGGTTTAATCTATATTTTAGGTTGAGAGACGAGGCTACAAATGATCAAGCCCATAGTTTCAAGAAGGTAGGGTAGTGCATCAATAAAGGTATCAATCTTAAAATAATGTGAAAGGAAATGCTTACATGACTCCAAAAGAGTACACGATAGTCAATCCACATGGAGAAATCGGTAATTATGATGAACAAGATGTCAAGTGATCAATCAAAACATGATGCCAGTTATCAAGAATGCATTCTCACAAATTATCAACTCATGGTTCCCAATGAATCCAAAATAGTGAGCATCCCAAGGCCATTCATCAACATGAAAAGTAAAATACACAATAGCACCATAGTAATGGAATCAAAAAATTAGATGTCAAGAAAGCATTAGCATTGAAGGACTAGTACCAATCAAATGGTAGACATTCATAATAGACAATGTGATCAAGTGAGAAAAGACCAATGTTCTAAGAAATGACTAGGAATGATGCCAATCAAGCGACAATGCACTAAGGAATAAATATACCTAAAAGAAAATAGTAAAGAAGAGAGATCAAGCCAAATCTAGTTGTCATTAAAAATAAATAGTGAACTTAGCTACTATTGATGCCCTGGATCATAGCTACAGGCCTTCAAGAAACATTAACACTAGCCATATCAGTGATTAAACATAGTACAATGACATTGGTGTCAAGATTGAAGCCCATGACCTTATACAACAATGCTGAAGGCAAAATGAGCACACCATGGAATAGCAAGATATACAATGGTTACAACAACATAAACATTAATACTAATGCTCACGTACAAGTGTATTTTATCCATGACTATATTCAGTGGGCATTTCAATATGTAATGGTTACAGTAATGACTTTGGTTTGCAGTCTCCAAGCTAGCAATGAGTCCATTTTACATGGCACCTAGTGTAGGCTCTCGAGCTGGCATGGTGAGAAAACATACAATGCATTGATGCCCTAGTCGTGGGTCCTCAAGCCTCCATAAGCGATGAACAAACAATAAAACAATACCAAAGAAAGCTCATGGACTCTCTAAAGAGAAACGTGGCAACAAGTCATCAATAGAGAGAATGAATGCAATAGAGGGCAATGTGTTATGGCTCGTAGGTACGAGTAAAGTGATAACTCACGGACCTGTGCATAAAGGAGGCAATAAGAAATAGAAAGGATACTACAGATAAATCATGACCTATAGAAAATAGTGACCAACAAAAAAACATGTCATGCAATATCATGCAATAAAACATGATGCCATATAGCAAGCACATGTCGTATACAAGCGTCGATACCTTGGCACATTGCTTGCAGTCCATCTAGCATTCCATAGCAGTGAAAGAAGAATTCAAATGCCATTATTTCATTCAAATAAAGAATCAATAGCAAGAAACAAATTCACAAAGCATAGATGGACCACATGCTTAAGACTTATGGCCCCAGTGGAAATAACAAAAACCAGTAAAAATGATAGTAGCACAATGATGCCCAAATGAATACGTAAATGAATCAATGGTATATTGTATAAACAATTGTGCCATCTAATGGAGATCAAAAGGCACAATCAAAAGAAGAGTAGTAGCATATTAAAAAACATGTTACAACAATAAGACATTGATGTCATAGCTCATGGGTACCATGAGATCAAATCATTTAGCCCGATCAATAAACATATACAATATCAAATGAAGAGAAGATAAACATAGAGGTGCTTTCAAATGCAGAGATACCATATCAAAGGTTGTGAACATAATGAAATAGTGAAACATGGATTCCCTAGTTTATCCATAGGTTTTAAAATGTTGAAAACATCATCCAGTGAATCAAAATACAAAAATAGCAATTTCAAAATGAGAACCAAGAGACTAAATCTACAAAAAAATAACAGAGAAATGGAGTCATAATACAGTGCCCTCGAAAATGCAAACCAAGAGGTTGAATATACAATCAAATGAAAATTTAGAAATGAATTCCAAAATAAAATGCCTTCCTTGACTTCATGATGAAACATTTGGTTGTTTCTAAAGCCGAACTCAAAGATGGAATACAGAACTGCCAGTAAGAATGAAAACTTGCCAAGTTCCAAAATGGGAAGTCCAGAATGCTTGTTGCTTCCTCATCTTCGAGGAGGTTTTGACATAAATGATTAATTAATATTTTTCTTCCCTTTTAGGGTTTAAATTTATTAATCATGTTTATGCTAGGTGCTATTTGTGATAGGTGGGTTTTATTAAAAAATAGATGTAAATGTTTTAAAATGTGTTTTCCCCATTTTGGGTTGAGAACTATTTTAAAATATGATTAAATCCACATTATTTTGTCATAGGAGGGCTAAATATACAAATGTAAAAGTCATTGCAGATTCTTGTTGTCAATTCTGACGATGGTATTTTATAAACCATTCATTAGAATATTATTAATGCATCACTTGGAATAGGCAGAGTGGTCTCATTTTGACTACCTCTTTCAGGAGTCTTTATTTTTCCACTACCACTATAAACTCAAGAATATGGCATCTGATTTTATGAGGCATCCTCATGGGCCTATTTTGATGGATTTTTAGTTTTAGGAGGTTGAGGAGGTTTAAATGTTGATTCCTCACCTTGTTTTATATACCTCTCACTTACATGATTAAGGGGGTTCTTCATTCTCTCTTTCTTGGAGGTGAATGCTTCTAGCTCTAGAGCAGCAGATCGATGTACTTGGCCCCTTTCACTAAAAATAAAGTAGTATTCCTCCTCATTCCTATTATTTTATGAGTTTTTCTATTCAAAATTCATGTCAAAGTTATCATGATTCTATTTATCCTTTACTTTGTGTTTTTGTCTAATTGAATGATCAGGGAAGTGTTTTGCTATTATTTTCTTAATATGTGTATGATTTGGGCTTTAAGTCGTCGAAGTTTTTCCCTTCTTTAATTCAAGTACCTCTTTATTTTAAAATATCAAAGCAATAGGGTTAGGTTGTGAATCACAAAGTTTTCAGGTGTCGTTATGGGTGTTGTTTCAATATGTGGATCTTTCAAGTTTGGTGAATCGCCTAGTTTTAGTTTCATTTTCATGCAATCTCTCTCCCTTTTCCTTCAAGGTTTAGTTAAGTTTTAGGTGATTCAAGGGGAAGCCAGCCCGTAATCTGGAGGTCTACTCTCAGATAGGTTACCCACAATCTGAGAGTAGTCTCATGTTTCACATGATTGCTGGGTTTTAACACGTAGCAAATTGGGTGCAATCCTTAGTGACAACAATTTTTAGCACACCTGGTGGGACAGTGATGTTTCCCATCATTCACTGAGATTTTTGGTGTGATCCTTAGTGTAATCAAACTTTAAGAGGTAATTTTTTTCAAACACCATGGTGACTATGAGAAAAATCTACTAGTTTAAGAAGTCCAAGTGTTGGTAAGTTTTAGAAAATATCCCTTTTTACTAGCTCATTTGATGAATAAGAATTTTAGTTCCTTGTGCATATTCACCCTATCACCCACCCATATCATGAGAAAGCCACCCATGTGCATTAATTTATGCTATATGAAGCTGGCCAAGAAGCAACACATAGCCAAAATGGCCCACCAAAAGAAAATTTCCAACATGCACAACCATACCCTCCCACTTAGCATCAAGGCTCCTCACAACATTAATATGAACCACCCTATGAGGGTCAACACTAAAATCCTAAGAATCAGTCCTACCCCATTTCAGATACAAACTCCAATGATTGGTTGGAAAATTTTTGAGAAGAAATGAGCTCTTTCATGAGAGACTAGGCAGAGATGAGGGCTCATAAAGAAGAGATCTTGAGGAAATATATGGAGATGGTGACTAAGAAAAAAGGGATCTCAAGGAAGATAGAGAAAAATATAGCAATTTATGAGTAGACCCTTGAAGAAAAGAACCAATTGATCTTGACACAAGAAAAGGTCCATGAGAAAAATCTTGAGGATCATCAAGAATTAATAAGGACCATCTATCTTATGGCTACAAAAATTGAGAAGGATCTCTGAAAGGAGTTAGTAGAAAATGACAAGTTGATTAAGAGTCTATTGCAAAAAGCACCAAGGCAAGGAGATCAAGAAGTCATTACTGCCCCAATGCAAGGAAGCTCGCAAGATCCACTAGTGGGCAATAAAAACTTAATGTAGTCTTGGAGACCCTCATGGACCATGTATCTAGGTTTCAAGATGCCAACTCTTCTTAAGGAGGAGATCCAAGAGGGGATGCCTCATGTTGCTAAAGATAACCTAGAGGCTTTGCAGACTAGAGAAGAGACTCACAAGGTTCAAATCCCAAATTTCTTGCCTGGTAAGTTCACTAGCACTTCTGTTGAAATTCCAAGCTTTAGGAATTCTCCTTTAGTTCAGAATCCTAGCCAATAGGGGCCTAACCTCCATAATTTTTTAGATCCTATTTATGACCCGATCTCAATTTTCCAGCCACTCCATTCTATTCCTATAGAAGAGATACCTAAGAGGTTGACTTCCTAAGTGACAATGAGCCTATCCTCCAATAGATAAAGCCTTATGATAAAATTCCCAAAGAGACCCCCACACCTCATAGCATTTCAAGCCACCAGGAAGAGAATAAATTTTTCCTTTTAGTTGTACCTTTTCATGATCATCATGAGGAACAAGTAGATTTTTTACATAATGATGAATTAGAGCATAAAAGAAAAGATCAGGAAGTAAGTGAAGAAGGTGAGATCCTAACTAGTTTTATTGAGCAAGATGAGGTAGTGCAAGACTTACTAGTTGAGCTCACTGATTATGATAACAAAGATGATATAATTGTTGCTAACTTTGAACAACAAGATGATTTTGATTTGATAATTGATGCTTTCTTCTCAACTCTTGTTGATGTTCCTCATCTTCCTGAAAAGGATAATAGCTTGCATATTCTTGAAGAAGAGTTTTTGTTTTAGGGGGTTAATGTTGTCGCAGTTATAGAATCAGTGAGAGAGCCAATCTGCAATAAAGTGGTGGATGAATCTAAAGAATCATGTTTCCTAAACCATGAAGAGGGGCCAGTGACTGTTAAGGACCTGAGATAGTTTGATAGATTTGATAAGTAGTTGGCTATTCCAACTGAAGAAGAGAATGATCCTCTAACTGTAGAAGAAGAAATGGTATGGTAGACTATCATGGAGGGGCAAAATTTTGATCAGCATGTTGAAGACATTCATAAGGTGCATACTGAGCAACAAGAGAGGCATGCTTTCATTCTCTCAATAGGGTGTCCTATCAGATATCCTACTTAGATGGGGAAAAGTGGGACATCCATACCCAAAGATTCAATGGAGGGTGATGTCAGCAGTCCATGCCTTGGTGACCAAGAGCTTGTTCAGTCTCATCAAACACCCTAGGAGGACATCACCTATGATCTAATCAAGGTTACTAATCTGGACTACCATTTTCAAAGATGGATATGAAAAGTAGTTCAGTTCATTTTTACATTCCATTTTCTCCTTGTTGGCATAAAGTGTACAAACTATAATACCCTAGGGAGGATGGGAAGATATTTCAACCATCCAGTCAATGGATTTTTTCCTTATTTGACCAATTTTCTGATACTGGTTAGAGTAACGTAGGGTAGAAGTTTATGTTTTGTGTTCCCTAAGTGCTTCAACACAAGTTTTCTTTCAGCTTTTAGTTTCAATTTGGTTTTGGTTAGAAATAAGCCAGAGCAGTCTGTCTCTAGCATTCAATTTTAGTTTTGTCAAGGAGAAGGAGGTTGTTCTGGTTGGGATCTAGGTTCAGTTCTAAGGCTTGAGTCTCTATGCCCAATGGATACAAAGGCAACTAGTCAAGGGTGCTTAGCAGGAAAGCACTGAGTTGAGGTCGCCAAAATGTTATCATATTTTTACTCATCTTTTGGAGACCTAGTTACTAAATGAGACTACTGTACCCTAGTTTGGATTATTAGGTGATCTTTCTTAAATTTGTGTTCATTTCATAGTAAGATACATGGAAAGGAAATGAAATGATCTACATCTAAAAATAATTACATGTACATGTGCCAATGTCTTAAATGTGTTGTACAAAAGGAAGAAACTGATAAGACCAGTTATCTGAGCTCACACATGCCGTGAGCATAGCCATTTTTAGAATTGCATAAATGAGTACAGACATACACAAAATAAACATAAATAGAAGGGTACCAAACATTGCCTTGTAATGAAGTGTTGATCAATTTTTGTCTAGTGTTCTCCTATGATCTAGAAGCTGCAGAGAAGAGAGAAAGGAGTGGGGTTAGATCCAATGGATCTAAACAATTTATGGTACCATAATATTTACAATCATGCATATATGCACTCAGTCATACACCTCTAAAAAGGGCTATGATACAAGGCATGTGTCCTAAGATGTTGCAGGAATGAAAAAGAGATACCATGTTTTCACTAACTTGTTTGTTCCATGTGCAGATACAAAAGAGGCTGATTCATGGTTGTTTGCCTTATTTAGATGATCAAAGAACTAAGAGGATGGTCTTTTGGGAAAGACCATCCTCAAAGTGCAGTGATCACCTATATGATAATAGTAGTGGAGTGTTGGAATCCAAATGAATGATGTTTCCCTATGATGTGGGATCTATCAGGAAAACCTCAAAGTTCCTCAGTAAAGACCACATCATAGGCCAAGAGCACCCATCATCACCACAAGGGGAACAACCGGATGAAGTAGTACTAGTGGAACATTCATAGGTCACAAAGATAGAGTAATGAAGCATGGTCAGGCACTGATAGATGGGAGGACCTACAAGGCACATTAAATCATCATTAGAGTAGAGAAGAAGGTACACAATCTTCATACTAAGAAGAGGATATTATGGCATGGTTCAATCTACATTTTAGGCTGAGAGAGGAGGCTGTGAAAGATCAAGCCCATAGTTTCAAGAAGGTAAAGTAGTGCATCAATAAAGGTATCAATCTTAAAAGAATGAGATTAAAGGAAATGCTTATAGGCCTCCAAAAGAGTACATGATGGTCAATCCACATGGAGAAATCAGTAATCATGATGAACAAGATGTCAAGGGATCAATCAAAACATAATGCCAATCATCAACAATGCATTCTCACATATTTTCAGCTCATGGTTCCCAATGAATCCAAAATAGTGAGCATCCCAAGGCCATTCATCAACATGAAAAGTAAAATACACAATAGCACCATAATAATCTAATCACAAAATCAGATGTTAAGAGAGCATCAACATTGAAGGAACAATGCCAATCGAATGGTAGACATTCATAATAGATAACAAGATCAAGTGAGAAAAGAATGGACACCAATGTTTTGAGCAATGACTAGGAATGATGCCAATCAAGTGACAATGCACTAAGGAATAAATATACCTAAAAGTGAATAGTAAAGAAGAGAGATCAAGCTAAATCTGATTTTCATTAAAAATAAACAGTGAACTTAGCAACCATTGATGCCCTGGATCATAGCTACAGGCCTTCAAGAAACATTAACACTAGCCATATCAATGATTAAACATAGTACAATGACATTGGTGTCAAGATCAAAGCCCACAGACTTATAAAAGAATGTTGAAGACAAAATGAGCATACCATGGAGTAGCAAGATATACAACAGTTAAAACAACATAAACATTAATACTAATGCTCACTTACCAGTGTATTTTATCCATGAATATATTCAACAGGCATTTCAATATGCAATGTTTACAATAATGACTTTGGTTCGCAGTCTCCAAGCTAGAAATGAGTCTATTGGAGCTCAAAATTTTAGTTTATCTTTTGAGTCCAAGTTTGTAAAAATTGTCTAAGTGTCGGAAGTAGTCCTTTGAAAATCATTATAGATGCTTAGTTTGAAGTGCATGGAAAATAGGGTATGTTGTTTTTCATGATGAACCACTTGGGTAGGGTATTCATTGTCTTTCATTTGACATATGTAGTGGGTTTGAGCTTTCAATTTTCAGTTTTGGCATGTTTAGGGGTTAGGCTTTTGAAGGTGTTCCCAGGATTCTACATTTTGTGTTTGTCCAGAATTGTATAAAATAGCCCACTTCAGATGATTGTATCTTTTTCCCAGTGATTGGTCATTATGTTTCGGTTGTTGTGTCATACTATAGGCATGAGAGTGAGTCATCTTACCAATTTTTAGCCCCTAATGTGTCAATTTAGTCACTTTTATAGAGCCATTCCATTTGCAGATTGTTAAAAATCTCTGGGTGTGCCTTGTCCAGATTTATGAGTAGCCTACTTTGAGGCCTTGTATTTTGCACCATGTTCATGGTCAGGTATAATTGAATGTTGTTTCATACTATAGACCTAGGAGTGTACTTTCCTATAGATTTTGAGGTCTCTGCCAATCCATCTAACCACATTTCCAGGCCAATTCTAAATCAAATTTCTGCTTATTTCACTGTTTTGCTCCAAAATGTTTCTAACGGGCCGACTTTGGCATTTGATTGTGATCGGGGTTTTGAATTTTTGAGGAATCTATTTATGGATTTATATTCCTTGTATGAGGGTGAATCAGTGTCCAAGATTCTGGCTCATGAAAGTTTTAGTGGGTGAGTTTTTGAAGCTAGTCCCGAAGGAGACTTGTGTGATTTTGGCAGTAAGGTGAGATCCAATTTTCAAGTGGCCATGTTTGATCATTAATAATTTTTGACTCATTATTTCTGAGCATTTTCCTTTGATCAACATACAGTAATGTTCGAAGTCAGTGTGTGTTTCTGGTGGCATGTTCTAATGAGGTCTTTTGGTCAGTTTTTGAAGCCGCTTCCAGGTGTCAGTTGGAGTTAATTGATAGTGTTGTAGAGATGTAAAAAATTGGGTTGACTGTGATTAAATCTTTAGTGCACTATGATTTGTTTTCACTATGTAGTTGCATCCAGAGTGAGTTGGAGGTAAAGTAATGGCGTGAAGGATGTTGTTTTTAAAGCTAAGCTCCTAGAATTGTTGTTCTTTTGAGCACAATTTTTGCATTGGTACTATGTTTTATCAAATTTGCCAATCAAAAGTACTTTGTACACTTGTATAATTGGAAGTTTAGAAATGTTGTGTTTCTTAAGTTATGAATCCATTACTAATTTAGTTATGCTGGCATGTATCTAAAATAAAATGGGCTCTGCAATCTAATAGCATTGTGTATGCAATGTGGTTGCACCATATGAGTGTGGAGTGCATACCAATTAAACAAGGTAGCATTTTAAAAATTGGAACCAAAAGCAAAGTTGAGGTTGCCTATGAGTGGAGAAATGTTGCTTAAAGGGAAAATGCATGAAAGATGCAATGTAAGAAGGCAATGTCCTGGCACCTTGCATGAAAGTGGAGGCTGCCAGTTGAATTTCTTTATAGTACACAATAGTCTTAGGGAGACTTACGTATGTTTGGAGGATTTTTTTTAATATGCCCAAGCCAGAGATAAGTGGGCTTCTTGCATAGGCATACCCTGCTAATGGATAAGACACCCATGCATATGTTTTAGAAGGTGCCACAAAAACAAAAAAAGGGAGTACTCACACATTGAGGGCACTAGCGTAAGACATTATGGAGGCAGCCAGTTTCCAAGGGAGCCTTGCGTAAAATGAAAATAGAGGCATGTTTGTGGAGGCCCACACAACATAGAGAAGGGCCTACATGTGCACATAGTTTTAACATAACAAATAAAGTAGGAGCTTGCGCAATGTAGAGGGATGCCTCACGTATTGGAAAGGAATGCCAGGTAAAGACAAAATGGTGCTAGCACACAAGCCAAGTAGAACAAAAAATGGTGCATGAAGTATGTGACATGTGTGAGTGTTGGAGAGTGGAGGATCTACGCTAGTTGGTGCGTGAAGAGACTAGGTTGTGTATGCATATAGAATGGTGTATGTGTCGAAGCAAGTTTGCCATCCCATCAACAAAGCAATGCCAACACTATGCAAGGAGGATTCACGCAAATGGCAGGAGGAAATAAGAACACTGCATCAATAATAAGGAGGCTCATGTGTATGTAATAAGAGGGCCTCATGCATCACACATAGGGGCCTACGTGAGATGAGGATGAGGTTGCCAGTGGAAGGGAGGCCATCATTAACATGAGGAAAGAGAGAAAATTGTGAGGAGGCTGCATGTGGGTTCATCCCACATGCAGCCCACTTTAGTAATTTTAGTTGTGTAAAATCACTAACGCTCACTTTGAATGTAAAAGCAAGTAGAGTAGAGGCTTGTGTGGCCTCTACTCTTGTGGGCCCGTGTGGAATTGTGTGTTAGCTGGGCACACTATAAAGTAAGTTTAGTGCAACTCTTTAAAACTATCCAAAATATTAGTCCCACATTCATCCCGAATTGGGCATTTGAGGTGTATAAATAAAACAATGCTCACACATGAGGTAGATCAAAGAGCGAAGGCTCTATGCACGCGCAAGTGCTTGGAGGTCACCTCGGGATCCATACTAGTGGGCCCACAGGTCAGGAAATTTTGTAGAGATGTGATGAGTGATGACAAGGACTTGAGGTGACACATGATGAGTAGTTGTACATTCACGAAACAAAGCTGACAGTTAGAAAATCATTGAGTGATTCGAAGTTGGCAGTCAGTTAGCTATGGTAGTTGGGTCACCCATTACCTGGTGATTAGTGCAAATCATTCAAAGATTCAAAGATAGTCAGTCACCTAATTGCTAGATGAGATGGCGATTAGTGATAGCATTCCACAATTCGGTGAGCCTTCACTCATGCAGTCTCCAGGTTCTTGGTGGTTTGAGGGTTTCTTTCCAAGATTAAGAGAATAAGCTCAGTCGCCAGTTCTCCAAGTTTAACCTAGGGTCAAAGCATGATTCAGAGATTTGGAGAATGGCTTAGTCACCGGTTCTCCAAATGTAACCATGATTAGTCAGAGAATTTAGAGATCTGGAGAATGTGTGTAGTCACCTAATCTCCCAGTCAGGGGTCAAGGCTTGAGTTAAATCTGAGTGGCCAATCAAATTGTGACAAGTGGTGAATCCTGGTGGCCTTTGTGGAGAAAGTGCAGAAATGATTTTAAAAGCCAAATTTAAAAAGATTTAAATTATAGCATAGTCCAAACATTTGAAATAAATTCAAAAATTTAAATGTTGAACATGCTCATGGAAAAAATGCCAGGAGGTTCATTTTTTAACCAAACATGGACATGTTATATGTTTTTGGAAACAAGAGAAGATGAGGAATCTTTTGGCAATCATTATTTTCAGTTTTAGAGAAGTGGGAGAGAGTAGTATGAGATGGAAATTTAGAGATTGGAATCAAGTCTATTTGGGAAATGATTGCAGGAATGTAGATCAATTGTAGATGAATCAGTTGTAGATCATGTGGAGAGGAATATTGGAAATATTTTGATGCTAGGTGGACAACTGTCACTTCTGTGTAACTAACCTCCTTTTGTTATTTCTCTGGTTTTTCTCTCTATTGTAAAGGATGATGAAAATTTTACTATAAGGAGAGGCTTTGACTCCATTGGTTTTTTTTCTTGGGAATGTTTGTCAAATTTGGAATGTATTGATACATTGAAATTCTACTTGAATACATTGGAATTCCCTTGCATATCTATGTTGTCTTTTTGTCTGAATTCTAAAGCTTTTGTGTGTTGAATCTGTAAGGCAATTTTAGTGCACCATTTACAAGGTATCTGTGATTTCAATCTTTAGTTCCTTTCAAGGAAATGGTAGAATATTTAGGTTAATCTCTGAGAGCTCAGGATTTTTTTAAGAATTTGATGATTAAATGTGTTTAAGAGAGGGTGATTTGTAAGGCACTTCATCTAGGTTCTAGATGTTTTCCACTTAGGAGTTCTCTATAGATGTATGTTTTCTCTCTCTAACTCTCTACCCTAGGATAAGGCACTAGTCAATCCTCAATTTGCAAGATTTCATCATCAGTAAAACTTAAAAGATTATTTACTTTCATGTATGTTTGAAAGGACTGAGACGATTAGGTTTGTATCAAGGATAAAAGCTATTGTTGTAATACTTTGAAGAAGTAGATCTAATAGGTACACCCACCTATATCCAAGAGCTCAAAGTGAAGAAGGACTTGGTCCTTGTTAATTAGTCTTTTCTTGTGTGAATAAGAAATCTAGGAATCAAAGAGTTCTATCTAAGCACTCAGGACCGTGTTTTAGGATTTAGCAAGAAAAATCATTAACAGAGTCCATTTTACATGGTGCCTAGAGTAGGCTATCAGGTTGGCATGGTGAGAAAACAAACAATGCATTGATGCCCTGGTCGTGGGTCATCAAGCCTCCATAAGCAATGAACAAACAATAAAATGATGCCAAAGAAAGCTCACAAACTCCCTAAATAGAAACGTGTTAGCAAGTCATCAATAGAGAGAATGAACACAATATAGGGCACTGTGTTATGGCTCACAGGTATGAGTAAATTGATAACTCATAGACCTATGCATAAAGGAGGTAATAAGAAATAGAAAGGATGCTACAGATAAATCACGAGCTACAAAAAATTGTGACCAACAACAAAACGTTCCATGCAATATCATTCAATAAAATGCAATGTCATATAGCAAGCATGTGTTGTATACAAGCATTGATACCCTGGTACATTGCTTGTGGGTCATCCAACATTCCATAGCAGTGAAAGAAGAACTTGAATGCCATTATTTCATTAAAATAAAGAATCGATAGCAAGAAATGAATTCACAAAGCATAGATGCAACACATGCTTCAGACTTATGGCCCCAGTGGAAACAACAAAGACAAGTAAAAATTATAGCAGCACAATGATGCCCAAATGAATACGTAAATGAATCAATGGTATATTGTGTAAAGATTGGTGCCATCTAATGGAGCTCAAAAGGAATGGTCAAAAGTAGAGTAGTAGCATATAAAAAAATGTGTTACGACAACAAGACATTGATGTCATAGCTCATGGGTATTATGAGATCAATCATTTAGCCTGATCAATAAACATGTACAATATCAAATGAAGAGAAGATAAACATAGAGGTGCTTTCAAATGCAGAGATACCATATCAAAGTTTGTGAACATAATGAAATAGTGAAATGTGGATGCCCTAGTTTATCCATGGGTTTTCAAATGTTGAAAACATCATCCAGTGAATCAAAATACAGAAATAGCAATTTCAAATGAGAACCAAGAGACTAAATCTACAACAAAATAATAGAGAAATGGAGCCATAATATAGTGCCCTCGAAAATGCAAACCAAGAGGTTGAATATACAATCAAATGAAAATGTAGAAATGAATGCCAAAATCAAATGCCTACCTTGACTTCATGATGCCACAAATGGTTGTTTCTTAAACCGAACTCAAAGATGGAATACAGAACTACCAGTAAGAATGGAAACTTGCCAAGTGCCAAAATGGGAAGTCCAGAATGCTAGACGCTTCCTCATCTTCAAGGGGGTTTTGACATAAATGATTAATTAATATTTTTCTCCCCTTTTAGGGTTGAGTTTTATTATTCATGTTTATGCTAGGTGCTATTTGTGATAGGTGGATTTTATTAAAAAAAGGATGTAAATGTTTTAAAATATGTTTTCCCCATTTTGGATTGAGAACTATTTTAAAATATGATTAAATCCACATTATTTTGTCATAGGAGGGCTAAATATTCAAATGTAAAATTCATTGCATATTCTTGTTGTGAATTTTGATGATGGAATTTTATAAACCATTTGTGAAAATATTATTAATGCATGACTTGGAATAGGCAGAGTGGTCTCATTTTGACCACCTCTTTTAGGAGTCTTTATTTTTCCACTACCCCTATAAACTTAGGAATATTGCATCAGAGTTTATGAGGCATCCGCATTTATGAGACATCCTCATGGGCCTATTTTGAGGGATTTTCTATTTAAAGTAGGTTGAGGAGGTTTCAATGTTGATTCCTCACCTTGTTTTATATACCTCTCACTTATGTGATTAAGCGGGTTCTTCATTCTCTCTTTCTTGGAGGTGAATTCTTGTAGCTCTGGAGAAGTAGAGCAATGTACTTGGCCCCTTTCATGGAAAATAAAGTAGTATTCCTCCTCATCCCTATTATTTTCTAAGTTTTTCTATTTGAAATTCATGTCAAAGTTATCATGATTTTGTTTATCATTTACTTTTCATGTTTGTCCAATTGAATGATCAGGGAAGTGTTTTGTTGTTATTGTCTTAATCTATGTACAATTTGGGCTTTAAGTTGTGGAATTTTTTCCCTTCTTTAATTCAAGTACCTCTTTATTCCAAAATATCAAGGCAATAGGATCAGGTTGTGAATCACAAAGTTTTCAGGTGTCATTGTGGGTGTTGTTTCAATCTGTGGATCTTTCAAGTTAGATGAATCGCGTAGTTTTAGTTTCATTTTCATGCACTCTCTCCCTTTTCCTTCAAGGTTTAGTTAAGTTTAAGGTGATTCAAGGGGAAGTCGGCCCCTAATCTAGAGGTCTATGTTCGGATAGGTTACCCATAGCCTAAGAGTAGTCCCATGTTTCTCAGGATTGTTGGGTTTTAACACTTAACAAATTGGGTGCAATCCTTAGTGACAACAATTTTTAGGATGCCTAGCGGGATAGTGATGTTTCCCATCATTCACTAAGATTTTTGGTTTGATCCTTAGTGCAATCAGCCTTTAAGAGGTAGTTTGTTTCAAACACCACGGTGACTCTAAGAAAAATCTACTAGTTTAAGCAATCCAAGTACTGGTAAGTTTCAGAAAATATCCTTTTTTACCAGCTCATTTGATGAATAAGCATGTCAGTTCCTAGTGCATGTTTTCCCTATAACCCCCCATATCATGAGAAAGCCAACCATGTACCTTCATTTATGCCATATCAAGATGGCCAAGAATCAACATATAGCCAAATTGGCGTACCAAAAAAAAATTTCCAACATGCACAACCATACCCTCCCACCCAACATCAAGCATCCTGGCAACATTCCTATGAACCACCCTATGAGAGTCAACATTACAATCCTCAAAATCAGTCCTACCCTTTTTAGATACAAACTCCAATGACTGGTTGGCAAATTTTTGAGAAGAAATGAGCTCTTTCATGAGAGACTATGCGGAGATGAGGGATCAAAGAGAAGAGATCTCAAGGCAATATATGGAGATGGTGACTCAGAAAGAAGGAATCTCAAGCTAGCTAGAGAACAAGATAGAAATTTATGAGCAAACCCTTGAAGAAAAGAACTAATTGATATTGACACAAGAAAAGGTCAATGAGAAAAATCTTGAGGATCATCAAGAATTAATAAGGACCATCTATCTTACGGCTACAAAAATTGAGAAGGATCTCTAAAAGGAGTTAGCAGAAAATAATAAGTTGATTAAGAGTCTATTGGCATAAGTACCAAGACAAGGAGATCAAGAATTCATTTCTACCCCAATGCAAGGAAGCTTGCTAGATCCACTAGAGGGCAATAAAAACTTAATGCAGTCTTGGAGACCCTCATGGACCATGTATCCAGGTTTCAAGATGCCAACTCTTCTTAAGGAGGAGATCTAGGAGGAGATGCCTCATGTTGCTAAAGAGAACTTAGAGGCTTTTCAAACTAGACAAGAGACTCACAAGGTTCAAATCCCAAATTTCTTTCTTGGTAAGTCCACTAGCACTTCTATTGACATTCCAAGCTATAGGATTTCTCCTTCAGTTCAGAATCCTAGCCAACAGAGGCCTAACCTCCATGATTTTTTAGAGCCTATTCATGACCCTATCTCATTTTTCCAGCCACTCCATTCTATTCCTATAGAAGAGATGCCTAAGAGGTTTGACTTCCTAAGTGACAATGAGCCCATCCTCTACTAGATAAAGCCTTATGATCCAATTCCCAAAGAGACCTCCACACCTCATAGCATTTCAAGCCACTAGGAAGAGAATGAATTTTTCCTTTTAGGTGTACTTTTTCATGATGATCATGAGGAACAAGTAGATTTTTTACATAATGATGAATTAGTGGAGCAAAGAAAAGGTCAGGAAGCAAGTGAAGAAGGTGAGATCCTAACTAGTTTTATTGAGCAAGATGAGGTAGTACAAGACTTAGTAGTTGAGCTCACTGATTATGATAACAAAGATGATATAATTGTTGCTAACTTTGAACAACAAGATGATTTTGATTTGATAATTGATTCTTTCAGCTCAACTCTTGTTGATGTTCCTCATCTTCTTGAAAAGGATAATAGCTTGCATGTTCTTGAAGAAGATTTTTTGTTTCAAGGGGTTAATGTTGTCCCAATTATAGAATTAGTGAGAGTGCTTATCTGCAATAAAGTGGTTGATGAATCTCAAGAATCATGTTTCTTGAAACATGAGAAGGGGCCAATGACTATTAAGGACCTAAGATAGTTTGATAGCTTTGATGAGCTATTGAATATTCCAACTGAAGAAGAGGATGATGTTAGAAAGTAAAGATCCCCAAGATAACTGAGAGGGGGGGGGTGAATCAGTTATCTGATAATTTAACCATTCAACTACTTTAAACAATATAATCAATGTACTAATCAACCATAGAAAGATAACCATACATAATTGCACAATAACACATGATATGTTCACTAGGGAACCTCTTGAAAAGAGTAAACCCTGGTGGGAATGATGCCCGCAAAATGATGCACTAATATGAAAGTTCCTTGTTAGAGGATGGACCCTATTAGGAGTGTTATGAAATATATTCAATACATATAAATGCCTGTTAGGAGATTTTGAATCCCTATTAAAAGATTCTAACCCAGTTAAGAGTTTATGGAAGACGGAAGGACCCACTGCCCAAATAGCTTCAAGGCAAGATCTCTGAACCCACTGTCCAAAAGATCTTAGAATTATTCAATATAATAATATGAAATATATTACCTCCTTCACACTGTGCCAAAACTGCACTCTCTACTACACAAGATCACAATTCCAGATCTCTGTACTCACAAGTCTTCCTTCATCACTGAATTAGCTCTTTTCTTCACTTCATGCATATATTCACATCTCAAACTTCACAGTACATATTACCAAAAGGAAAACATTCCTTCTTATATAAAAAACTCAAATAATTACAAATGAGTCGGTCCTCAATTACAAAATAATAAATTCTACACGCTACACACAAAATTTCACATAAAACTGTCGGCTTCCAGATACTGTAACTTTATCCAAACATATCTTAAAATTTTTCACTATGAACCACATCATCATTAATGAGTCTCCAACATCCCTTTAACTGCACAAAATTAGATTCCATCCCAGCTAAGAGATATCCTCCAATTTCTGAAAATCGCTTCATAGAAACACTGTCTAAACACTGCTTTTACCAAAATGCTCATAACTCTCACAAATGAATGAATTTCTTTTTGCACTGTTAAACATAGGTTAATAACACACCAAATAACATACCATCAACTATGCAAAATCCAATCTACAATACAACATGTTTGCAAAACAAAACTGTACCTACTTTCCTGCTGATATCTAGAATATCACTGTGTTGACATCAATGACAATCCAAGTCATGAATGCAACAACAACTGGTATAGAATGACTACCAAAATAATTTTCATTCATTCTTAACAATCTCCCCCATTGACATTGATGGAAACATAGATGAAAAACATCCAATGTTCCAAAAATCCAATACTGCAACATCACTGCAAAATATCAAATTAAATCTTGCTTCATTTTCCTATTCAGCTCTCTCATACAATCCACAATGTTTTTCATGTATATCTCTCCCCCATTGACATCAATGATAGAAATTCCACCACTAAGTCAACAACAACTTAATGTCAAAAGACACTTTTCAGAAAAATACAATAACAAGAGTCCTCATGACTCAGCTCATCAACTCCCCCATAGAGGAAGTTCCAACATCCAATCCAGAAGAAAGATAGGGCTCATATACCACTGGATGGATGCAATCATCTACATCAATTCTCAAAAATAGGTTGGGGCATAACCCCAAGCATACCTCTCAGATACACAAATGTATCCTTAGGTAAAGGTTTTGTAAATATATCTACTATCTGTTCCTTTGTGCTTATGTACTCCAATCTTACTTCTTTTTTCTGCAACTTTCTCTCTTACAACATGATACTTGATCTCAATATGTTTAGTCTTAGAATGTAAAATAGGATTTTTTGACATACTCACTGTACTGGTGTTATCACAATGTATAACAATAGGCTCATCAAACTTTATTCCAATATCCTTCAACATCTGCTTCATCCAAATAATCTAATTACAATTATTTGCTACTGCAACATATTCTGCTTCTGCTGTACTTTGTGAAGTACAATTCTGCTTCTTACTTAACCAAGAAACCAATTTTCTTCCAAGAAAAAAGGCTCCACCACTGGTTCTTTTCTTTTCATCAACATTTCCTCCCCAATCTACATCAGTATACCAACATAAAGTAAAATGATTATAATTCTCATACCATAATCCATAATCCATTGTTCCTTTCAGATATCTCAATATCCTCTTTACTGTTGCATAATGTGATTCTCTAGGTTTTTCTTGAAATCTTGCTACAATCCCAACTGAATGTGCTATATCAAGTCTTGTATGTGTCAAGTACTGCAATCCTCCAATCATAGATCTGTATTTTTTCTGCTCAACTACTGGTGTCTCATCTTTGCTAGATAACTTATGTCCAATTACCATAGGTGTTCCAACAGGTTTAGAATCTTTCATTCCAAATCTTTTCAATAAATCATTCAAATACTTAGTCTAACTTACAAATATACCTTCCTTGCTTTGTGTTATCTGTAATCCCAAAAAATATTTCATTTCTCCAATCATGCTCATCTCAAATTCAGTCTTCATTTCATCTGCAAATTTGTCACTAGCTTCATCTTCTCCTCCAAAGATAATATCATCAACAAATATAACTATAACCAACAAACCATTCTCAATTTCTTTTGTGTATAAGTTACTATCTGCTATTTCTTTTATAAATCCCAATTTCAATAAATACTTATCCAATCTTGCATACCAAGTTCTAGGTGCTTGTTTTAATCCATATAAAGCTTTCTTTAACTTACATACCATATCTCCTTCTTGTGTCAAAGGAAAACCTTCAGGCTGCTCAATGTAGACTTCTTCTTCCAATTCACCATTCAAAAATGCTGATTTCACATCCATCTGATACACTTTGAATTTCTTGTAAGCTGCATATGCTAGAAACATTCTCACTACTTCAAGTCTGGCCACAGGTGCAAAAGTTTCTTCATAGTCAATTCCTTCTTGTTGTGAATATCCTTTACATACCAATCTTTCTTTGTTTCTTATCACTTCTCCTTGTTCATTCATCTTGTTTCTGAATACCCACTTTGTTCCAATCACATTCTTGTCTTCAAGTCTAGGGACCAATTCCCATGTCTTGTTTTTTTCAATCTACTCCAGTTCTTCTTTCATAGCATTAATCCAATGTTCATCTTCACAAGCTTCATTAGTAGTCTTAGGTTCAATTTGAGAAATCAAACATAAATGTACCTTATTTCAAGTCAAAACTCCTCTGTCTAAACTTCTAATAACTTGCTCAATAGGGTGATGTCTTGAAGTATACCTGTTAGGTGTCATAGTTACTGATCTTGTTCCAACTGTAGATTCTTCTCTACTTTCTTCTCTATTTTCTTCTCTATTTTCTTCTCTATTTTCTTCTTTGTTTTCTTCTGTATGACTTTCATTCAACAAATCACTATTAGTTTCAAAAAATAATTCTACATTTTCAATGTTAGGCTGAGGTTGTGCTTCTCCATCAGATTCATAATCAAGCATTCTTTCCTGAATTTTAAATTTCTCATCAACTTTTACATTTGCACTTTCAACAATAGTCTTAGTTCTTTTGTTATAACATCTATATGCTTTGCTTTTTAAAGAATATCCAAGAAATATTCCTTCATCACTTCTAGGATCAAATTTTCCTATATCATAATCTCTTTTTATATAACATTTACTTCCAAAAATTCTAAAATACTTAACTGAGGGTGTATGTCCAAACCATAATTCATAAGGTGTCTTGTTTTTATCTACTCTAATTTGTACTTTGTTCATAGTGTATATTGTTGTGTTCAACGCTTCTCTCCAAAAAATCTTAGCCAAATCATTTTCAAACAACATAGCTCTTGCTCCTTCAGTTATTGACTTGTTCCTTCTTTCTACAATACCATTTTGTTCTAGTGTTCTAGGGGCTGAAAGTTGTCTCTTAATACCATTCATTTCACAAAAGGTGTTAAACTCTCTAGATGTAAATTCACCACCTCTATCAGATCTTAGACACTTAATCTTCATTCCAGATTCATTCTCAATTTTTCTTTTCATGATCTTAAATTTATCAAATGCTTCAAATTTTTCTTTCAAAAATGCAATCCACATCATCCTTGTAAAATCATCAACAAGAATCATAAAATACCTTTCTCCATAGAGTCATCTAGTCCTAGTAGGACCACTCAAGTCTGTATGAACAATCTCTAGCTTCTCTGTCGATGTGAACTTCTTGTTGGGAAATGAACTCCTTTTCTTCTTTTCCATCATACATTCTTTGCAAATCATGTTAGTAGGTTTCATAATTCTAGGTAAATCTCTTACCGCAAGTGTAGTGCTCACCTTGACAATATTATCAAATTTTATATGACAAAACCTTTTATGCCATAACCAACTATCATCAATCTTAGTCATCAAACATGTCATCCTAGTAGGATTCAACTGAAATACATTACGTCTAGTTCTGGATCCTTTTCCAATCAGATTTCCATCTTTATCTTTTATCACACAAGTTTTCTCAGAAAACCAAACTTGATAACCCTTATCAGCCAATTGTCCAATGCTTAGTAGATTATGTTTCAATCCATCAACAAAGTAAACATCATCAGTGTTAGTCTTTCCATCAAGAGTAATAGATCCTATACCCTTAATCAAACAAGGTGCATTGTTACCAACCCTAACAATTCCTCCATCATAATTA